>JAQMYG010000009.1:20571168-20587883 GCA_030014215.1 Clariallabes teugelsi | reverse complement strand
TTGATGCCTTCAGTGAGAATCTACCAATGTAAATGGTCATGAAAATAAAGAAAAACCCATTGACAGATAGATGAAAAGGTGTGTCCAAACTTTTGGCCTGTACCATATATATATATATATATATATATATTTAGGCGATTGGCAGACACTCTTATCCAGAGCGACTTACAAAAAGTGCTACGAAGATTCCGGAGCACATATCCTTATGCTCTGTAAAGCCTTCATAATAGCTCTAATCTGAGGTCCTATTTGTTAATTGGTGATTTCTAAATGAACTTCTCCTCTGCAGCAGAGGTATTTTTTGGTCTCGCTTTCCTGGGATGGTCTTTATGAAACTCTCCGGCTTGATGAGTTTTGCAAATGCACATACACATTGTATGTTTATTACATCTTACTCTTTATTAATAATGATGTTAGTAATAATGATTGCAGACTGCATTAATAATGTTTGCCACTATATTGGCTATTTCTTTTAATTAGCAAAATATACACACACACACACACACACACACACACACACACACACACTAAAATAAAGTGATGATCTTTAAACGTGTGTCTCATCCTTGCTTTAATCGTTTGCAACTTTTTCATACGAGTTGTAAATTGCTGCGAATTTGGAACACTGAGAGCTCATCGCATGAGCAGCCACACGGAGACAGTTTGTTAAATCAAGCTCCAAATCTTGGCAGATTGAGTAAGTTGATATGTTTTAGAAGTATACAAATTCTTCATCGGGAAGGAAACGTGTAGATCGATGATGCACTGTAGCAGAGACAGATGCTGTGTGTCAGAGACAGGATACCGGCGATGAGGAAAGGCGTTTTGTTTCATCGCTGGTGCACGTCGCTGGCATCGTCTCTCTCTGTGGAAGTGACAGACTCGTACAGGCGTTTCTTGTCCCCCTGTAGTTATTGGTTCTGGAAGCCATTTTTAAGGCATTGGCTTGTAAAGGAAGCATAAGAAGGATATTTGATTTTCCCCATCTGTAGATTCTGTCTTCTTTTCTAAATGACTGAAAGGCATCAGTCGAAAAAAAAAAAAAAAAACGAAACAGAACGTTCGAGAGCTTTTTATTGTCTTTCTCTAATTGTTTCCTTTCATCTCAAGAGAAATGAGTTTTGCCTTTTTGTCTCCCACATCTGAGAGCGAACGCATGTGTAATATTGTATCTTATTATAGACATAAGCAGCTGAGTACAGATGCAGACTGGTGTTTACACAGCTGTGTGAGCAGGATCAGTGCTGTTTCCTTTCTTATTAATATAATTATGTGCAGCACAATCAGCTCCTTCCAGACAATAAGATTTCAGCACTAAGTCTAAATCATCATTATATTTTCATCCCTGTGCCTGTAATTGTTTTTGCTTTCTTGGATAAGTAATTACAGTTTTTTTTTCTCTATTTTTTCTATATATATATTTTTTTTAGATATTTATGAGCAATTTTGCTATTACTCTAGTTTCTTGGCAACACCAACCATCTTATTTTCACTTATCAATGAAAAACAGACATTTTTCTACAGGATTTTGAATACAAAAAATAAAAGACGAGTTAATTATGAAATCACTCACTACTTACTGTAAAGTATGGCATGTCAGTGCAGGCCTCTCTTTTCACCCAGATTAACGTTTACTGGAATCGTTAGTGAGTGTGATTCCATTAAATTTAAATTCACATCTGTCCAATGTCACAAACAAGACCTTCAACTGTACTGAGAAAAGAAAAAAAAAAAACTTAAACCCACTGATAATAAAAGTCAGTGAAGTTATTCTCCCTAATATTAAATATCTTAATGTACTCTTCCATTTTATAAGGTTGAGCAGACTTTGAGGAAATCTTTTACCATGTTTCAGCTCAATCAGTTATAAATAACCCCAAATAATCTAAATTACTTTTGTCTGTATTGCTTCTACAAAGGGTGGCATGGTGGTTTAGTGGTTAGCACAGTCCCCTTGCACCCCCAGGGTTGAGGTTCCGATTTCTTGGATCTTTATCCATGCTTGCTGGGTTTCCTCCCACAGTCGAAAGACATGCAGGTTAAGTTAATTGGTGTTACTACCCATAATGTGTGAATGAACATGTAAGTGTGTGTGTGCCCTGCTATGGAATGGTACCCTGCCTCATGCCCCCTGAGTCTCCTGGGATAGGGTCCAGCTCCCCTCCCCGACCCTGTATACAGGATAAAGCGGTATAGACGATGCGTGAGTGAATGCTTTTACAAAGTTGAATAAAGTCCATAAGAGAGATTAATTATACAACAGTTAGTTCAGATCAAGTCATCTGATTTTAAGGAGAGGCACGCAACGAGTGGTGATAATAGAACATAAAGAACTGAGGCATTTAACAATATGTATCAATTTGCACTACAAATCCAATCCAATCTAAACCCACATTTAACACCAATCGAAGAAGCACTTTCAGCAGGAAAACACATTTGATAACAACTTTGGTTTCGTCATACAGTCCAAAGATACAGTATGTCCTGTTGGCCAATTTGATGTTTCAAAATTGCTTGTAGTGTATGATTTTGTGTGTGAGAGGGTGTGTGCTAGTACCCTGCAGTGGGTTGGGATTCCGTCCTGGGTGGGAGTCTCCTAGGATAGGCTTCAAGTCCCCTGTGACCCTACAAAGGAGAAACCAGTATACTATACTGTATGCAGATAATGGATGAATTGATGAATGTGTTTGTTCATATTTGCATTGTTAATGCTGGTGTTCAACATCTAACCGTCCGATACATTCTGTGGGTTTTACACTTAGTGAATACATTTAGTTTTCATGCTGCACCTGAAAGGGATAAAAGTTTAAAAACTTTGCCATATTCATTGAATACTTTAATATCCAAAGTTCAAAACTGAAGAAATCCAGGTGTGGTAGGGCTAAACCTCTGAGACTGATGAGGGCAATGACTTAGAAATAATGATGCATAAAACCACCAAATCAAGATTCTGCTGCTAAGGGAATGGTTTTTATCAGCTTGTCATGGTTGGGATGAATTAACAGTTAAGGCATATTTTTAAAGCTACTTTATAGGTTTCGAGGCGACTTTCTGCTCAGAAAGCGACGGCCTTTTGCATCGGAGCGATGTATAGTTTGGCCTTTTGTCACTCTCCTGCATCCTACCAAGATATAATTATAGAAATCTCCATGCATGGCAGACAATCTCTATTCCGGCATCCAGCAGCAGGGTGTCGAACATAAGCCTGCAATCTAAATTACGGATAAAAACACAGTGAAGCGCTTTTTTCCCCGATATTGTGTCGGCCCGGTGTAATAACACTTGCTATGACCCCCATCATTTTGGCCCGCCACATCAAGCAATGGGTTTTCAGGGTGACTGTCACCCTCCATTTGCATCAATGGGCTTTGCCATTCAAGGGAATATGACATAGCTGTAAAGCAATCTGGCCGACTCAGGGAATTAATTTGAAGAAGCTGTCCAACGAATCAGATTCAAATGCACCGGGACATGTTTTCCCATGCAGTATTGTACGTTGTCCCGGATTCGTTAATGGGGGGAAAATGGTTCTTCCGTTTTAAAGCGCCGCATGTTTGGGGATGAGCTTTGGCACCCCGTCTTTACATATGCAAAAAGAGGAAAGCGTAAATTTATGGACCTGGCGGGGGCCAGACACAAAGCAGACAGCACAATCAAAAACGTCATTTAGCTTTGTAAGCTCAGGGCCTTCCTCACTCAGTTTTTAATTTTCACATTTTTTTTTTTGCGACTTAAAGTCGATAATATGGGACCACTTGAAAACAGATGGTCTTCACTAGGAACAGATGCGTGCCTTTTGAATATATTATATTGAATCTGAATATAGTCATTTTCCACTTTTGCGTATGTTTAAAACACAACTAAGTTAAACAACAAAGTTAATAATCTTATTTTGTGTACGCACAGTAATGATGATAAATGGGATGTGAAAATCAGTACTAATAAATATTTAGAACATCATTTACATCTCCAGCCATCTTATATAGGCATGAAATTGTTCATATTTAAATCTGAGCAGTAAACTGCCTGACGGTCAGAGGTGAATACCCTGCAGTCAGGGTTATTGGTTCTGTGTGTGCGTGTGTGTGTGTGTGTGTGTGGCCAAAAGCCTGTGGCGAGATGAAAGCCATTGTCATGTTAACACACTCGGTAGCAGAAAGCCTACACTCATTTTATAGACGGCCGTCTTATTCTCCCTCCATCGCCACGCTGCACACTGCCCGAGTCTCTCAGCGCTCCGGCTGAAATCAAAGAGCCGCGCTAGTACTCCAGCCTGCTCAAAATGTGCCCGGCTAGAACACACACACACACACACACACACACACACACACACACACAAACACACATACATGCACAGTCACACACTCATACCACTCTTCTACAATCAAAAGAAAGAGCAGGGGTGGGGAGGAGGGGCTCTCAGCTAAAAAGACACAATGGAGGACAGGATACAATCGAATAGAGACGCAGGTCGAGACAGATGGGACCCTGCCGTTAATTGTACACTGGCCCAAATTGTACCAGGCCCTGGGTTTTTGTACGTCAGCCTCGATGCAGGAAAAAGGGCTTTTAGACTCTCAACTAATGCGAACGGTTTCGACGGGCTGGTTTCAATATTCAGAAGAAATTCGAGCCCTGAATTTAAGTGCTGAGAAATGAAAGTGCTTCTTTTGTCATTTCCATTTTGTTTCTTATGTAATGTCAGCATATTTAAGATGTCTTATTATTATGAGTTGATTTGAATGTTGTGTGTATGTAGTGTTTTAATTACTTTATAATTGTTTTCAATTTGAATAATTTGTATTTAAACCGATAACAATTTAATATGTTTTAGATGCTATCATACACATCATATATTTATAAAAAAAATAAATAGCATAATGGGAAGATAAATGAGAAGGACAACATTAATATATTTTTTTTTAGAGGAATCCGGACACTCATTAAGCATTGGAACACGACGAATAAATGTTAAACAAAACGCTTATATCTTGACCCTCACAGTTAACACTTGCAATTAAGCATCCCGGGATGATAATCAAATCAAAATGCTTCTTTAAATGTTTATAATTTTCAGAAGTTCATGATGCCTTAACTTGTAGATTACGATGGTTCTAGGGAACATCTTTTATGGCTTCCTGTACATTGACGTAAGTGGTAAGAGCAAATAACCTGTTTTGGAGATATTCTGTCCATCCATCATCCATATCCAAAGTCAGGTCGCGGGGGTAGCATTTCCAGCAGGGAACCCCAAATTTCCTTTCCCCAGCCACCTCAGCTAACTCTGACTGGGGAATCCCAAGGCGTTCCCTGACCAGAGCTCCATAGGGAAGCGTCCTGGTGACATCCTTACTAGATGCCCGAACCACCTCAACTGACTCCTTTCCATGCAAGGGAGTAGCGACTCTACTCTGAGTTTCTCACAGATGACTGAGCTTCTCATCTTATCTCTAAGCGAAAAGCCAGCTACTCTTCTGAGAAAACCTATTTCGGCCGCTTGTATTCATGATCTTGTCCTTTTGTCATGACCCAACGCTCATGACCATAGGTTGAGGGTTGGAACGAAGTTCGACTGGTAGATTGAGAGCTTTGCCTATTGACTCAACTCTCTTTTCGTCACAACAGTGTGGTAGTGCGACTGCAATATCACCCCTGCAGCTCCGATTCTCCGGCCAACCTCATGTTCCAATGTTCCATCACTCGTAAACAAGACCCCGAGATACTTCAACTCCTTCACTTGGGGTAACAACTCGCTCCCTACCTGGAGTAGACAATCCATCAGTTTTCTGCTGAGAACCATGGCCACAGATTTCGAGGTGCTGATCCTTATCCCTGCCGTTTCACACTCAGCTGCAAACCGATCCAGCAAGTGCTGCAGGTCACAGACTGATGATGACATCAGAACCACATCATCTGCAAAAAGCAGCGATGCCATCCTTAGCCCACCAAACTAGATACCCTCTCCTCCATGGCTGCGCCTTGATATCCTGTCCATGAAAATCACAAACAGGATTGGTGGCCAACACCCACTGGAAACAAGTCTGACTTGCTGCCGAGAATCCGAACACAGCTCTCACTTTGGGTGTAAAGGGATTGGATGGCCCTGAGAAGGGGCCCCCTTACCCCATACTCCCGCAGTACCTCCCACAGAAAATCCAGAGGGACCCGATCATATGCCTTCTCCAAATCTACGAAACACATGTAGACTGGATGGGCATATTCCCAAGCCCCTCCAGGATTCCTGCAAGAGTAAAAAGCTGGTCTGCTGTTCCACGACCAGGACGGAATCCACATTGTTCCTCTTCAATCTGTGGTTCGACAATCGGCCGAAGCCTCCTTTCCAGCACCTTAGAGTACACTTTCCCAGGGAGGCTGAGTAGTGTAATGGCCCTATAGTTGGCACCCACCCTCTGGACCCACTTTTTAAAAAGGGAAACCACCACCCCAGTTTGCTACTCCTTAGGCACTTCCCGGAATTCCAATGTTGAAGAGGCGTGTCAACCAAGACAGTCCCTCAACACCCAGAGCCTTCAGCATTTCTGGACGGATCTCGTCAATTTCCGGGGCTTTGCCACTGTGGAGTTGTTTGACTACCTCATTGACCGCGCCCAGCGAGATCAACGCCGACCCCCCGTCATCCTCCTGTTCTGTCTCTGCAACAGAGGGTGAATTAGTCGGGTTCAGGAGTTACTCAAATGCTCTTTCCACCACCCGATTACCTCCTCAGTCGAGGTCAGCAGTGTCCCATCCTTGCTGGACACAGCTTGGTTCCCCATTTCCCCCTCCTGAGGTGCCTGATGGTTTTCCAGAAGCACCTTGGTGCCACCTGAGTCTTCCTCCATGGATTCTCCGAGCTCCTCCCAAACCCACTGCTTTCCCTCTGCTACCGCTGCGGCTGTTGCCCTTCGAGCCCGCCGGTACGTTGCAACTGCTTCTAGAGTCCCCCAGGATAGCATATCCCTGAAGGACTCCTTTTTCAGTCGGACAGCTTCCCTAACCGCAGGTGTACAGGGATGCTGAAAAAGCTCAGCTGGAGGTGGGAGTTGAAGGCCTCTTGGACAGGGGCCTCCCCTAGACGTTCTCAATTCACCTGCACTACCCGTTTGGGTTTACCAGGTCTGTCCAGTGGCCTCCCCTGCCACCTGACCCAAATCACCACCAGATGGTGATCAGTTGACAGCTCCGCCCCTCTCTTTAGCCGAGTGTCCAAGACATATGGCCTCAGGTCAGATGATACGATCACGAAATCGATCAATGACCTTCGGCCTAAGGTGCTCTGGTACCAAGTACATTTATGAGCATCCCTATGTTCGAACATGGTATTTGTTATGGACAGTCCAACCCCTATCCAGGAGTATGGATCCAGAGCCAAGGCTATGCGTTGAAGTACGCCCCACCAGATTTGACTGATAAACTGAGCCAGCTTCTGCCGCCTCGGTCTGGTCCGTCGAGGCCCTCTGCCTTCACTGCTTCCCAAATAACAGCGCACCCAACCCCATCGGTTTCTCTCGCAGGTTGTGGGTCCATGAGATGGGGGAGAACAGGGGTCCATGTTGCTCTTTCGGGCTGTGCCTCCCGGGCCCCGTGGCAGACCCGGCTACCAGGTGCTCGTTGATGGGCACTCTGTTCCGGCCTGGTTCCAGACATGGGCCAGGGACTTCCTCTGGGCAGGGTCACTTTACTCCCTCCTCTTTTTTTCATGGGGTTTTTTAAACCATACTTAGTCTGGCCCCTCGCCTGAGACTTCGCCTTGGGAGACCCTACCCCTCCCAGGTTCATGAAGGCACACAAACCTCTCCACCGCGATAAGGTGATGGTTCCCGGAGAGATATTCCGTGTCATTGTTTAATTAATAAACATTAATAAAAGAAATAAGGCATTTCGCTGTTATCTGATTATAATCAGCCAACTTTGAGTCAGGTTACATCACACCACACTGTTGATTATTTTCCTATAACAGCACACCCTGAGAGTTCAATTACTTAGTTTAACTTTTAATGATTTGTTTTGTTTTAATGATTCATTTTGCTTTAATGATTGATTTTCTACAGTTTTTTTTTTTTTTTTTTTTTTTACAGTGCTGATGTCATTGATGCATCCATGTGGTAGAACTCAGAGTAGAAAACATCCGGCTAGATGTGATTAATCAGCTACGTGTCAAATGCATTAAAAACAAAAAGCACCCACGACTTCCTGTCTACCCCAAGCCTGTGAGTGACATTAACAAAGGAGTCCATGTTGTGAACTTGGGCCTCAATTAGAACACTGCACTAAGTTCCCCTAATGAGGCAAACAGCTTGGCAGATGGCCTACGACTTTACTCTCAGTGGGTAATCGTCTTACCAAAATATATATCACTGTTTTTTTTTTCCTTCGTTTTTTTTTCTGGCTGGTGTCATGATGTCTCCTCTTAAACTTTAAAGCCAAAGTGAAAACACTTGGAAAGTATCAGCTTTGGGCTGATCAGACGTTGGGCGAAAACAAGTAGTTTATGAATTAGACATTATGATATCCTGTCCAAAAAGTTTTCATTTACTGTTTAAAACTTTCCTTGCACTTTTTGTATTAGCATTCAAATTCAATGACACATTATCTATTTATTATTAAAATGTAGATGAGAGAGCTGTCCAATGACTAAAGACACAACATAAACTAAAATAAAAAATGCATACACATTGATTATTTCTCCTTTCAAATTGTTTTACAAGGTCATTAAGTATAAAAAATAATCCCAGATCCATTATTAGAATTTCAGCCTGATATTGCACATGGAACATTGGTTAAACTTTTCTTTTTTTTTTTTTTGTAATTAGCTGCATGTTTAGTCTATCAAATCAGAGTGAGAGTGTGTGTGTGGGAGGACATCAGGAAGGGTACATTTATGAAAATGTCAGAATTTTACCTGGCTGAACATCTCGGGTAATGATTCAGATCAGCTGTGTTATATCCATACCGCTCAGTTCTTTAACTCATGACCTCATTGACCTAATGTAGTTAGTTACCCGCTATGGGCACTAAACTGAACCATTACCATGGTACTATGGAACACATACCCAGACACTGTCAAAAATATATTATACATCTTATATGTATCATAATAACAATATTTATATAGTATAGTACCATTCTACCTGGTATCACTGTGGTGTCTTTCCAAGTATTATGGTACAGTACTTACGATGGCCAGCTATAGCAACCTCTTCAGTGCCATTTTACCTATTATAGGTTACACAATACTTTGGTGAATATCATGGTACTCCTTGGGTGGTTACCAAAGTTAAGCAGATATCTAATACAGTACTGCCTGTACAGTACCATACCTCTAGTATGTAGTAACATATTTAATATGGCACAGTAAGTACAAACACACCATGGTATTCACCAAAGTTCAGTGATACACACCCCAGTGCTACCATGGTACAGATTGAAGTGTCATAGTACCAACCCTAGCACCTACTATGGTAATACCTCAAGTACTATGGGAATACTATGGATTATTATGGTACGTACTATAGTTTATTATAGTAAACTACCGTTCATACCATAGTAAAATATTATAAGTGCAATTGTATAGTTTCTTCATGATGGCGAAGTGTTGTAAATGTTACAGGAGGCACATACCGTACATATGACCTACATATACTATATGACAGCAAAAAAATATGCATTTAAATATCTTCACACTTACAGATTTGCCTTTCTGGTGTAGATGTCTGTTAGGTAAGAATATCTACTGGGGTTTCCTGTGAAACTATATGTATGTATTATTTGGAACAGAGGCATCCTGCGTAAAACCTGTCCCAAGTTATGTGCGAATCGGATCGTCCTCTGTGGCAACCCCCTGACGATAGCATTTTACCATATCTCAGAAAAGTATAGTTTACACAGTAGTGTGTGTATATACAGTATATGTGAGATAGTAACTATGAGTCTCTCTGTCATTCTCTCTCTCTCAGTGTTTTCTCCTCAGGACTGCTACCTCGGCGAGAACTTTATTAAAGCAACCCAGTAGTATTATGCACCTCAGTTTGTCACTTTTGAATTACAACACTGGTGTTTGAGCTTAAAAGGGTCTATTCGTTTATGCCACAGCGAGTGACAGCGCGGGCGATGGGCGCTGTGCAGGGACGGCAGGGAGCAGCGAAGGATGAGAGGGGTGTTTGAATGGATGATCGGTGGAAACAGTCGCCCCTTTACCCAGAGGGATCAACGCTGATGATAGGCTTTTTGCAGCTGCTTAGAAGATAATGCATGTGCTATTGGGGCGAAGTGGTAATATGCTTTTTTTTCCCCCCAGCCTGCCTTTGTCTGCAGGAGTGAAACCAATAAAAGAAGAGAAAACAAGATTTTCGACCCATTGCCTTTGATTAAGTGATTTAACATGCAGAGTTCCCAGGTCTGGCCCTGACTCTAATGGGCTGGAAAGAGAACAGGTGGAGTGTATTAGAGTTGCGAGGGGGGGTCTTTGGTCAGTCGCACACAAATAACATTATCCACGACTATATGTATAGAGAAAGTGATTATGAACTTTAAAATAGGAGTTTTTGTCTTCCTTCCCCCAAAGCCGGATTGGGTTTTCATAAGACAGCTTTGGGTTCTTTTAAGAAATGAAGAAGAGGAAACTAGCATTTAAACCACATTTTAATTGCTGTAATTAATTGATGAATAATATATGGTAAGTGCTTATCAACAATGCACAATATGACCAGGAATATAATGAACATGGTAATGAAAGTGTGTTTAAATTTTATGGGTGTCTGTAAAATAAATAAGTAAATAAATAAATAACTATATACAGCAAGTAACATAACCTTAATATCTATTAGGTTCATGACCATTTTTACTTACACTTACACATGCATTTATATAAGGACAAAGTTTAGCTTTTATCCAGCAAAACTTTCACATCGATCATGGCAACACTAGTCAATCATGTGATCATGTGTGCCATCTGTGAGATCATGCAAGTGGATGTAATAGCGCCAGTAATGCTTTCCTCCAAGTGTGTGGAGGAACAGAGGATCCTCTAAGGATGGAGGTGGCCAGTGTCACCTGATAGTCTTAACTGTGTCTGGTGGTTGCCACCTTGATGGAGACTAGTGGGAACTGGATTTGACTAAATTAGAGAGAACACCAGGAGTTGGTGGAGGGAAGAATAATAAATATATAGGTCTGCTGCTTCAGTGTTTTTAGATCTTTGTGACATATGTTACTATGGTATCCTGGCATGCTGTCAATCAACTTCTGATCTACAACCTGACTAATAACCAGCCCATTCTTGCATAATCTATGCTTGGAGTTTGTCAGACTTTGTGGGTTTTCGTTTGTCCAACCACCTCTTGAGGATTGACCACAAGTTCTCAATGGGATTAAGGTCTGGGGAGTTTCTTGGCCATGGACTCAAAATTTCGTCCTGAGTTATTACTTTTACCTTATGGCTAAGTGCTCCATCATTCTGGCATTGTTCGTCACCAAACTGTTCTTGGATGATTGGGAGAAGTTGCTCTCAGAGGATGTACCATTTTTTATTCATGGCTGTGTTCTTAGGCAAAATTGTGAGAGGATCCACTCCTTGGGCTGAGAAGCAACCCCACACATGAGTGGTCTTAGGATGTTTTATTGTTGGCGTGAAACAGGATTGAAGGTAGCGCTCACCTTTTCTTCTCCAGACAAGCTTTTTTCCAGATGCCCCAAAAAATCAGAAAGGGGATTCATCAAAGAAAATGACTTTACCCCAGTCCTCAGCAGTCCAAACCCTGTACCTTTTGTAGAATATCAGTCTGTCTCTAATGTTTTTCCTGGAGAAAAGTGGCTTCTTTGCTGTCCTTATTGAAATGTATGAAGATGAGCTAAAATTAATATTTTCTCAAAATATTATTACATAATATTAATATATTCTCAAAAATTTGGGCCATAGCTGTACTCACAAATCACTTATGAAGCCAAAACTATCATAAACTGTCTGCGAAGTTTCAGGATTTACTTAAAAAGTACCTGTGACGCCTCATGATTTGCTATGAAGTGTCGATGTGTCCAGAACTGCTATGATTTTTCTTGAATGTTCTACAATTTGCTAAGACTTACTTTGATTTCGGTCATGAAACATATAAAGTTCAAGTCAGAACAACCTGGATGCCCTTGTTTTGAATACTTTCTTATGAACATCTTTCTAATTAACGTGTACATCATTTAAATATACCAAAGGAAATACCCCTTGGAAATTGTAAACAAATCAGAGCCCTAACCACCTAAGATTAAGGTTGAGACTTACAGTACTATGCAAAAGTCTTGAGCCTCGCCTCATGTCTTCATATTAAATAAAATGAACTGATGTGGATTAAATTAAAGAAATGGGAAACAAATGTTTTGCTACAACAGGCTGCTAAGTGCCTAAAGATTTAAACAATTTAAAAATTACTTGTTTATAGAACAACCTCAGCAGCAACCTCATTTCCCCTCTCGTCTGTTCCAACCACTCAGCACTCAGCATCACCAGTGTACTAATCACCGGCCAGATCATCTGTCATCATCTGCACCTGATTCTCACTGACTCATGCCTAAAGTTAGATGCCTTTTTATGCTTGAATGATTCATATGTCACTTTGTGGCTTAACAAAAAGAATTCCACTAAAACTGGTCAGGTACTGCGACTGGACTGAAAACGAGAGCCAAAAACGAGAACTATTGCTCAAGACTATGTTAAAAAACGTACAGGAAAGTCTGGCTCTTTGAAAGAAAAATAGAAATACATTACTGCTGGCTCAAGACTGTTGCACAGTACTGTATATTACATAAGGAAGTGAGTCTCAAAGTGGGGTTCAGGAATTTAGGGGTCCTTAAGGTATACCATGCCTGGATTTTTCTCTTTAAATTTCATTGTTGTTATAGTGGTGGAAATCAGCACTCACTACCATCAAAGCTGTTATATTGATTAGTGAGGTGGTCTATGGAATTAAATTTGTAGTTAAGTGTTTGCAGCCTTCGTTACAAAAAGTTTAAGAAACTGTGACACAAGGCACCAAATAAAATTCTGCTAATTACAGGGGAAAAACGTACATCCTGAAAACATAGATGATGTTTAAGGCACGTTTCCCTAAAGAACTTTTCTTTCCATTATCTTCCGCTGTAGCTACAACACACTGAATAACCATTTCCCACCATAATTATCCTTATAGCGAAGCAAAATTCACGATAGGAATGTGAATTCTCTGTTAATGCTAAAGACCTCGTTCCTGTTTCGCGACACCTGAAGCTTAAATCATCCCAAAAAATCTAAAATGATTTGCAGTAGGTGAAGTGCAAGATTCCAGGCACGGCGTCACCCTCCAAAAACAACCGTTCTCTACAGGCAATTATCACGAGTGTGTCTTGAAAAGAACATTACCGGTAATTATGGCAGGCAATAACTATAATGACCAGAGCGGGAGTATTATAAACCCGAGCAGCAATTAGAAGTTAATCAACTAAAAGGTGGTGAATAATTATAATAGCAATCGACAGGGGCCTCCTGGACAATCTGCGTCTCGCTGTTTCCAAAGCGGAGCACCAGTGTTGGACCTGCTCGAGCCAAACTGCTCCTGCAACCCATTTGGAGCTCAGTTTTAATTTTGAAGCTGTTTTACGTGCTGCTTCTCCGCATAATATAATAAAATCTTAGCGCGCTGAGCATTTGGGGACTGGCATTTAGATTTTGTATTTAAAGCAAAATGGAGTTGCATGGTGCACCCGTATATTATCTGTAGTAGAACTAAATGTGTGCCTGCTGGCAGTGAGCAAGCATGCACACACACACACACAAACAACTAATGGTCTGGCTGACAGAGGTAATAACTTGTTGTGTTTAATTGCACATTGTGTATGAGGTAAAGAATTGACTAATTAAGACGGAGCAATCAGTGCAGCAACATCAAGAAAAACTCATCTATAATTAAAGCAGGATGTTTGTCAGTGTTTGGTAAAATTAATACATCCACCGCTGTGCATGTGCCTATGTGTGTGTGTGTGCGTGTCAGGGGGGGCGGGGGTGTATGTGTGTGACAGACAGAGATTAAGAAATTATAGGGAGGTAAACAAAAGCTAAGAAACTAATGATGCCAACATCCTCTAACTGTGCTTGTACTGTATGCGCGTTTGTGTGTGGCACATTTATTTCTCCCGCTGTACTCTCCCCTTGTAGAACGTCCTACCATCTAGCTGTCTCGTCAACCTGAAAAAAAAAAAGAAAATGACAATTAGCATTGATCATTCACTGGAAAACACACACGCAATGACAAGGGATCACACCCTTTCCTAGCCACTGATCAATGCTAATTGTAGCTTGAGCTTTTTTTTTTCTTTCTCTTTTTCTACCCCCCAACCTTTTCCTAGCCGCCGTCCCCGACATCATCCCGCTCCAATTTGTACCGTCCTGTTAGAAATAGTTTATGGGGCCGTTTGGCTGGCGGAGCTGCAGGGCAGCAGCTTAATGAATCTGTCACGGCTCTATTGACTGACATGGCAGGGTAAGTGATACATGCGAGAGGGATTGAGTCCCTAATTACTACAGCCGTGATGTCTGGAAGGACACGAGGGCCAGAGGTTAATAGCGCTGGACGACTCGTTCTCTCCCTCTCTCTCTCTCCCTGTCCTTATCTCTCTCTCTCTCTCTCTTGCTCAGTATGAAACTGATTGATCAGTTGACTCACATCCTCCTGTGTTTGGCTTTACAAAGACAAGCTCGTCAACATTTCAGGGATTGTCAGCTTCGTCCATGGAGCCCATTATTTAGTGTTCTTAAACCATAAAAATGTGCAGATGACCTTGAGTGCGTTTCTGTTTCAACTCATCCAGATGGAATTTCCCTTTGGGATCACACATTAAAGTTTACCCTAAGGTTAAATCACGTACAGGTATGTAATATATTTTAGGCAAAGTGAAGTTTGGGGTTAGAGTAAGTAAAGCTCACTAGCTCGTTAAAAACGAGAACAGTTCTCTTTTATTCCTTATTTATTTGCTATAAATAACTTTTCCGTTATTGCTTTTCCGTTATTATATTAATAATTATATAAAATCAAGTGTTGTAGATGCTTAATGGGGGCTTTTGTGGAGCCCAAAATTGTCCAGTTTGGTGCTTGATTAATTCTCATACGTAAAGTGTTGATAATTTTTTTTTTTGTATAAGATCAACTGGAAACTGTTCAGTAAATCACATATTTATATTAAAACCTTTAAAACCCAAGAAACACAGATCTGTGCCAGCAACACAGCATACAGTAGGTCAATGACGATTGACAATAAAAAAAATTATACGCTTTTAGTATAAAAGTGTGTGTTAACAGGGAGGGTTTAGACTCCAAACCATGCATTTGGGTTTTTGGAGATGTCTGAACGAAACATCATTATTTCATGTACATTTTCACCACTACCGGAATATGGGAATGATGACAAAAATGTAGAACTCCCAAATTAGCAATTTATAGTTGAATAAAATTTTTTAAATAAAATTGAATAAAATTTAGTTCATCATATTGCCTTGGTTGTGCTGGAAAAAAGGATATGTCACTCTATACTGCATAATCCTGAGCCCTAAATATGTTTATTAAAAAAACAGCAAAACAAAAAGTGGCTAAAATGATCTGGAGCTACTACACTTGTTTGTGCTGTTTACTAAGAGGTTTAAAAAAAAATAATTAAAAAAAACTTTGATAAGGAGTCTCCAGTTTACCAAAGGCCAACCCTGCGATGATCCTGTGGCATCCAGAGAAGCACCAGCTCCAACTGGATTCTGCTTCATGATGGTTTGGATCTACACCTGCTGCTCCTGTGCTCCCAGTGATCCAGACCCCCCTCTGCCCTCTGCACCTACTGACTCATCCCTGTGCTGGACTGGACTTCATGTTAATCTAGAGAACTTCTGTTATATTGAACTTTCAGCTGCATAACACACATGATGTTATATAATTTCTATCCGTTATCACCCGAATGAGGATGTGTTCCCTGTTGAGTCTGGTTCCTCTCAAGGTTTCTTCCTATTGCCATCTCAGGGAGTTTTTCCTTGCCACTGTCGCCGTCACCCTTGGCTTGCTCATCAGAGACAATCTCATTATTATCTAGACACATTTTTCTCACACATACACATTTCCATAAATTTTCTTTTCAAATTTTCTTTTCATTTTTGTGAAGCTGCTTTGAGACAATGACCATTGTTAAATAAAATTGTATATAAATAAAATTGAATTGAATTTATCATTACCAGCTTAAAGTGACTCAATTTTGATTGTTTACCCTAATGTGACACAGATCTGATTATTATTAGGGCTGTCTGAACACACAAATCTGATGTTTCCAAGATCTGAGTCACTTTTGTACATGGTTTTAGATCAGATTTACATTAGATATTTCTGGTATGTGGTGATACGACTTGAATGAGAACAGGCACATCGGAATTCATTGCTTCTGCGCATGTCTTGGGCACTCAATGATATCAGTCAGCACCAGCAATGAGGGGATTAAATAACAGTGCTAGAAACAGCCCCTAAAACAGCTAAAGCAAGGTGTCTGGCCTCCTTCCCTCCTTTGGACTTCAATAAATACAGTTGACTGACTGTCACATCCTTTGTTTAGAATGCGTGATTAGTTACACAATTTGTAATGTTTGTAATCCAAGATGGCGCCGGTGAGGTCGGCTGCCGTCACGACTGCTCCGACCTACTTTTCTTTGTTTTTGTATTTTAAAG
>JAQMYG010000009.1:20540426-20555443 GCA_030014215.1 Clariallabes teugelsi | reverse complement strand
CTAGTCATTAACATACAAAAGGCCTTTACACCTCACAGCCATCACCTCTCACTGCTAGCTGTGAGGATTCCTGGAAACTTTCACAGATTCCCGTATACATCCACATACATGAGGTATCTGGTCGTTCCACAAAATTTCCTTTTGCATGCTACCTGTCCAAGCACACAGGCAAACATGAAGTTTAGCGGAGATTTCCCAGACCCATATTTGTCCGGATACAGCTCTTTTCATGCAGTGACTTACCTAGAAGCAGTTGTTTTCTTTTAAGATCAGTCATTGACCAATACTCTGTGCCACTTGCGTTTTAAGAGTTTTAAAGAAATAGTCAAGTACTTGCATATATTTGTATATCAACAGACCAGATCTTCTAGGATTTTTTGTTCTCGGCAAGTTAATGAAGATTACCAAATTTCCTCAATTACAGTGGCTTCCTTTGCGTTGTCAAAATAACATTCAAGCTATTTAAACACCATGCGTATGTAAAACTTCACTTACAAAATATTGTAATATAAGAACAGCTTTGGTAAGACATTTTGGATGTCTGGGTCAGCATCTATGAGTGAATGTAATAGTTCTGGGATTTTAAATGCAAAACAGTCTTACAGTACCAAAGCTGTTTTTATGGAGATCTTATAACTAGTTTTAAATCAATGCTGCCACAAAATGGATTATGGCATTCTGGCTGCTTTTGCAGTCCAGACTCACAGATTGCTCACTGAAATAATGGTCCAGAAAGGATCGATTGAACAAAGCTTCCTGCAAAAATACATATGTAAACTTTGATCAATACAATTCAACAACTTAAAGTGCATTTCATCTTAAAAGATTTTTCAGAGTACAGGGAAATGTGTTTGTTGTAATTGCACATACTAAATACTACAGATGCAGCAGACAGAGATTAGACTAGACAAACATTGGCGTATCCTGTTAGAGGACGTTAAGTAGAACCCTTAAGTAGGTTATTCAATCCTGAAACATCGTCAACAGTGAGTAAACAGCCTTGCTAATCCACTCTTCTTCATTTACTTTGGTTGTGACCTCTCGTGACACATTCCTTCCCAAACTCTTTGCTGACAAAGCACTTGTTTGACACGGACCATAATGGAGTGGCCTGAAGTCTTTCACTGCTTAAGCTGGTGTAAAAGCTACGGGCTTCACAAGGTCAATCACTGTTTAGACAGACTCATACTGAGGACAACTCTTACTCATCCTAAGCTTATCCCCCCTGTAGATCGGTCCAACTTAATCGCTTCCTCGCAGCCCTGTTGAACTAAAAATGGCCAACCTAATCCGATCCACTGTGACCAGACGATTCCTTAAGACTGATCTAACATCTTCAGCCTGAGCTGATTTACATTGATTTTGTTCAGTATGAAGCTTCTGTGTAATCAGATGCTCAGTAAGGCGTCCAGGAGCAGGCGTTACGTGCTGGTGAGCCGGAGGATGCGGCGTGTGATCACGCGGCAGCTCTGGCAGAGTGAGGGTTGAGCGAGTGAACTCTGAGGAGCCCCAGTCTGCCTGTTCATTAGCCGTTGTTGTCAGCAGGAAGCGGAGCGCAGCTTCACTTCAATAAGACAAATTTGCAGCGCGTTGTCCACGCGGCAGCCAGGGAAGCCAGACGGAAAAGAATGATAGGGCCGGGAGTGGCGAGGTTCATCAAAGTCACCCTGCTCTCCTCCGCTCATTTTTCAGCCGCTGAGGGGGCGCATACCTGCAGCCCACCTGTGAGCTATATCGGACAAATTGAACGACAACATGTCTCTTTCATATTTCACACACCAGCAGTTTTATTTGGAAGGAGGGGGGTGGGGGGGGGGTAGAAAAGAAGGGTGTGCATGGTGTAGGGTAGTTGTATAAAGGGTCCAAGCCGTTGTATATACTTTTTAAATGTTTTGCCCTCAGCAATAACCACCTAACCTACCAAACTGCCCCGATGCTGACCCCAAAAGAAATCACTATAAATATTGTATTAAGTTCTCTGAGGTGGATGAAAGTTGTCAATAAAGGTTTTCTTCCTCTTGATTGATACACACACTGTAACTGTTATGGGCTTTGGCTTCAGCAACTGTAGCACCTTGTGCAAAATTCATACGGTTCTCTAAAACTGTAGGAACAACATCATACATAAATATATCAGCATCTAGCCAAGCGGGGAAAGATTTTCTGACAGTTCTTAGATATGATAAGACTAAATTTATGGTTTTTTTTTTTCTATACTACTAAGAGACCTCTACACATCTGGCTCTCACAAAGACACAAAAAAAAAAGTTATCCAACATCTGTACATCACTCAAAGTCATAGTATTTAACCCATGTGGACAGGCGTGATTCAATCTCCCACAGCACTGGGAAAGTTTGAGTCCAAATATCTGCCATTACTTCTGAGGCAGAGTGCAGGATCTCCTGAAGGTAGCCAGGTTATCATCAAGCTGTGATGATTCTCAGCAGTGTCAGAGGACTTTTGATTGTACTCTGCACCTCTGTGCTGCCCCGGGCCTTCCAAGCCATCAGAGGGGGAGAACTGTACTGAGACAATGTAAGACACACACACACACTCACGCACACACGCAAACACAAACACAAACACACTGTCGAACGGCAGCCATCACTCGCAGGCTGTCAGCACACCACATGCCGGATATGCTCCATGACACAAAGATATCAGTTACACGTTTCCCCCAGCTTGGGTTTAAATCCACACAGGCCGTGTGGTGAGGCTAAGCTCAGATGTGCATTACACTGGGAAGTCATTAATCCATCAAAAGGCGAGGGCTCACATCTACTCCCCACGTTCTCCTAGGATGTTTGTGTAGTGTTCGAGATTGTGCATCACTGCCGTGATCTATACAAAGGGAAAGTTTTTTCGAACTATTTCATCGGGGTCGGGCAAGCTACTTCTTTTTGAGATAATCTCCAGACTGACACGTCAATTTAGGTTTTTTCCAAAACGTGCCATCACCTCATACATATTACTTTTTATTTTATTTAAACACTTCAAGCATAAATGTAACTACACGTTTCCTGAAGTGTGCACTCTAAGTAAATAATAAATGAGTAACAAATTCTGATTCTGACAAAGGGACAAGATTTGATTTCCTGTGTGGCATGCACGTGTGAAATCTGGTGCTGTTAACTCCAAAGTCCAAAGAGCTCTCACTGTCAGTAAGTAGAGACATGAGAAAGATAGCATCATAGCATCAGGGAGATAGCAAAATCATGAGGTGTCCGTTTGGTGCATTGTGTAAAAAGAAAGAAAGAACATGCTGTTGCGCTTAGGAAGACTAAAAAGCCTGTACAGTTCTGGAACAGTGTCTTAAGGACAGTTGAGACAAAGATTAAGTTGTACCAGAATGATGAGATGAGTATGGAGAAGAGAAGGAGCCTCTTATGATCGGAAACATTTCACTTCATCTTATGGCGTGGGCATGTATGGCTGTTAAGGCAATTGTTTTGTGTGTGTGTGTGTGTGAGTGTGTGTGTGTTTATTGATGATATGATGTCTGACAAAAGAAGCAGAAGTGTATACACTGAAGTGTATTTTTTAAACCTCAGATTAAGCCATATCCTTCAAAAATCTACTGGAAGGGCCTTCACGGCGCACATGGATGTGTACTTTAAAAGCCGTAAAGTGGAATGTAACTCAGTTGCCAAGTCTGTCACATGACCTGCATCCAAATGAGCATGCATTTTTACTTGGGGAAGCCAAAAATTAAAAGTGGAACACCCTAAGAACAAGCAGCAGTTTATTTGGGTCCAACTGGACTTACAGTGTTAATTTAGTGCTTATTTTGTCCAATTACTAAATGGGGAGAGGAAAGTTCTCGACCTATAAAAATATAAAAATCTTAAGTTGATGCTCAAAGTCTGCACTTTGAGCTCATAACAATGATTTCATTTTATACAATAGACTGTAGTAGACAGCAAAAAGAACTTCTGTGTTCAAATATTTATGGACACTTGTAAATTGTACACGACTGTTCCAGCATCCGCCATTTGATTTTCTATTGTAATTCATTATTTTCCTTTCAATCACATGAAAAAAAAAGAAAAATATCTTCTCCATGGTAACCATACACTCCATACACTAAAGATGCACTAAAATCATTACTATGCAGAGATGGGGGAAAAAATAGTTTCAGTTCCATATCGCAATTCATTTATGTGGCAATTCATTTATTGCCACACTGACATCAAAATCGATAAAAAATATATACATTTTATTAAAGTATGTTTGCATTTGAGGTAGCAAAATATTGAAGTTTCTCCGTAATCCTACAGTGGGTGCACTCTAAAATATTCACACATTGGCAGGTAGCACAGCATCCTGTGTGACAGAAGCAAATTGTTTGCGAAAGGTGTATAGAACTGTAACAAAACCTGAAAAAAACATTGGATAACGTTTAACATTTAACATTGGATCGGGATAAAATAGTGTAAATTACAGAATCGCAATATCGTATCGTGATAATATCGTATCGGGGGATCCCTGCTGATTCCCATTCCAATAGTCATTTGCATGAAAGGTTTAAATCTATACCTGTCTGATTCGTCTTTAACACTGTAATGTAACCTTGACTCGAATAAATCTAGAAATTCGTTTAAAAAAAAAAATTAAGGGACAGGGCTTTATGTAGAGTGGCGTACTTGCATCTGCAAAGATGTCTCGCTCAGAAATCACACATAATGTCTAAATATCAACCCCCCCTGCTCTACCTGGTTCTCACTATCATCTTCTGATTCTCCCCAGTGCTTGAAGGAGACAAAGCCCAGCGATCCATTTATCGCCAAAGTAAGAGTCATGCTTATGCCTCCGTTTAACCATCAGCCTCTATTGGACTCCCATTAGCAGATCGATATCTCAGCAATTGAGGAGGAGGCGCTGACATTTGAGGTTAATGACTGCATGCCCTAAAATCAATTAGGATTATCTCGTTAGCACTCCAGCAATATACCTGTTTCAATTGATGGAAGCAGCTTGAATGAGGAGTTATGATTACCTCATGCCAAATGGATGGGTCTTTTTTTTTTTTTGTCAGTGCGAGTATAGATCTGTCGTGGAGTGTTAGAATTTTAATAATGCAATTACTTTTGCTATATGCCACCCTGTATATCTGGTTTTGTGGTGTAATAAATGACTGAATTGTGCCCTTTTTACTTCTTCATAATCAAGAAAAACAGCTTGGGATGTTTGTATACACACACACACACACACACACACACACACACGAAAACCAAAGACGATAACAACAGAAAAACAAAATCCATTATTGTCTGCCAATGCCACCTCAAGCCATTTGTGACATGTACAAACTGTTGCTGGAGGGCGATGACGGTCTCTTTGATTTTTTTTTTCTTTCCAAAGTTGTTGTTGTTTTTTTTCCCCCCTCAGCATGAAGGTTGAGTCGAGTCATTTTGCACCCAATTACACTGCAGTAAATTTGTCGGATGGTTCTTGTCGTGCTGTATTGATCCGCCGTGTCACCTTGAACTTGTTTATTGACACATCGAAAGCGCGCCTCTCAATTTACTGCCGCTCAATTATGGTATTCATATGATGTCAGAGCTGCGGCGGTCTGTCACTGTAGATTACGCCCGTTTACTCCCTCCCCCCACCGTCTCTCCTCAGCCCCCTTCTCGCTCTCCATCACCTGCCATGCGCCTGCCATCGTCCCCTGACCTTTCCTTTAGACAGATGGCACTATGGAAAGCATGCTATTAGCACACATGTCATATTACTCCTGACCAGATCCCTGCACTTTTTTTTTTTTTTTTTTTTGCCGTACATGAGAGGTACTTGTTCAACAAATGGATTTTCAATTTGCTAGCTGTGGACACTTTTTTTCCCTTTTTCATTGCCAATGAGAAAAATCACCCTGAGTGAAGAGGGGACGGAGACGCTGCTGAGGAAAAGGAGGCTCTAGTTTTCTTTCTTCTTGTGTCGTTTTTCTTCTCCTCAGAATAAAAATTTCTGTCCAAAGACTCAATGTACGTAGAAGATTCTGGAAGGCCTGGTGTTGCTCAGGCGAGACGGTAATCACACTGTCACAAATGTGTACACAGAAATATACAAGTTCAAAATGTTCAAAAACAAGTAGACAAATTTACAATATTTAAAAACAAAATCATTATAAAGGTTTTGTAAAATCATAAATTTTAAATACACATGTAAAATGTGTGACTTTTTATTAATCAGTTGATTTATGTGTGGCATTTAAACATGGAAAATATAAAAATAAACTAAATATGATTCATTCTTTACTAACTATCTGTTATGCATCTTAATTTAGTACATATAGGGTGGTTTGATCATTTTTTTAAATTGAAATTTTGAAATAAAAGAATTTGTCACATAATTTCAATTCAGTTCAATCGAATTTTATTTGTATAGCGCTTTTAACAATTGTCATTGTCACAAAGCAGCTTTACACAATCAAAAGAATTATTTAAGTTTGTATGGAATGTGTATGAATCAAAATGTTCAGATAGTCCCTGTTTATACATAATTATTTATTTTCAAGGTAAATATATTTTTATATTTGTGGCCCATGGTTTGTTTTTTTCCCACACATTTTTCTCACAAGATTTATTTACACAAATGATTTTTCTTTTTGCATGAAGTTCACGTTTAAAATTTTCATTAATCTTTTTTTGGATTCATGGCATATCATCTGATTTATTTTATTTTACTCGCGATTTACTTGTTTATGTTTATTTTGTTTTATTTGTGTTATTTGTTTATATTTATTTTCATATAGTAATTATTTTACTTTTAGAGGTAATTTTGTACATGTAGGGTGTTTGTGTGTGGTTTTATTTTATACAGGTGATCAGAGATTATTCACCTCATGTCACATATTTATTTGAGGTCAAACATGCATTTCGGGGCATACGCTACATCTATTTTTGCCACGTTAATATAGTTTTTTCCTGTTGATTATGTGAATAATACAGTATGCAATAACTAAAACTTGATTTCACCTGATTTTTCTATAAGGAAAAAGGGAATAGAGACATAGAGAAAGAGAAATTCTGGTGTATTTTCAAAGTTTTTCAAAACAAAATTAGCATCACTAACAGTTTGTTGAAACCAAAGGTGTAATCTAATTCGATTTAAACCTCCACCATACACACCTCCCCCAACAAGTCTAAATTCTAAAAAAAAAAAAAAAAAAAGCATAAAAAGAAAGAACACCCCCAGAGATAGACTGAACCTTGTTTTATAATGAGGCCTTTGGTAGGACCCTGGCTAAGTGATTCCATAAGCCCAGCACTCAGGAGTGGCCACAAAGGGCATGCTCGGGACCCGTTTACTGCCACTGCACAGATGCTGGGGTCCATTTGCTCTGGCTGAGGTCAGAGATCACCTGTGAATCTTTGATTTCACTCTATCCATCAGCTTTATGGCCACGGTGCATCAGGACGTGCGCACATGTAAGGGATCATGGGGGGACACGGCTCATCTGACTGTCTGACTGGCCCTCTTCACTCTCCTGCTGATCAGGGGTCAGACGATCACTCAGCTTTTACATCACTTAAAGACTAATTATCAGGAGGACAGAGATGTGGGGAGTGATGAGGGAAAAGTGACTGGACGAGTGAGTGATCTGATGAACGGTGAGAAATATGGATTATTGATGATTTTGAATTAGACTAAAACTAAGACAGAAATGTCTTCTGGTAAAGAATATTGTATGTGTATGTAGAAAATTACACAGTCCGAAGTTGCATCAGCTGATTAGGCTTTTTTTTGGAACTGTATATTAACTTTATATACTTATAAGAAATAGTGAACAGTGAAAGAAATCATATGCACAAACCCTCTTGAGGCTCATTTTGCATGATGATGGTGGATCATGTCCCACTATCAGTAAAAAGACAACAACAAAAAAACGTCTATGTTGTGTCTAATTTGGGGTTTGGAGCTACTGTGTTATTCCACTGGTTACAACTGTACTTGACAGTAATGTGGAAGATACACCAATCAGCCATAACATTTACACACTCAATCTGATTATCAATTATACACCAGTAAACTGAATCATGTGTACCTATGTCCACGAGGATTAAAGGCCAGCTCGTCTGGTTTGATCCCCCAGAAAGGCCAATGCAGCACATGTGGCCAAAAAAGGTCAAAGCTAGCCACGTTTGAAAGGCACCAGAACCCCCAGTGTACCACAGCTCGCTGCACACAGGACCCAGAAGGCAAAGAGTTCAAGCCCACCAACTCAGCCTCCAAACTCCCTAGGTCCCAAGGTGATCAAGCATCCATAGGATGCTCCAGACAAACAAGTTCAATCCACAGAGGCCCCACCACACAATCCACAAGACCAAAAAAAATCTGCTGTCATCGTCCTGGTGCCAGACACCACAGCACACCCACAGAGGCCCTTTGGTGCCACGCCTCAAGGGGTCAGAGCCGCCCTGGTGGCACACGGGGAACTCAAAACCCAGGTGGTTACAATGTTGAAGGTTTTAATGTTGTGGCTGATCAGTGTATATGTTTTTCAATACAAGGCTGGGATACATGGGGTGGGGTAAACCCTAGATAGGGTGCCAACCCAGAATAGAGCACAAGTCCTCACATACCCAATCATACAATATAGGCAATTTGGAAATGCCTGTTAACTGGGGGAAACCCGCCAAGCACAGAGAAAGCATGCAAACTTCATACACACAGACCAGAGACAACATTCGAACCCCAACCCTGGAGGTGTAAGGTGACAGTTCTAACCACAAAGCCTTGTGTCACCATAATTTCCTATACATTTTTCTTTATTTAAATAATTACATATATTATTTTTTAATTAGTTTCTTATGTGCCATGCTTAATGCCAAGGTTCAATTTCCAGCCAAAGTCCAAAACCCCAGACTGAATAGAATGGGAGGGTTGGGAATAGAAAGGGTATCCGGTTCAAAGTTGTGTGCAGATCAGATGGTCCTTTGTGGTGACTCCTTGACGAGAAAAGCCGGACGACCAACAACAAGTGCAAGTCATTATTATATAAATATGCTGTCAGAGTTGCTGTTACAGGAAACAGCAACTCTGAGCAAATCTTCTGACAAAATAGATTTGAGAATTCAGCAGTTCTCTGGTCTGGATATTATTAGAATTGTGATTAGATAATATCTTTAAACTCCACATCAATTTCTGAGAAAAATCATATGCACAGTGTTTGTGTTTATTTTGCAAAATTCTATAAATGCTTTATAGCTTTACACTGATTACTTCACACATCACAGGAGTTTTACTCTGAACCTTACCCATATTGGCTCTGCTTGTATTTCTTGCTGTAACTACAGGAGGCCCCAAGGGACAAAAGCCACTCCTGCCTCCTGTCACTTTCTTTTCCTGTCACCCACTTAAATAATGACAATTTAATTTCCTGTCTAATTGGACCTGTAAGTTATTTAAATAAAGCACTTTGTGTGTGTAAATGAGGAGGGAGAGAAGAGAGTAATGACAGCTCATCGTACACTCATTTCCTACTGAGAGGGGTGAAAGCGATGAGGCACGACTGAATCAGAAAACAGCGAGGATGAAAAAGGTGCACCGTAATCTTCCGCTGGTCCTCCTGTAAATAACATTTAATCATTTCATCCGTTCTTCATATATGCAATGTCATTGTGCTGCAGATTATTTAAGAGCCATTACTCACACGGCACTTAATCACAAACTTTCTCTGATTAAAATCCCGTTGTCGTTTTCAAATAACTTAAGTAAGAACTTTGAGTAATTGTGATCGTCCATTTTGGTAAGTAAATCAACCCTAACATCTTGAGATTAAATATACCTTCTGAATTTGATGCATGTTGAGATTAAGGGAACAGAAGACATTACTCTAAACGATGATTTAACCACATTTTGGATATTAAATGTGGACTTTGTCCTGATAAAACCTATGGTTTAGGGTTTAAGGAATCACATTTTCATGATGAAACAGTAGTTCTGAAAAGAGAAAAAGCAAAAATGGTATGACCATAATTTTTTTTTATTGATTTATGCATTTATTTAATCTACAGTATGTTGATATTTACCTATATGTACCAGAATGTAGGTAGAAAACACAAATTCAACAATTTTATTTAAAGGTTTTGTTTTTTTTATTGTTCAGTTTTGTTTTTATTGTCGTTCCCCCAGTTACTTCTAAACTTGGTCACCTAATTAATCCCACACCAAGCAGCTCTCGTCTATACTGATCCGCCATAACATTGTGATGCAAAACATTATGTCCAATATTGTGCAGGCTCCCCTTGTACCACCAATATGGGTCTGATCCCTTGGGCCATGACTCCACCGGTCCTCTAGGTGTGCTATGGTGTCTGGCACCAGGATGTTGGCATCAGATCCTTTCAACGTTGTGGGTTGCAGGGTGGGGCCTCAGGGTGGGAGCACTCATGGCCTCCACATCCCATGAGTGCTCAATCAAATTGAGATCTTTGGGAATTTGGAGGTTGGATCAGCATCTGTGGGCTCTGTGTGTAATGGTGAACTGGGTGTTCTGGTGCTGCTCTCGTATGGCAAGTGTTGACTTTTTCGGGGGTGGGGGGGCAAATTTGTGCTGCATTAGCTTTTCTGTGGAATCAGACTAAATGGGCTGGCTTTTGGTCCCAACAGGCATAAATGAGCATTGGGTGCCCCTGAACCTATCACCAGTTTATTGATATATAATTGACAATCGAGGTTAATGTGGTCTGCTGTTAATGTTACATCTAATCTGTGTACAGTATATGATAGCTATCAACTGGGAAGCATATTTGATGGCTTAAACATGCTTCCTTCAAGAAACCTGAAGCCAACCAACTACATGTCTTAAAACTCCTGCTTTTGCTGTATCACAGGGCAGAATAACACACTCAGAAGAAAGTACTCTGTTCCCCCTTCTGGATACCGGAGCTCACCTTTGCACATGATTTGCTAGTGTGGCTGTCACTGCCAGGACATAACATCCCTCCCACTCAGAGAGTATGGTCATTTTTGCTCTTTGTGGCATCAGCAGGATTTCCCCGTGTGTAGCATTAACGCATTTCTGTTGTGTGTTTTCTTCAAAGAGATCAAAAAGTTTTCTTCAAGAGATCAAAAGAGTCCGGATTTGAAAAGGTTTTGAGAAAATGTTCTAAGCATACATTCTTGTTTAGTTTTTTTTTTTTTACTCAGATGAATAATACTGCTGACCTTTCCATAATGTTAATTTGTGCCGGGGAATGTTGTGTGTGCACTTCACCAACAAATCATTATTCCTGCAGATGTTTTTCAGTATTACAGAAATGGTATTTTTATGGACATAACATCCTAACCTTCTTAGAAATGATTAAGTGCTTTAGTAAACTTTTTCTGATAACATTGATTGTATGCTTGTATTTGCACTTTATTACTTGACCAAGCCCAAAAAGCCGAAGATTTGACCTAAAACAAACTCTAAGGACAGAGGACAGCATGGGGACTAATTTTGATTCCTTTTTCATTCTCAGTTTAGGTCACATGTGATCAGATCAGGCATGTAGGTAGCAATTATCCATTTAATATATTTTAAAGTATATTATAATAATATCTAATGATTTTTTATTTGAGGGGGGGATTTTTTTCTGTATGATCATGGTTTTCTACTGCAGTAATTTAGTTTTAGCTTAATACAGCCACTGGAGTAAACCTGTAATCAGACAGTTTCCAATTTAATGATAGGAAATAATAGATTTTTAATTAGAACAAATTCTTTTTGAAAGCAAACTCCTCATTATCTAGAAGGTAATGAAAACCATATTACCATCTTGCTTAGTGATGGCCAATAAAATCATTCCTTCCAGAAGTAGTGTGTGGACTTCTGGAGCTGGTCCATAGTGACAGACAGGTAGACAGGTACGAGCAAACACACTCTGCCTGATGTGATGTTAGTGTGAGCAGCTTGACCCGTGTTTGCTGATTTACAAAAGAACGGCTCTGTAATTGAGCTGGGGAATTCAGTTTTACTTATGTCCAATTATGCTCTAAATCTGCTGTCTCCTAAATGCGATTATTGCAGTACAGTAAGTCTCTCCCATTGGGTTCCATTAACTTTGATTACTGCAAATTATTTACTTACAGCTTTGCTTCATGTTATTGCACCAGCACGCGCTGGAGAAGTCATTCATTTTGCAGCGAGAGTGCACCCTGGTGCTTCAGGTGCACAAACAATACACAAGCCCTCACACGTATACACACACACATTCACACACATTTACGAACATCTGCAGCTCTATATGTAGACTTATGAATGTTAAGCTTAGGATATTTGGAAAGCCAAAGCTGTGTATAACTAGCTAATGCAAGATTCACACACATTTCACAAGGTTCACATACATGTAAAGGTGATTGTCATTATACCATAGAAGTGACTCAGAATTTGTCATGTGAAACCATAAACACACACTCAAGGTGTGAAAAAAACATTAAGAAATGTTACAACAAGTGTTGCAAAACTATTTATAAATTTATTCACATTAAAGGGTCTGGATCTGATCGAGCCTTCTTCTACTGTATGTAGCCTTCCTTCTTTCCACCTTATCCTGTGTGTTGCCCTGAGCTCTTTACTATCATGCTGTGAGCTGTGTATCAGGCTCACACACTTTCTCATGCTCACAGAAACAAGTGCTCGTGATGGGTATAAAAACACAACAACAACTATTTTCTCCCAGATTATTCCTTCCAGTTTGGTCACCTGACATGCTTCCTCTGAGACACATGAAACCAACCGCTCTGTACAGCATTACAGAGCAGTATAACACACTCAGAGTTATCTACCCTCTTCTGCATACATAAGCATATCCATCCTGATTGACTAGTGATTGACAGAGTCGAGACTTTCCGGCCACTCCCTGAAGCGCCACTTAAGAACGCTGACGTTTTACAACTTAACGAGAAGAAAAATAGTAAAGAGAACACGATAGAGCTTACAGTGATGGTTACAAGCTTCAAAAGCCATCACACACTTTTTGCGTAGTGTATCTAGTTAAAAAATCCATGGCCTGCAGATTTCTCATTCCAAGAGGCTGATAGTAAATCCAGATGTTGTGGGGCAAACTGCGATCTTTGATGACACATGCATATACGAGGTGAGGGAAAAGCTCTAAGGCCTAATTTCTCCAACATTGTCCCTCACCTAATTGTGAAATTCCATCTGTCTTTTTTTTTTTTTTTTTGGTGAAGGGGGGGCTTTCTGGCGTTCTATCTCTGCCAGGTTCCTGATGCTTGCAGCTAAACGAACGAGTCTAATTTCATTTCGGTTTGTCTTAGGACAACCCTTTAGATGTTTAATTCAATCCCATTTTCGTGTAATCAGGCAAAAGGCTTCCCTTGAGGTAGAGCAAAGCTTTGAGGACCTGCAGCTCACAATTTGCAAATGTAATTGGTCCACCTTTCTCTCTCTCTCTCTCTCTCTCTCTCTCTCTCTCTCTCGTACTCTCCTCCCCTTGTGTTTCACCACAGGCATTATTAACTAATATCATTTTTTTAAAAATGTTTTTTCATTCTTCTTTCCTCTCTCTCTCTTTATCTCCCCCTCCTCAAATGACACCTCTGTTCACATATCCAAACTCATCAACGGAGAAAGAAAGGAAGAGAGAAAGGACAAGAAACATCAACCCACGTTTTCCTCAAGGCAACCCTGTTGTTATTGTAAAATTCATATTTCTCTGGATTTACAGCCGCTGGATATTGAGTACAAAATCCATTATCATTTGTATATTTTAATTATGCAAATGAGGCTGCTCAGCTGGCTGGTCGATCCTGCAGGGAAGCCTAACTTCATTTCGGGTGATTACAATTTATCCAGTCGAGTCACTTTAATTGTAACAAGCTAATTACCTTGTTTCATTTAGTTTTAACAATGCCAAAAGAAAAGCGTGCGGTGATAGCATGCTCACTCACCGAAGGGCCCTGGAATAGCCAAGCGCAATAACAAGTAGGAGAGTGAGAGAAAGAGAGAGAGATGTGATGTCCTTCTCTGTAAATGAGGTCTCTGTGTACATACGTGGCAAAGATTCAGAAATCTCACTGTCTTTTTTTGTAAAGTAATCAAAACAACATTATCAACTTACCATCTTTTCTCATAGATCATAGAGTACATTTCGTAATACATGCACATGATTGACAGGTGGGATGTGAGGTGCCCATGTGTGTGTGTATGTGTGTTATTGAGCATTATAGCTGTACAGGGCCCACTGTGGCAGATTTCCAGTGGAGATCAAATGAGATGAAGGATTTGGAGGGCATGTCTGCTCCCTCTGCTTCTCCTGCAGTCATCAGACGATTAACAAGGACGAATGCGGTGTGTGTTGGATGGTGTGTTTGTGTGTATGCGTGTATGATTGTACTCTAGAGAGTGTCAGTGTAAAGAGAGGCAAAAGAGTGTAAATGTAAAGACAAAAGCTAAATGAACGACTTGGCTCAAACCGTTAAGGTCTTGGCTCAGATTTTGTTTGTGGTGAGCTAAAAAAAAAAAGAACTGTATTTGTTTCATCTTCTCAGGGTTTAAGATTAAACTTACATAGTTTGTTGATTGCAATCGATAAACGTTCCAATGAATAAATAAATATTTCACATATAAGCAGATTCAATTATTGTGCTAGACATAAGTTAATAGCTAATACGAGCGTGGTTATATAGAGTAAATAATGAAAACAGCAGATACAGTATAAGTGATTTATTTTACTAGAAGTATATCACTGTGTCTCAAATCTGATTGGTCAGAAAGCGTTTGTTTTTTTCCTGTGACAGATGTTGTATGTTATCACAAGCATAATATTTACATTAAAGCACTTGTTCTAATATTTAATTATATCCCATCTCAGTCCGTGTTCATGGAGTTTGCATGTTCTCCCTGTGCTTGGTGGGTTTCCTCTGGGTACTCCGGTTTCCTCCCACTGTATAAAGACAGATTAGGTTGATTGGTCTCCCCAAATTGCCAGGAGTGTGTGTGTGTGTGTGTGTGTGTGTGTGTGTGTGTGTGTGTGTGTGTGTGTGTGGGTGTGTGTGTGTGTGTGTG
>JAQMYG010000009.1:20503395-20530735 GCA_030014215.1 Clariallabes teugelsi | reverse complement strand
GATAGATAGATAGATAGATAGATAGATAGATAGATAGATAGATAGATAGATAGATAGATAGATAGATAGATAGAGAAAAAAACAAAATATTTACAGACAGATTTTAGTTTAGTTACATATCACTCCAAACATGTCGAGGATAATTAATTACATTTAACACAAACGGAAAATTGTTTATTAGAAATATATTACTATGTTTTAATTCCTTTGAGGAAATATAGGTGAGAGACTAATTAAAAGAAAAAGTGTCTGTCTGCCTGTCTATCTGCCTGCATGTCTGTCTGTCTGTCTGTCTGTCTCTCTCTCTCTCTCTCTCTCTCTCTCTCTCCATCTCTCTCTCTTACACACACACATGCTCTCTCTCTCTCTCTCTCTCTCTCTCTCTCTCTTATAAGGGGCAACAATTTATTGTAGTGCCTCTAAAGAAAAATCCATGGACTCCAAAAAAGAAAATGAATAAATGAATAAATAAATAAAAAGAAATGATTCATGCCACAACATATTTCAATTAAGGGCAGAATTTCCACTTAGGTAAATCATGTAAGTTAAACAAAAATAAATAGTGGTAAACAAAAAAAATGTTGAGGTTAAATTAATGAAATAAAATCAATTATATATCAAATTCAATCCATCTAATTCAATCTCAAATATAAACTCTACATGTATAAAAGCTACATGAGGGCAGAATATGTTTTTTAAGTGAGGTTTGGGTTCTCTCGTCCTCTAAGAAGAAAGCACCATTGCAGAACCAACTGAGGGAATATCCTTTGGAAGAATATAAAAACTTCTAAGCACAATCAAGCTGTTCCGGTTGCTTGCGGTGGCACAACATTAGTGTACATTGTGTTTATGATTTTATGTTCATTTTAACACTTATGTTTTATAATAACCCTGAAGTTTAAAGTAAAAAAAAAAAATGCCTGCATTTGTGGTATTTTTGAACGACAAGGCATGTCCACATCATTCTAAGTTGCATCATATTTATTTAACATGGTGGCATGTAATTTTTTGGGATGTAAGGATATCGAAGAACACATAGGCTGCACCATATCCAAACTTTTTTTTTTGTTTTTTTTTGCATCTAAAGTTCACTTCTCTTCATATATGTGATCAATGAAATAACTAGTGTAAGCAATGCAGCTGTACTTGCACTAAAAAGCACTCTGAAATGGTACCAGTTTTGACTAATTGAACTGGTCCCCTTCACTCTTAGACACTTTTCTGCTTCACTGATGGTGGCACCATCAGGGGACACCTTTGTATGCTTAGTATGTACATATCGTTTACGTGGAAATGTGAATGCATTGTATGTACTTGTATCTTAAAAAGCAGGGGTGCTAAAACCAAAATTAATTGTACACCGCATGCACCTTCCCAAGTATGAGATACCCACCAAATAGCGTTCATTTCCTTAGAGGGTATCAGTTAACTGGGAAATTCTGGAGTAAACTGTTGGTCCATTTAGTATATACTGTATACTGTACATTGCATGTATTGTTTAACATTTATTATAATATCTAAATACACATCAAGAAAAACAATACCTGGAAATTTTTTTTTTCATATTTATTTCAGCTGAATGAGAGAATTTCATCTGGCAACCCATTAGTCACTCCATATGAATAAAAAAGCTCAGAAATATAAGGCAGTGGTGCCAGATTGGGCGGTTTACCCTGGAGTGGGGTATGTTTAATCACACTGGGCTGGGAGATGTGAGTTGGCAAAGTTACAGTATGGGGTTGGTTTAAGATGCGCTGGGCGGGTTTTAAAACTACGAACGAATATGTAGAAAGCAGTGAACGCAATCTGGCAACCCGGTTTTGTAGCGCCCGCGTGTAAAAGAGAAGCGCAGAACAGCCAAGGAGACAAGACGCGCGCGCGTTTACGCTGAAAGCAGGTGAGTGATGCTTTTTAAAAAATAAATCTAAAGATGACAAAAAAGTTTGCACGAAAAAATAAATCCATGATGCATTAACGATTATAGTGTTTATCAGTCCATTTGGGTGCAAATGAACACTGAGAGTGTCTCGGGTGTTAATTGAGATTAGTGTGCGCGCGCGCGTGTATGTATACAGTAATGTATTTTGGTCATGTAGTCAATATTAACTAAATGCATGTTTATGTGCAGTTTATTAAGCACGCAGGGGCAATGTGAACATGTTTTAAGTAACTGGAGTGTTGAGCAATTTTTTTTTTTTACAGCGCGCATTTATTTCCAGTTCTATAGCATCGTAGATCACAGTTCGTCAGTCGAGTATTTGAGAGTACACGTGAATGTGCAAGTGAGAAAGTTGTTTCTTAAATTGTTTGTCGTTTATTAAAAATAAACATAAGTTTGTATGAAGCCTTATATATCAATAAGCGTCATGTAAATATTGTTTACTCAGATTTATTATTTAGACTGTGTATTGTTATATACAAAATGTAAATAAAATATTTTTTTATATAATTCTCAGATTATCCGGCTTCATTAGAACCAAAATAATTTTCAAAAAAGAAAAAAATATATATTTACAGTCCTAAAAAATAGTATTTGCAATTAAGAATGTGGGATAATCTGTCGCGTTTTTTTAATGTTAAACCAAATTAAACTATGTGTTGCATAAGTCATTTAATTATCGCTATACCTGACATCTTACGGACATAGTTTTACACTTCCGAAACAGAATTAAACATTTTTTTTTGCATAAAATCATTTTACATTTACAGAATTTGTTGATTGTGATTGTTTCAGTTTGAAAACCTGATTGATGCATATCTATAAATGTACTGTGTGTGTGTGTGTGTGTGTGTGTGTGTGTGTGTGGTTTCAGACCCCAGCTCATGCTGCACAGCACAGTGAGGTAGACTGCAGCATATCTTCTAAAGCACTGGTGAACATCGAGCCAGGTGTGCACTAAATATTTGTTTCTTTTCACATGATTTTGAAAAACAATAATCAAAAAAACAATTTATTCACATTTCTTACACTTTCGGTGTAGATTTGTAATTTGTTCCATTTTATATAAAAACAAAACACTTGCATAATTTCACATGACTTCAAGCTGTTTATAGTCTATTATATCAGAAAAAACGCCATTAAAATAATGGAGTTAAGAACGATTGCAAGTACAATTTCATTCGTAATAAAACACTGAAATATAAAACCAGTCAGAGAAGAAGGCTTAGAGTTTGAAGGAGGAATTACTCTCTAAGGAACATCATGGCCTAGTTTTCTGATAGTGAACATAAATATATATAATTGTCTTAAAATCAGTAAAACACTTCTGTGTACTTTGATTTATTTAACTGAACTCACATAAAATGTTGTTTTTTATAGCATACAACTCCTAGACTAAATTTATTAAGGACAACAGAATTATTCAATTTGACATCTTGTGGTGACAGAATTATTTCAGTGGTGTTTCATATTTGCACGTGTTTGCTTTGCATGACTCTTACATTTGGACAGACTGTAATGACCAAGTGAGGTGTAAGGCTGTAGGTGAGACCAGTGACGTCAGAGAGAGATTGAGAGGGGGAGGGGGATTTAGTTTGTCAATGTGAAAGAATAAAGTAATATAAAGTGAAGAATGCTATTTCGCATATTTTATTTTATATATATAAAAAGAATGTAAAGGTATGAAAAATATTTCTTGTCATATATTTAATCAAGATGCATAAGAGGATTATGATTAGGGGAAATGTAATTAGACACACAAGCACGTTTCCGTACTTCTTCTCGTTTTTAGGTCAAATATAAAATAAGAAGTGTGTATTTTTGTAATTGTTTTTTTTTTTCAGGTAAACTCTTTGCAGAGACATTAGCCTACGAAATGGTCTTGTGTGGAAGTATGACGTGTTTCATCTGTTTAAAAATGAGACTCATTTGCTTCGGGCGTGTTTGATTTGTTGACTGATTTGCTGTGTGATGTCTTAGTCTTGTAGCTATTAATTTCTGTACGATCCGTCCCGGTGCATTGACCCCTGTAGGTCACCAGAGCAATTCTTCTTTAAGCGCGTGATTAATTTCGCAGTAGGAGCTCCGCGCGCGCAGATGAAACTCATCATTTATTGATGCCGAATTTTTTTGAGGCGCTTCAGCGTTGGCCGTGATCAGGACTACAGTGTGTGTGTGTGTGTGTGTGTGTGTGAATACGGGTTGGATCTAAGAGCAACTGAATTAAAATAATAACAAACAGTGATTTAGCAAAGGGGTTTCATGAGAGGAAATATTTATTTATTTATTTATTTATTTATTTTTTGCACCCTGACCACCATATTCCTGAACAAAATGTATATTATTATTATTATTATTATTATTATTGTCACCGGAAGTGTGGGTCCGGTACTTGGCACGCTCCATCGTGGTGTGTGAGAGACAAAAGACAAGCAGAAGATGGGAATAAGCTGCAGAGCAGATGGGACCTCATCCCACGGGCCAATTACAGTCAATACAGCACACCATTTAACCTGCAAATCTGCATTCATCAACCCGAAGATAAATAAATAAATAAATAAATAAATAACACCCGCTTATTAAAGTTAAAAGTTGGACAGTTTTTTTTTTGTAAGAAATCCGCACAGACCACTTTTTTTCATGTATTTCCATGACATTTTGGATCATTGTGATTAATTTAAATCGATACCTCGCCTGTGTTTTAGTGTTATTGATAAGGAGAGAAATGTCATCTGTTCCTTATGATCACTTTCCCGTTCTTTTTATTATTATGACTTGGATTGATCTCAATTGTGCTTGAATTGGCCTGATAATGACATTTTCCGTTCTATTTCTATACTATTGTTCATTCATTCATTCATTCATTCATTCATATTAACAGGCCTCCATGACCTTTACACGTGGAGACTGGACAGAGTCCAACAGGCCACAGGTGGACCATTTGATAAGAGCGGATACAGACAACTGACCATTAATTGTTGTTCATAAAGGATATTAATTAGGCTTCGACTATACACCATTTATAGTACCATAAATCGAGAGGGTGATTGTAATTAATACAGAAGGTAGGTAGGTATAACTATTGTCGGTGCATAGTACTCAGCAAGGAAAAGCAGTTTAGCATACCAGAAGTGCAAATATACATCAGTGCAAATATAGGTATTGTGCAAAATTCATGTCAATTTAATATTGTGCAACATGGCTAAGCAGTGAGTATGCAATAACTACAGAATGGATAATGCTATGAAGTGGAAAAAGTGATATAAGCAGGAATATAAGCAGATAATGTCTATAACAATTCGCAGGATACAGTTACATTGAATGTCCAGAGGCAAAACACATCTCGGTCTCATATATATATATATATATATATATATGGTTATATTTTTTCAGAATGAGATGAAGTTTAGATATTTATAGTCCAAATCATCGCCTAAAGTCTATTTAGCACTATAAACTATACTAACTACAGCAGAAGCTTTGTAGTGTCAGCGTCTGATGTCCAAATGGCTTGCAGGATCGTTTTACAGTTACAAATGGAAGCAGGGGTTTATTGGGCTACAGCTAGGTTTTGCTGTTAAATGTTTATTCCATTCAGGGCTGGTGGACCAATGAAACTCTGCACAAGTTATTCGGAGGATTTATTTTAATTGAGGCGTGTATATGTGAAATATTTTATGCATGCAAAAAATAATAATAAACCGGTTTTGTTCTATTTTTGTTAAACAAACTAAACACATATGGCCTGAGTCAATTAGTGTTTCTCTCATTGAGATTTCCGGTGGGCGCGCGTGGTAGCCCCGGGGCGCGGCTCGCGTTTACAACTCTCTCTCTCTCTCTCTCTCTTTAGCGCTGAGTGGCACTTAGTGAAACGTCATTGGCTCCTCGGGCCGCCCGCGCTGAGGCTCGAGGACAGGAGCGCTGCGCCAATCAACGCGCGTCCGCCGGCGTGTCTGTTATAATGGAAACAAGCCCGCGTGCGTTGCGCAGTTATTGCTGTTCATCCGCGCGCAGGTGTTAACACGAACCGGGGGCAGAAGCGACTTTGCATCACGCTGGACTTTTATTTGCGCTTTTTTTTAAATTCCGTTCCGCGGTGCGTAAAGACGCGGCCGGTGTTTGTCCAAGGAGCGCGGACATGCTCGAGTAGACCGAGGACCTGCCACAGGTACAACTTTATCTCAGCTAAAGACAACAGCTCGCTCTGTGTGTGTGTGTTTGTGTGTGTATGCGCGCCCGTTCCGTTAATACTCGTGACGATATATTTGTGTGAACTAATTTTTCTTAAACATGTAGTACCAGTAGTAGCAGCAGCAGTTATTATTATTATTATTATTATTATTATTATAATGTAGGCTGAGTTTTTGTTTTGTCGCTTCTATTGTTATTATTATTATTATTATTATTATTATTATTATTACAACCATATCTTCAAAATGTCCTAGATAGAAACATGAATGTTTACATAGACGCATTATTTATGGGTATAATTATTAATGTACATAATTCGCAATTAAAGAAAAAGCATATTTTTTGCGACGTATATGTTTGAAATTAAGGAAAGACTTCATGTAGTTTTCGCCGTTTGGTAGTCTAATACTATTTTTTTAAATGTGCACATTCCTATTTTTGTGTCATTTTTGTGAATCGCGGGTAAATGTATGACGTAGATGAATGCATACGCTGAAAGTAAAATATATACATTAAAACCCGATAACCTGACACCGTTTTTAAAAATGCTTTTTTCTGTTGTTTCTTTTAAAGAAACAAAATATGTTTTAAGAGGTGTTTATTTGGAAAATGTTGCATTCGGATTGCTGTTATTCTGCTGTTAATATTAGACTCACAATGTTAATGTTTCTTTAAAATATGTATTTTTCACGAGCCTACGTGTTAAAACAGCTCGTTTTTACCATGTTGCACAAATCTGTGAAAAACAAAAACAACAACGTGTATATTTCCTACTGATTTCTCATGTGTGTTGTAATTTATGGAGTTATTTAAAAAAAATTCTGTTATTATTAAAACAATTTACACTGGTTCATTAATAACAAAACTCTTTTAAAAATGTGCTGTTTTTAAAAGCCTCCACATTGTTTTTTTTAAAGCAATTTTAACCATTTAACAAAGCCGTAATTAGATGTTATTTATTTAATTTCTTCACTCTTGATTTTAATTAGACTTAAAATAATTACTCACTTTTAAAATAACATATAATTTTAAAGTAAGACAAATAGTAAAATAATATTTACCACAATAGCAGCAACATTTCTAATTTAAATTTTTTCCTTCTTTGACTAAAATTCTTCTCTTTTTTTACTCCTTTTTCCCCCTTACATTTAGAACCAGTTTCCTATTTAAGGTCCCTAAAGGATGGACAAGAGTCTTCTCCCTGGACCCACCGATATAATCATGGCGAGCCCTCCCAATTCGTTCCAGCAAGAAGCTCTCACTCCACCCAGATCCAACCACTCGTCTTCCCTTAAACCCAACCAGGTGGGTCAGGTCATCCTGTATGGAGTGCCCATTGTCTCTCTGGTCATCGACAACCAGGAACGCCTCTGTCTGGCCCAAATCTCCAACACTTTGTTGAAAAACTACAGCTACAATGAGATCCACAACCGGCGAGTAGCCCTGGGCATCACATGTGTGCAGTGCACCCCTGTACAGCTGGAGATCCTGAGGCGGGCCGGCGCTATGCCTATCTCATCCCGTCGCTGTGGCATGATCACTAAGCGTGAGGCTGAGCGACTCTGCAAGTCGTTTCTTGGTGAGAACTCACCTCCCAAGCTGCCCGATAACTTTGCGTTTGATGTGACACATGAATGCGCATGGGGCTGTCGTGGCAATTTTATCCCTGCTCGTTACAACAGCTCAAGGGCCAAGTGCATCAAGTGCTCCTACTGCAACATGTACTTCTCTCCCAACAAATTCATCTTTCACTCGCACCGCATGCCCGAGGCCAAGTACACCCAGCCTGACGCTGCCAACTTTAACTCCTGGCGTCGGCACCTCAAGCTGTCAGACAAGTCACCGTCAGATGATCTGGTGTTCGCCTGGGAGGATGTGAAAGCCATGTTCAATGGGGGTAGTCGCAAGCGGGCACTACCTTCCTCCCACTGCTCCCCCATGGACTCTGTGAAGGCTGTCACCTCAGTGCTGCCCCACATGATATCATCTGATCTGGGCCAGAAGAGGGGCAGGTATGATGAGGATGAGGACCTGGATGCCAGCAGCCTCTCTCCTCACAAGAACCCGCGTAGTTACCCAGTCATTCCTGTGCCCAGCAAAGGCTTTGGTATGCTGCAGAAATTTCCACCCACTTCGCTCTTTCCCAGCCCCTACACCTTCCCAGCATTTGGTTTGTGTCAGCAGAAGAAGGATGACAGCGACGCTGTAAACGGGCAAAAAAATGGTGCTATCTCGGGCCTGCTTTGGCCAGGGCGTAAGGACACTTTTTATCCACCTTTTTGCATGTTCTGGCCCCCAAGAGCTGCAGGGGGCATTCCAGTACCCACGTATCTCCAGCCCCAGCCCAATGCGCTTTCCACTCTCACAGAAACACCCTTGCTTCGCCAGGGCTTCCTTGATCTGAGCGAGCAAAGTGATGCTGCCACAGGAGCTGGAACTGGTGCTGCCATAGGCACCAATCCCAGAGCAGGCTTGTTTGAAAGTGACTGCCCGCCAACCATGCCCCCTGACTTGAGACCTGCCCAGGAAGGCTGGCTCAAACTTCTAGATGCTCCATCTCTGCAAGCACGCAAAGCCAGCTACCACTCTGCCTTCCGGCCGGTGGTAAAGGACACCGAAAGCATCGCCAAGCTACACGGCAACCTGGAGGAGTTTGGTGCAGAGAGGCATCTCTCACCTGGAACAAGCTGCAGCTACCAGAGCGAGAGCGCGGAGAGTGACGAGGAACAGGAAGTGGATGTGGAGACCAAGCAGGATGAAGAGCAAGAAGAATTCAGCAGCCGCGCGGCATCACAACAGCAGCCGTGCAGTCTTCATGTTTCACGACTCACTGAAGTCACCATAGGCGATCGAGATAAAGACGCACCTTCCTTCTCCACCATCCCCCCCGAAAGCTCAACAGAGGACAAACCGAGCTTGGCCGTCAGTCCACCCACATCTCTCAAAGACCCCAGCCCCGTTCATGCCTCAGTGGAGGACACCGCTGCCTACAAAAATGTAAATATTCCCTGCAGGCACTTAAACTAATTATTATTTAAATGCAGGCCATAGACTGGCGGGATCCGTATGCATAACAAGATTGATAGCTGGGTGCTCCCTGCAGAAATGAAATATTCAGAGTGCTTTGATCCCTCCTAATAAGCCCAGTCATGTTTTGTTTAATGGCGACATTAGGTTCGGCTCTGCTTTTGTCAGGCCTGCCTATTAGCCCTTTTAGTCTTTAACCTGCCGACACTACATTAACACAGGGAGCTGAAGGAGTTACTCTCATCCTCAGAGGGGGGGATGAGAGGGGGCTGCTTAGCAATGCTGTAGCAATTAGTTTAAACACACACACAGTCAGTTATACAAGCCTGCGAACACCTTAGACTGTTAATCAGTCTGACAAAGGCATTTAAACAAAATGCAGACGACAGCATTGTCATCCTCAAGGCCAATTGATTCTGTGCTTTTGGCTGGCTGATATATGTCTTTAATGCCCAGCCTTTGGCCTGCACACATGAATCAGATTTAATCTGTGGTATTCTCTGTTTTCAGTCGCACAAGGGCAGAGATGATGGCCTACCGGCTTATGCAGCAAAAGACAAAACATCACGAGCAGGTGAGCATTATTTTAAAAAATGGGAAATTCTGTTTAAAAAGAAAAGAGAAAGTTATACATTTTAAAATAAGTTGTCTATGACACAACTCAGTGATTTACAATTTGTTGGGTAATAGTTTTGACAATTTGAATGAATTGGCATTTATGAAAGTGCTGGCTAAAATAAATAAAGTGCGTTAAATGTTTTTTTTTTTTTTTTTTTTTTTAAACAACCAGTTGCATTGAATTGCTTGCAGTTTTGTAAAAATTTTTCCTGTGGTTAGTTGATCCTATAATCATATGGTATATATATAGATATATATATATATATAGATATATATATATATAGATATAGATATATATATAGATAGATAGATAGATAGATAGACAGATCCCTTCTTAAATATTTATGTCTTGTGGTGGGAAATGACTGTACAGTAAGGTAGTTGTGGCTCAAACAAAAAGGGTAAAGCAGCATTCCATGAAAGGTTCTTTATACTCTAAGCTCTTCTATGACTTTGATCAAATTTATCTTGTGCCATTTTCAGTGAATACTTTTGAGTCACTACTATGAAGTATTTAACAAAAGATGATAGCATCATTTGCAAAAAAAAATTATCTCATGATTCAGAGCTTGATATAAACAAGCAAATGACAAATAACAGGGGAAAAGGATGCATATTTTTATAGTCATAATCCTAGGCTGATTGCCATTAACATCTCTCCATCGTCTTGCAGAAGAAAACAAAGAACAGAATACTTTCTTTATCTCAGAGACAGAAGCGTCTGCACCAGATTACTGGCGAGAAAGCACAGGTAATACCTTCATCAGTGTCATCACACACACACACACACATACACACACACAAAAATAATAATAATAATAATAAAATAAAATAAAATAAAAAGGGAACATAAATAAAAGGTTCACAAACAGTTACAGCAAGAGAGCTATAAAATCATTAGTGTAATACTGCTAGGCTGTGCAGCGACTGTGGGATTAGACTGAATATAAAAGATAAAATGGAACATATAGTGAACTGCAGCCAGACTGTTCAAATGGAGCAGATTTCTTCTCAATGTCATTGGGAAAATGTGATCTGTGGGGAGCCCTAACAGTTCAAGAAGACAATCAGCTCGACACGGGGAAGGTGACAATCACCATTTGAACAATATCAAACGGATATAATTGCCTTTTGCTTGGCAAAATCTTCCATTACAAAGATCATAGCGCATTGCCTTTTATCTGTCAGGGAGACATTAAAAAGTGTTTTATGACATCTGTGCCGACATTTATATTATGGAGCTGATAATGATCTCCTCACATAATGTATAATATGTTTGAAAAAAATTACATGAAACAAATTAAATGAAACCACCTTTGCCTGATTGCTAAATGTCTCCAAGGGGCTGGTGGGGGACGTGATTAGAAGTTCTGATTTCAGGGTCTAAAGGCAGTGTCTTAAAGAGAGCTATGTTTCTTGGGAGAGAGAGAGAGAGAGAGAGAGAGAGAACGAGGGAAAGTGGGAGAGAGTGTGTGAGAGAGAGAGAGAGAGAGAGAGAGAAAAAAATAATCTAATTTTCCATTTATGTAATGCAAACTGCCTTGGCTTTGACTATTCACGGTTAATTGACTGTCAAACGAGGTTGTTATCCTCAGGCAGTGTCTGCAAATTTGCTTGTCAAATGAGACAGAGAGTGGAGGAGAAGGAGAACAAGGCTGCTTTCCAAATGAGGAAAGCGTCGTAAGGCTTAAGGAGGCAAGACGCGAAACGGAGAGAGATACAGGAAGATGGAGAGAGAGAGAAAGAGTGGAAAGATGAGGGGGGGATTATATACACAAATGTGCTGGATTGCTTCATTTAAGACATTTGATTTGCAACATATCACACAGAAAGCAGACCTCGTCACATTTCCAATATACAGCCTAGGTGCAATACGCTTAATATGGTAACTCCCGAGGACATCCAGGTTAGAATAATTTGATATTTCAGTGCAGTAACAATAACAAAATCAATAACGTGAGGCGTCTTCTTTTCAGAATAACTTCAGCATTTAAATTAAATTGCTCTTTTTATATTCTACACTGGCAGATAAATCCTAATGCGTTTTATATAAACTGATGAGTATGAGTATTTGATTTGAGCAGTTATATGATAACATATTACCTGAGACGTTGAACAATCAAATCAAAGCATTAAAAAAAAAAAAAATTTGACAAGGCAATTGTCAAAACATATTCAAAGTAATCTTAAAAAATAATAATGTTTATTCTAAAGATAATAAATAATGAAAGATGGGTTAATGTAATCACAGAGTAAGTTAGTAGCTTTGTGTAGTACTTATATTTACAGTACAACTTTTGTGGTTGTTACTTAGATCTACAGTTGATATGTTGTGGTCTGGTTACAATTACATTAATAACAGTTAGTTTACTGACACCTACTGGACATTTGTTGAACTGCAGTTTTAATTTTAATGTACAGTACAATTCTGCTTATATTTTTTTACTTGCTTACTTATTTACTTCATTCCTTACTTACTCATTTACTTACTTACCTACTTACCTAATTTATCTGTTATATTTTTAAAATAAACGTCCCTGATTAATTCATCCTATTTTGTTAGCTACATAAAACAAATCATTTTAATGATTTTTGTTTCTTCTTTTGATTTGCAGCAGAACAAAGTCAAGAAGCTCACACGCCTGCATCACTAAAGAAGGACGTTGAAAACATGGAGAAAGGTAAGCTTTAGAAACATAAATTATGCTATAAAAAACCCTAAAATTTTATTTTGGAGTGTATTCAGGTTCAAACGTATGAGACAACTAGTGCATTATTTTCTAAACTGACACAATATTCTTCATTGCAAATGATATTGGCAAACACTTAAGTGAAAAATTAAAAGACCTAGAAATATTTACATATTACATATTATGGAATTTCGTGGTACTCTATTCAGCATGTCCGCCCTTGCATTATTGACAGTGTGCACTTGAGCCTGATGATCCTAGGGCAGATATTGAACATTTCTCAATCCTTAAACATTTTTCATTTTATTTTTAATTTTAAATGAATTCAGTTGAATTATTTAAAGATTTTGAAGCAATTTAAAACAAAGAATGGAATCTAGGAATTCCTAGATTCCCAGATGATTTCAGATTTTCAGACCATGCTGTACATTGGTTTTAAAGCCTTAAATCACAGAAATATGCATTTGTAATTACAGCATAGGTTCAGGTTTGAATTTGTGTTGCTCTTCTTTCAGAGGAACTCCAAAAAGTTCTGCTCGAGCAGATTGACTTACGGAGAAGACTCGAGCAGGAGTTTCACGCCCTCAAAGGCAGCTCACCGTTTCCCGTTTTTCGTAAGTTGTTTTTCATTCTCTGGCGTCTCTGCAAAAACAATTTATACCGAATAAATGTCAGCGCAAACAACCTGCACAATGATGGCATTTTATCTGGAAAGTGATATTTTGACTTAATGGATAATATTCACGTCATTCTCATTCTCATCCTTTTCTCCTTCAGACAACTTTCAAGACCAAATGAAAAGGGAACTGGCGTACAGAGAGGAGATGGTACAGCAGCTACAGATGGTGAGGAATCTGTTCTTAATGACACCACTTGCAATAACAGAACATAACATCTCACAGATAAGCCGTTATTGCTCATAAAAACGTACTCGCTCAATTCAGTGGTGCCTTAATATAAGGTAATGAGCTGTCATCAAATTCAGATACATCTTCACTACCTATAACTCTCAGCGATTGCAATAAAACAAGCTCATATTTGAAATAGACACGGTAATATTTGTAGAGCATCTTTGTTCACTTGATCATCTGCCGAGCTGGATTTAGTGAGCTTTTTATGAAATGTGAAACATCTAAAACTAATTTTGATTTTATTTCTGCTAGCGTGGAATTTAACACCAGCGCTATAATTGTACATTATATTGATCACATCGATTTTCTGATGCTAAATTAAAATGTGAAGTGCAATAAAAATTTAACTGCTCTTATATTTATATATATTTACAGATTCCCTATGCAAACATTATCAGAAAGGACAAAGTTGGTACACACCTGAACAAAAGCTAAGATGGTAAGTAAACTATTAGAAATCAGTTTTATACCCCAACAGCAGTGTTGATGTAGAAGTTTTTGCTATTGAACAGATAATTAAATGCAGTGCACAATGTACAGACAGAAATCTTTGCTTGTATAATCATACGTCATAATCAGACTTTAGGTTGTATGAGTAAGAGGGGTTGGTTGAACCCCTTTTATAATGTTATATCTTGATTAATAATTATATAAGGTGTTATTCTCTGCTAGGATTAGTAAAAAACATTATTTCCAGGTGGTGCTTTGCTTATAGCATATTATAGAATTTATATGCCATAAAGAACAAACCAAATAAAATGCCAAATAAAAGAAAGAAAACAAAGATGGCGACAAATAGAATATCTGTTCTGCTAGTTGATGCCAAAGCCAAGTAATTACATAATTGTGTTACTATTGCAATACTAAGCCACCATTTTAACCACTGTACTCTTCTTCTGAATTCTCGTTTTTTTCTTGGATAATGCAGATTAATCCTATAAACAGCTCTGAGAATAATGCACACTCCCAGGCAAATCAAAGAGACTTGTTCAGTTGTTAGTAAATGTAATAATACACACATATTAACAAGTGTTCTTTAACATACGAAAGGTAAAGTCTTAATCATATTATTGTAGGATCATAATGCAGAAGTTATCATTTTTTCTCTATTCATGAAAGGAGTCTCCAGTGTCAGAACTTTGGTCAGATCGAAAGCAGGGATGTTAAACGTGATGCTGTCTGTTAATTAAAAAAAAAATTTTTTGCTATTTTTTTTTTGTAATTCAGTGTTTTCTATATAAATATATAAATATTCTATATTCTACAGTACATATCATTTTATGTAGAAAGCAGTGAATCACAAAAAAATTTAAAGAAATAAAAATTTAGCGTTTTCACAGACAGCATCACATATTTTCCAACATAGCAAAATCTTGTGCTTAAAAAAAATATTGTGCTTTTTGGTTTCTTTTTAATTTGAGCACTTAGTTAAAGCGCTCAGTTAGTTAAAGCACTTAGTTAAAGCATGGTTGGTAAACAGAAATTACTGTTTATAGCTGTTATACACAGTACACTGTTCAGCCACAACATTAACACCACCACCAGGTGAACTGAATAACATGAATTAACAATTATATACCAGTAATTTCTGGTGACAGCATCATTGTCCCCCAAGGCACCCCCAGAGATGCCCAGGGGAATATACAAAATATTGGCCTTTTTTATGTGATGGCTGATCAATGTATAAAGTACAGTATAATAATAATAATAATAATAATAATAATAATAAATGTAAAAAAGCTTGTTTAAATGAGGTTTCACAACATTAAATGTGAGTGTACACAGTAAATTTATGAAGTGGGAAAATTGCTGTGGTGTAGGAGGAATAAAACCTGCTGATTTTAACATCATGTTTAATTTCTTGCTAAAGTTGTAAGCAGATACTGAAAACTGAAAACTATAATTTGTATTTATGTATTTACATTGTCTCTGTGAATTTTAAATATTATTTTAAGTAGAACATATTTTAGTTATATCTCTTTTTATACATTAACTGACAGATTGTCTTTTCTTTTCTTTCAGGTTTGGCCATGCTGTATTACATACGGACGTTACAGGCTGCTCTCCAAATCCTTTGAAACACACTGTCTGGATTTTTCTAGACAAACCTAATAATGCAAAAGCGAATCCTTGTTAAGGACCACAGCACTCATCGTCAGCGTATGGACATGTCCTTGAACAAATCGATGGCTAACTGAACAAAATTTATAATGCAAATAATTTCAAACTTCAGCACTAGTGCTTCATCATTCCCCAGTCACTTTCTGTACAGTGATCTCATTTTGTGCATTCATTCATGTATTTATTTATTTTATTTATTTATGTATTTATTTATTTATTTATTTATTTATGTATTTATTCATTAATTTATTTGTAAAAACTGAACTGTGTATAAATATACTGGCTATAAAAAACCATATGTCCGGATGAATAATGCCTGGGGGTAAAAAAAAACACAGCTTATTTGCTCTATAATGAAGATTATATCTCAGAGCAGTTGTCCAAGAGGGCAAACTTCTTTACATGTTTAAATACAACACTGACAAACCTAAAAATGAAGAATGTTATTATTGCTAATGCAAATGTATTTAAATATGTTCTTGTAGTTTCTCTACTATTTATGTGGATAATAAAATTATATAACATAAAAATATATATCTGAATGCTTCTTTATTGCTTTAAAAAACAGCTATATTATGTCACTGATGTTGCTCAATTTGTCCTGTATGAGATACCCTGATCAGCCATAACATTAAAACCAGTCCTTTTACTTTCGAGGTAGGGTCTCCATGGATCAGACATGTTTGTCCAGCACATCCTATAGATGCTCAATCAAAATGAGAGAAATTTTCTATGAAGAGTGTAATATACTTCAGCTTTGTAAAGGTTCTTCTGTGGGATCGGACCAGACGGGATAACCTTTGCTCCCCACGAGCACCAGCGAGCCTTGGGTGCCAATGACAGTTGCCGGTTCACCAGCCATCCTTCCTTGGACCACTTTTGGTGGATGCAGGTCAGGAACAGCTTAAAGGACCTGTCATTATTAAGACATTCTGACACTTGTCTAGCCATCATAATTTGCCGATGTCAGAGTCACTCAGATTCTTACACTTGCCAATTTTGCCGGGTTCCAACACTTCAACTTCGAGACTTTTCACTTTGCCACCTAATATATCCCACCCCTTGACAGGTGCCATTTTAAGGAGATAATTTGTTGATAATTTATTGTTGGCTGTTATTTGGCTGATCGGTGAATAACGACAATAACAGCAAAAGATGATCTGTTTATATTAAGCTACATAACATTATTTAAATGATGAAATGAAACCAAAATGTCAGGATATCATGTTCACCTCAGACAGCTTGCATTATAAATTTAAAATTGAGAAATTTACACTTTTAACACACAGTATCATCCTTTAATGACCCCATATTGACTAAGTCTGTAGCTCTACTTGAAACCATAAAAAGACACTCCATGTTTATCTCTTGTTCAGTACTGTTTATGGAATTGTGTGTTGATGTGTTGTCCTAGCCTACATTTTCTTAATGTATAATCCAGGACTGTACACCCAATCATTCACCAACACCACTTGTACATTACAGGAACTCAGTTGGGAGTTACTGCCACATCCCCCTACAAGCCATTTCCACATGTTTGGGCCATTAGGGAATTCCCGGGGGGCCAGTGTTTCAGATGTGAGGCAGGCAGTCCGATCATGGCTCTGGTGGAATGAGAAAACTTTTTAAGTTGATGGTATCCAAGCACTAGTGAAACGCTGGGATAAGTAGATTAGTGTAGCAGGAGATTATATAGAGAAGTAAAGTCCCGGTTTGACTTGAATGCACCCTTTTTTAAACTGCATTTAGCCTTACAAAATTTTCCAACTTTACAGAAAGAAACTCTTTACTGTATTTGTCCACTTTTTTAATATACTGTAAAAGTTTTGTGAATACTGTATAACTGATAATTCTGTATTTGTCTATTTGTGACACACAAAATATGGTTAGCAGTGTCGCCTTGCACCTCCAGGGTCCGGGTTCGATTCCTGGCCAGACTCGATTCCCGTCTCTGTGCATGAATACAGGATTAAGCGGTAATGATGATGAGTGAGTGAGTGAATATATCACAATAACTGAAATGAGAAACTTCAAGACTCCGCCCACTTACCCCAATGACGTCATGCCACAAAACTTGATTCCTGATATATCAAAGCATTCATCCATCTAGGGAGCGTGGAGGCCAATGGTGACCGTTGTATTTCTTTCTATTTTTATGGCTGCAGTAGGACCTCGGGTCAACATTCAAACACACATTTACACATTACAGCCAAGCAAGGGGAGAACATGCAAACTCCATGCACATAGACCAGAGGCGGGAATCGAACCCAGAACCTGGAGCCACCATATCAATGTATGTCTTTATATTATATTCTGTAATATTCAGAGGCAAAAAATCTCAAACAACCTGCAATAAAGAATTATTGCATCTTCGTTCCCAACTCTAAACAAAAAAGGATATTACAGAGGGGAAAGTGTCTTAAAATGTCTTAAAAATTAGCATTAAATGTTTAAAATAGTGTGTTAGATTTGGCTATTATTATGCATGCATATTGAATTAGACAAAGTTTCATTAATAAATGTTTTTCAATTGTTTTTATGAGAACGAATTTAGCTGAATATAAATATATTATATTTTCTGATACAAAAGAAAAAACAACAACTGTGACTGTATCTCAAATCTCAAATGATTTCTTCTTGTGTATAGTGCACTAGCCTGTAGCCTCTACTAAGTGTAATTTGGTATTCAGGCACGTGCGCGTTATTCTTACGTCTTTACGTCACGAGGCGTAACATGTACGTGCAACGTCATCACGCCAGAAGAGAAGTGCCAACATGGCGTTTACCTTGTACTCCCTGATTCAGGCGGCGATTTTATTTACTAATGCCATTGCTGTGTTGCACGAAGAAAGATTTCTCAGTAAAAGTAAGTCACTTTAAGTGTTTTTTAAAATTTTTTTTAAGTGTGTTTGTTTTCTTTCTTCACTGTTTTTTCCCCCTGTTTTTGAGACCAGCACTGGTCATCATCTGGTTAGTGAGAAAGGAAGATCCTGTTTTATTAACCATGTAGAATTTCTATCAGCTGATGTTAACCGTTTGTGTCTCGTGCTGTTGGTTAACGGCTGTGTAGTGATGTGTAGTACTTCACTAGCTGTATGTTGTGTATACAGATGGCCTCTATAGTGGAACTTACATTTAAGATACAATAAATTTCCCACACCAAGACCTGGGGAGTTTTCATATTCATGAAATAACTCTCTTAATCCAAGTTTCTCACTGGAAATATTTTATATTTGTGTTTAGGTGACCCACTTTTCTTTCATTCATATTTTCTCAGCTTAACACTTTAGTCATCATTGTGATATAACAGTCCTAAAAGTGGTTAGCACTCAGGGTCGAGGGTTCGATTCCCACCTCCTGTGTCCGTGTCCTGGAGTTTGCATGTTCTCCCTGTGCTTGGTGGGTTTCCTCAGGGTTCTCCGGTTTCCTCCCACAGTCCAAAAACATGCAACTTAGGCTAACTGGTGTTCCCAAATTGTCCGTAGTGTGTGAGCATCAAGTCAAGTAAGCTTTTACTGTCATTTCAACCATATACAGTTCAGTACACAGTGAAACGAAAAGGCGTTCCTCTAGGACCAAGGTGGAACTTGTGAAGATGTGCAAATGAGTAACAACACGACACAAAGCAATACACTGTGATAATGTAGCACCGAACAGGACACAGCGCTGAGTTGTGGTAGTGCAAATAAATAAATGTGACAGAGTTAATGCAAATGAATAAATGAGTGTGTGTGTGTCCTGCGATGTATTGGCACTCCGCCTCGTGCCCTCAATCTCCATGAGATCCAGATGGATTTTTCTCCTTCTGGATCATTGCAGATTTTTTGCATCTCCCAAAAATCGTCAAATCTTATTTTCTGCAAGTGAATCAATACAGTTCACATCTTCAGAAATTATGACAAATTCCAAAAACTGTCAAGATGCTTTTGCTTGTCTCTTGCTTGTTCTTAGAAATACAGTTAACCACCCTTAATTTTACTCTGGGATTCTTTCGGGATGTGATGGAGGAAATTAAATATTCTCTCAGATGATCCACCAAACATTTTTTTAAATTTAGTATGGACTCCATTGATCTCATGCTTCGAAAAAGGCACAACTCTTATCGCAAACAAAAATCTAATGATGTAACTAAAAAGCCTGGTATATTTTTCAACAGGTAACGTAATCCTACATAATGGGCTAATAATGATGTTAATCTTCTTCTCACTGTTGGGAATGTAAAGTTTTTCTGTTTGTGTGTTTTGGGGGTGGGGTTGTGTCAAAGGGATAAAAAAAAAAAGTTAATCAAGAGGAACACTGTTAACTATTTTTGCAACTGTTCAATTATGTTCTTCCTTCAATGAAAACATAAAAAAAAAGATTTAACAAAGATAAAAAGATCAAATGTTTCGCAAATTAACAAGTCTCTTCAATTTTATTGTTTTTCAAAAATTTTCAAAATGGAGAAATCCACACCAAAAAAAAAAAAAAGAGTTTGTGTAAAAATATCATGTTGTCACATACCTATACAAAAAGGTATATATTTTAGAACAGTGGTCTGTGAAGCAGAACCAAGCAGTATTAATTTTAATTCTAGCAGTGGGAATCGTAACCAGTCATTATAAATCCTTTTTATATTACTACTGACTAGAATTGAATGGGTTTAATCCTAACCTCAAGTGCCAACTTGGACCTAATGTGTTCTGGTGGTGAAATAGACAGATTTATGAGTGTAATAAATAGAAAAAATATGACGGTACACATTTAGAATACAAGGAGCGTAAAATTTGCCATTAACGTTCAAGTGGAATGCCTGATCGTTGAAAATCGACGGATAACTTTTCACTAACTTGTAATCGAAGGTCCTGGTGTGACTTGAACGCCCCTTGTACAGTTGACTGGGTCCCTGGTTAAAGGTTCACACTTCATAGTTGGAAAAAGGGTGCTGGTGGAAAAGCCAAGTTTAAGGTGGTGACGGATTTTGTGTTTCTTTTCCAATTTGCATAGTTTTTGTGCATTTTTTCCCCCCCAGTAATAGTTTAAATTTAGCTGAGACATAGAAACAAAAATATATGAGGACCGGATATGTTTCAGACATTATTTTTCTTCTTTCTTTGTTTTTTAAAGAGGAGTCTAAAAGCGTACCTTTTATTTGCAGTTGGTTGGGGGGCGGATCAAGGCATCGGCGGCTTTGGAGAAGAACCGGGAATCAAATCTCAACTTTTAAACCTTATCCGATCTGTCAGGACGGTCATGAGAGGTAAGCGATGTAATATTTTATGCAAAAACCACCAACAACAACGATGATAACACAAGCTTTCAGAATAGTTCATTTTGTGTTGAGTTTTAATGTCTGTTTCTGTATCTGTCCACAGTGCCTTTGATCATAGTAAATGCAGTGTGCATCGTGTTATTACTGCTGTTTGGATGAAACCTGACTCAATATGGACTGTGGACTAACTGGCGAAAGAAAATGGACTGTTTTTTTTTTTTTTTGGGTACATGCAATGTAATCGTCTCCCTGTTATACCCTGATCGTGCGGGTTTCAAGCTCCTGTTCAACGTTTTACACATCTGGATGTCGGTAAATCCCGCTGTTTTATTTGTTTTGTATAATGTTGCTCAGAAGAGCTTTCAAAAGAGCTCACTTCACTCTCAGTCTTGTTTACGTGATTCGTTCTTAATATCTGAGCTCTCGTTAACTGCTGATGCCTCCGGCACTTGTGTAGCCATATCGTTAACTACGAACCTTTTTTAGGGCCCGTCCTTGGAGATCTTATTTATCAGCAGTGTACGTCAGGCTTTAAAATCAGACCCTCTCGAGATTGAGAGTGAAATAAATGGTTAAGGGAGCAAGTTGTGTTTTGTGTCCTGTAACTAATTGGACAGTCTGATCTCGTCTGCTTTCGGGCAGTTTCATACAAAATTCTGTAATCAAGACTGGTGATGTTTGACGCAGCGGTAACCAACAACCTCCATGAGCCAATCGATGTTTGTGAGATTTTTAATAAAGAGGTCGTCTTTTCATGAGTTTGATTTCTGTGTCATAAACATGTATTGTGCTCTTGCTGCTCAGGAACAAGGATGGTTTAATTACACAGGAGCAGAAAAAAACCTACCATAGGCCTGCCTTATGTCTGATCATACAACAGTTAGATCTGATCATTTATCTGGGATGTTTAACTGTATCCACTTCCCAGTTGTTTTAATAACTGTTAATTACACTAGCTGTCGGTTGAGAGAGCAGCTGCTTGCCAAAACCAATCTGATAGCGTCATCATCTTAAACAACACTTTGTCTACTTAATAATCACTTCTAAATCGTTCCGAATCGCATCTTTTCCTTACGCCTACAAAGCTATATAGTGATGAGTTGTTCATAAACGATTAGTTCTTTTTGAACGAGTCTTTAACGTGACTTAAAATAATTAATTTTCTACTGGTCACGTATGCGTAAGTCATCGCAAAATTCTCCGTAGGTTATGTACAGGAAACTGAAATGAGCGGTTTGTCTTTTAGTCCGAGTCTTTCGTTCTTTTGTCACATGACTCCCATAGACGCTATGAAGCGCATTTACACAGAAAACAGAATTCTAAGCCCCAGAACCTGAAAGTTAATCGAGCTGATATTCTAAAGTGGAAATATAAAAGGAAACACAAGATTTACAGGACGGTCCATCAAAAACTCCCTGGTTTATTCTCTTCTCCTTTTGGCCTCATCAGACCAGTAAGAATTTAAAACTTTCTTTCACTCCTGTTAATTACACTAACTAACTAGCAGATTAGGCTAATTGGCAGTTCCAAATTTACAGTCAGTGAATGAGTGTGTGTGTGCGTGCTTATTCATATTACAATCAATAAACCATGTACTTAATCATCTCGCGAGACATAACTGGGACAAATCACATACTACTGAATATTTTGATCCCTGTTGCTTTTATTTGCAACATTGCCTTAGCTTCATTGTACAAGTTTAGAATATGGAGTGTAACACCAAACAGGAACGGTTTAAGGCGTGCGGTAAACTTACAAATGCAGGAGGACGAGTGAGAGCAACACAAAACTCCAGCTACATTCCAGGCCATAACCAGACATTTGAACACAGTGCTACATAATTAAATTCCTATATTGTGTATTAATATGTATATACATATTACATGTACGATTAAACAGCATCACAGACGCTATTTAGTATTTAGCAGCTGTTGAAGGATGTAATTAACAGCTTCAGGGAAGCTCTCACAGGTCAGGTGAGGAGGAGGATTGATTTTGCCTTCATCACCTGCTCTGTATTTACCTAAAAACAAAATACATTGTTTATATATAATGAGTCCGACAATGATATATAAAATGCTTTAAACAATAAATGTATAAGAAAGTACCAGTTTTGACTAATATTCCCAGCATCCCCGTGTTCTGAGCTCCGCCAACATCATCTCTAGCATCCTGTAGTGGGAAATGCCAGAACATATTTTTTAGCTTTTAAATATACAATATTCATATTAATAAGAATAAAACATCACACTCACGTCGCCGATCATTACGGCCTCCTCAGGGCTGCAGTTCAGATCCCGCAGCGCTTCCATGAAAAAGGTTTTCTCTGGTTTGCCCACAACAACAGCCCGAGAGTCGGTGGAGTACTCCAGTCCGGTCACAAACGGTCCGGGTCCCAGAGCCAGGCCGTCTTTCCTCTTGTAGTAACGGGCTTTATGGATGGCAATGAGAGGGGCTCCATTCAGAATTAGCCTAAAGTAAAACCAACAAAAATAGTTCACCCAGAGCATGCAATAAAACTTATTTATCGATCGTTTGGGGCGAAGAATCCACGCCAGGGAGCCATTTTCTCCAGGGTTAAAATGTGACATTTGTGATTGGAGGACAACGTGCCACTATGAAGAATGAAACCTTCACTGCTTTGTGCTTGTCATTTCTTTTCCCCCTGTGAAAAACAGAACAGGTATTTCTTATTTAATAATTTCGCTGAAATGCAATCGCTATCCAATCTCATCAGCAAGCCCGGTTCCTACTTTGCATGATTTTTGCTACAGATATTTAACAATTTAAAAAATGTAATCTTTAAAAAATTGTGGCCTGCCATTGTTTTGATGTCATTAACAACTCAAGTGATGGGCAGAACGAAGACAAAAAACTATTTAAAGTCAAGGAAAAGCCAATTTCTACAGTGTACAATGAGATGCCTCCCAGGAACTCCTTTAATCACTCAAACATGTGGAAAGGGCTTGGAGCCGTGTCAGGACTGTACAGGGCATGTGGCCAAGCTTAGTTCCTGTAATGTGCAAGTGGTGATGATGAATGACTGTGTGTTCCTGTAGACAGATGCGTCTCTACTAAAGCATTCCACTCACTGGTGGCTCACTGGAACAACTGCATTGTGCTCTGCGCCACCTCGGCCGAGATCATCCTAAAAAGTTTGCACCATTCAAATGCTTTATTGTGGCTAAGAGTCCCATCGCCATACTCTGCTTGAAATCTTGCGTTGGTTTTTATGTCTTCATTCACCAGAAGTTTCACCACAAGTTCCAGTTTTGACTTGAACACGCCTTGTAAATACAAACGTATGTGTGATATGAAATGTTTAAATGATTAAAAATAATTAATCCCACTGATACTAGTCAGGATTCAGAACTGTTATCATCCATATAATTCAATGCTCTTTTTATAGTTCCGGCTTTCACAGCACAATTAAACACACTTAATCACATTGCGGACTCACCTGAAGGCTTTATTAAGCGTTTCATAGTTGAAGTGGTCTGGCGCTAAGCCTACCACAACAGCGTTAGGATCTGAGGTTTCAATACCTGAGACAAGAACAAAGTGTGAGTTTAATCACACTTGGTTTGCCTTAAAACATTTCCACAGAATAATGATCCTAATCAGCCTTTTGTGAATTAATTACGGTCAGAGCGCGAGTGCAGTGAACGAGCTTACCCGTAAAGTCCTCCAGAGCGCTATCCTCCACCAGCAGCAGGGGGCGCACCTGCTTCTGCTCTAGCAGGTTTCGTGCTGCAGTCAGCGAGGTGAAGATCTCCCGCTCTTCGATCTCGAATCTGAGATGCCGTAGTCGCTCGAGCAGCGTCCTCTTACATTCTTTCGTGGTGTTAGTGACAAATTTGACGGCCACCGGAGCGCGACGTAACCTTAAACAAAGAAACAAACAAAAATACATTTTATTATTACATGAAGATTTTGCTAGACAAGGGAATATGTGAGAACAATCCATGAATGCGTCTGGTTCTCTGATATGTGACTCCTTCACGTGTCAAGAAAGATTCTTAAAAAGTTACTCGTCAGCAACTTGCGGAAGCGCTGCGACTGTCTGTGGGAACTGTACACACACTGTACACACAATCATTCACCAACACCACTTGCACACACAATCATTCACCAACACCACTTGCACATTACAGGGACTCGGCTGGGAGTTATCGCCATATCCCACGTATAATCCCAGTCAAGCCATTTCCACATGTTTGGAGGATTTAAGGAGTTCCTGGGAGGCCAGTGTTTCAGACGTAAAGCAAGTAGTCTGATCATCCCTCCGGCATATTGAGAAAACTTTCTACCTTGATGGTGTCCAACCACTAGTGAAACTGGAATAAGTGCATTAGTGTACCAGGTGATTATATAGAGACATAAAAGGAGTGTGTTCTGTCATTCTGCACAATCAAAAGTCCCGGTTTGACTTGAACACCCCTCATAATGCCCTTCTACCAATTTATGAAGAGCTCACATGTGAAACTCTTCATGTCGTGTCCTATTTTCACTCATGTGAGGTGTACTTTTTGTTAGTTATGAAAGTTGCATAGCGCACCAGAGATTCATTCAAGAAACATGACCTGTGTGCTGTTCAACAGACATTTTAATCCCGATGTATTAAACTTTCATAAGTTACATTATTAGCTGAAGATCATGATTGAATTTATCTTTAATGTTAATAATCTGACCTTGCGAGTGCTTCCTGAGCTCCAGGTACAGCCACGTCCTCAATGTGAAGAGTCCCACTTAAATCAATGAGCACGGCTTTAAGTGCCCGGCGAGACGCCATCACCTGTCAATCAAATCAAAGATCAGAGCATGAAGTAAGACCCTTAAAGGAAATCGCCACCTTGACTGACAAGCTTAATAAATTTCAAAGGTAACGTATGATTATAAGTGGTCAAAAATGGTCTATTTTCAGTTTAGGCCAGAATTGCTTGGTCTAGTCAATAATGACTTAACTCCATACTACGAGAGGTGTTCAAGTCAAACTGGGATTTTTGATTACACAGAATAACAGGACACATTTACATTATGAGTATAAGAACAACCTTTATTTCTATAATCCCCTGCTACACTTATCCCAGCGTTTCTCAGTACACCGGAGCCATGATCAGACTGCCTGCTTCACGTCTGAAACACTGGCCTCCCAGGAACTCCTTTAAGGGCCCAAAATGTGGAAATGGCTTGGAGTGAGATTGGGATTATACAAGGGCCGTGCTGGCAATAACTCCCAGTTATTACAGAGTTCCTGTAATGTGGAAGTAGTGTGTGTGAATGATTGCGTGTACAGTTCCCACAGACAGATGTGTCTCTTCCATAAGCTGGTGACAGGTTATCCGTCGATTTTCAAGGATGAGATAGGAGGGGCTCCAGGGTCCGAACGACCAGGATTGTCAAAGGTTTTCCCCTTACTTCCCAAGTCCCGGTTTGACTTGAACGCCCCTCACAGCATTGTAATGCATGTTTTGGAAATGTCCCTTTGTGACATCAAGTGCTGGCTTCTTAAAGCAATAACAAAACCACCAGTGAATATATCAGGCATAATTCAGTAGCAACATGATCAGTGTGTGTCATTGCCTTTCACATACAGTACAGGACATGATCACACCAGGACATTGTCACGCTTGCTCACCAGGGACAATCTGACCATTTTGATTCATACACATTCACATTCCATACAAACTTAAATAATTCTTTTGATTGCTGCTTTGCGACAATGACAATTGTTAAAAGCGCTATACAAATAAAATTGAATTTAATTGAATCACACTGTCAGACACAACATCTGGATTGAGGAATTATTATTTTTAAAGATTACAATTATTATTTTTAAAGATTACATCATTTGCTAAAGACTGTCTGCACAAGACTCAGCATCAGGTTAAATATACAGATATACACACACTGTCTCTCCTGTTAAACATCATGTAAACTTTATTATTTTAAACTGCACACTAATCATTCAGTCTGATTCAGATAAATTAGCGACACAATTAAACCTGCTTTTATCAGATCGAAAAAAAAAACCCGCAATGCAATAACTCTGAACCTAATTACAAACTAAACAAACATTTAAAAATATTAAACAGAGACACATACAGGAAGACTGAAGGATCCTCACTCAGGACAAGCTGCTGGTCTAGTTCTTCTTCTTCTTCTTCGCTTTTTGTGATACTTGTTTTTAAACGTACTGCATCAGCGCCATCTGCTGGACTGGAGGAAGCGGCCCAACATCTCTCTTTTTGCTTTTATTTATTTATTTCCCATCTAACTGCTTTTTTTTTTTTGTGGAACATTAAAAAAAAAAAATTTTTTTTTATTTTTATTTTCCAAACAGATGAAATATACAATCACCTTCAGGAGAACATTAACAATGTAAAGAAGATAGAAGTAAGAAGAGGAGAAGAAAAAAAAACAATTACAGCAAGGGGGTATGTTGCTTAAAATAAGGAAAAAATATAAAAATTTATAATTACATGATAATAATAATAATAATAATAATGTAAAAGCAAGGAAAGCTATCTAAACCTAATCAGAGTTAATAGAAATAGTTTTTTCATATATTTCCAAAAACCTGACACATTTA
>JAQMYG010000009.1:20470013-20503338 GCA_030014215.1 Clariallabes teugelsi | reverse complement strand
CTTCCGTCTGCTGGTTCAATCCTGAACTCAGATTATTGTGTGTGTACTAAGGTGTACATGCTCAAACTGTCTCTGGAGGTTCTTGATGCTTACACTGAATTGGTGGGAATATAATTGTGTTTGTGAACTGTCATAACTGTGTTCTGTCATTCTGCGCAATCAAAAGTCCCGGTTTGACTTGAACGTCCTTCTACTAATTTATGAAGAGCTCACATGTGAAAGTCTCCATGTCGTGTCCTATTTTCATTCATGTGAGCTGTACTTTTTGTTAGTTATGAAAGAAGAGGTGCTGCTGTTGCATAGCGCACCAGAGATTTGTGTAGGAGAAAGATGCTAGGAGAGGTATTGATCATTAAAAAAATTAATTATAAATGCATACAAAAAATTCATAATTTTTTTTATTTCCAATATCTGTACATTTACCAGTATGCAATCACATTCTGATATTTCATTGGCGCCTTCCGCTTTGGTTACGGTCATGGCATCGTTTCGATAAGCTTATGTAAAGTCACAACATTTGTTTCTGTCATTCATTTCTCTCCAAGATCTTGTACTGATGATGGGAGAGTCTGTGTAAATCCTCCTCCAGTACATCCCACATTCTCAAATAAGGTGGTGGCCAATGCATGTCTGAAAATGATGTCTCATGCCCCCTGAACCTCACTTAATTTGAGACCGATGAATCCTGACGTCATCCTCTTGAAATACTGTATGCCAGTGCCATCAGGTAAGAAACACTCCACTGATGAAAAAACCTGATCCTCAATGATGATGGTTCACCACTATGCTTCCAGGCTTTAATAATGCGTTGGACAGCTCTTAGCCCAATTTTAGTAGTTTCATCAATCTCCTTAGTTGTTTTCTTCACTTGATGCAGGACGATAATTTTACCCTTCTGAAACAGAGTAACAACTTTGCCATGACCACAGGATATGTCTTCTGACATGGCTGTTTAAGAAATGAGAAGCTATTCACTGCATCAGTTAGGGTTAAATAACTCGACCCTGAACCATATTAATGACCGCAGTGATTATCCAATGGAAGGCTCTTAATTATTTGCTTAGTTCAACCCAGTTGGTGACTATTTGTTTGCCAGGCAGTGTGCGCTGTTGTTGTACTGCTGTGTCGTAGACAAACTGTGTTCAGGTCATTTGTTTTGTATGCAGTATTTGCACTAGCGTTGTTATCCCAGTCCAGACTGTGAGCTCAGACAGACTCGTACTCTCTCTCCCAGGCAGAGAATCTCTTCGTTAGGTTCCTGGCTGAGGGTTTGGTGTGCGTGATGACCTGCAGGAAATCTTCTGTGGTCACTGTTTCTAGCCGAATAATCGGCATGCGGCTGTGACCTGTGGAGAAATGGGACTGAGACTGAGAGGGGGAGCAGTGTATTTTAACACATAGTTTACACATGAGACGAATAAATCAATTCAAAAGAACTAAATCACAGGCTTACCCTCAGTGTGATTTTCCAGGGTGTCGAAAATCTTCCTGACAGGCCTCATCGCCGCTTCCTTACAGACCAGCCTGATATCTGAGCCGGAGTAACCGTCTGTTTGCTTGAATATTAAAAAAAGTCTGTTATTAACACAAGCATCCTTAAAGAAACGAATATATAAATTTTTTTAAATGTTGCATTTAAGGATTATAATGCTGATTTGTTGGTGCTTGTCTGGTTATTGCTGTAAGACGAGGGTGTTGAGTGTGTCTTAATGTTCAGCTTTTGCTGTTACCTAAGCAAGAGCTTCTTATCCTAATCCTAAGAGTTTCCTATCCTCTATTTTATGTCATATTAATGAGAAATACAACACAAAATGATTGAACGCCGGACTTAAAGTTCTAATCAGTAGCCTGTGTGATGATGAGCGTGATGGTGGTGTTAGCATAAAACGCTGATGCTGCGATATTAGAGCATACTGACGAAGATACGGACAAACCTACATGCTAAAGTGCTGCTTACTCATGACGATTAAGTGACGTACCTCTGCAAGCTTGTTGTAGTCTAGCTCAGTTCGAAGCTCGACCCCTCCTGTATTGCTGATTGGAGGGAGCCAGTGACTGATCATTGCCTTTCTGGCTGGACCAGAAGGCAGACCCACTAGTATCCGCTTCTCCAGTCTTCTCAGCATGGCATGGTCCAGCTCCCTGAGAACCAAAAAAAATTAAGAGGTTTAAAAATGGAACTCAAGTGTATTAACTTACAGTGTTGTGACAGCAGCAGTTTGTGCACCAGGGAAGATTTGAGGCAGCCAGAACAAACACCAGGTCGTTAGAGCGTGCCAGTCCATCCATCTGAACCAGGAGCTCTGTCTTCATCCTCCTGCTGCCCTCATGCTCACCTCTGAGGGGAAGAACGGCAACAAGTGGATTGATGGGTTATATACTTCTCAAGGTAATTCTTAGGTAATTAGTTTTATATGCAAACATATGTCGTATATTTAAAAATCTCAGACTTTTATATTAAACATTTGATCATTATGAGCTAACATGGCAATGTTGGGAGATTTAGGGAGCATTTCCAATTCATTTGTCCAATTCAGTTATATGATTTAATTTTCCGGCTTTCCATTTATAGAACCAACATGAAAAGTAATATATCGTTCTAGCAGATTTTTATGTGGATCTCAGGTAGCCTAACAAAATCAACTAATTATATATATTGTAGATGAATTGATAAAATGTGACAGCACAGACTGAGGGTAGAGCTTGAGTCATCTACACTGTGTAACATATGCTATGTGTCCAAAAGGACATGGACACCTGACCATCACAGCTGTTTACTGTCCCGTTCGGAAACCACGGGCCTTAATATGGAGTTGTTTCCCAGTTTACATCTGCAACATAACAGCCTCCACTCTTCTGGGAAGACTTTCCACAATGTTTAAGATTGTGTCTATGGGAATTTTGTGCTCAGTCAGCCACAAGAACACAGTTCTCACACAGGCTCACAGCTGGCGTTCCAGTTCATACCATGCATGCATTTGCTGCAACTAAGTGAATCAAAAAATCAGCCCAAGCCCATTATGTCTCCTGAACCAAACTTTACTGTTGGCACTCGGTAGTCTTGTAGTTGGTGATCTCTGTGCATCCGCCAAATACTGATTCATCACCCTAGAAAAAAAGTTTCCATTACTTCAGAGTCCAGTGGTGCTGTGATTTAAAACGCTCCAGATGTCACAGTGATATTAAGCATGTGGCTGATGCAACATAGGACAGGTAATTTTTACATCCTATACGCTTTAATGGTGTATAGTGGCTTAGTGGTTAGCACTGTCGCCTTGTACAGGTACCTCCAGGTCCTGGGTTCGATTCCTGCATCGGGTCTGTGTGCATGGAGTTTGCATGTTCTGCCCATGCTTGGTGGATTTCCTCCGGGTTCCCTGGTTTCTTCCCACAGTGCGAGAACATGCAAATTAGGCTAATTGACGTTTCCAAATTGCCCGAAGTGTGTAAATGTGTGTGACTGTTGACCAGAGGTGGTCACCACTGGCCTCCATGGTCTCTAGTTGAGGTTCCTAGATGCATGGATGGATACGCTTTAATACACAAACTGCCTCCCCTACTGTTTTATTCTTAAGAATCAGCAGATCTAACAGAGTAGAGGCAAAGGTGGCCACTGATCCCATGGTCTGTGTAAAGCTTTACCGTATGACCCATTCTCCTGCCCATGTTTGTCTACGGAGAACGCATGCCTGTGTGCATGATTTTACCTGAACTCAATGATTAGAAGGGTTGCACTACAGAACTATAAACTAATGCATTGGAGAGAGAGAAAAAAAACCCTACCCTGGACCAACCCCTCTCTGACTCATCACTGACTCCAGCTCGTCCAGAAAGATAGTCGATGGGGCATGATATCTCGCCAACTCAAACAAAACCTGCACAAGCAGAAAAAAACATTCACATCTATACTATGTTTTATGAAAACAGCACTCTTGCTGAGATTTCACGGAGTAACAGAAATGCCTTGCTTATTATAGAAACTTAAAAAAGACAATGTGCCATTTCTACACTGAGATACCGATGACACTGACTCGAACCAGCTTCTCAGAATCTCCTCTCCATTTGCTCACGATGCTGGATGCAGAGATGTTAAAGAACGTTGTTTTGCATTCTGTAGCTACCGCTTTGGCCAGCATAGTCTTTCCTGTACCTGTGTGTTTTAAGAGAAATAATGATAATAATATAAGAAAGAAATACGGACATCACCTGCAGTTGCCTTTTTCTAACACAGACACCGACCTGGAGGCCCGTAAAGCAGCAAACCTTTCCATGGTGAGAGAATTCCTGTGAACAGTTGAGGGTACTGCAGAGAACGAGAAGATATATATTCACACTTAAACTCAGTTTAAAGAATTCCAGCGCACCATGGTATAAATAACATTACACACTAATTTCTCTCATCATTACAAGATGACGTAAAACATCTTACATGTCATTGATTGTCTTAACAGCTACCCAGTGGGTCATGCCTTATTACTGTTATTTACTCTTCTACTAACAACTAAGACTCAGGGGAGGTTTTTCAGTATTCACACACACACACTGAGCTGATTTAGAATGACGTTCTGACAGCATTAGCATGATCATACAGTCATAATAAAAAAAATAATAATAATAACATTACGAGTGTAAGTCTAACAGCTTCTTGCGACATCACTATTCTTTCACAAACATGCTACACTTATTTTTATTAATAAGACAGGACAGAGATATTCTTCATGCATGCTTCGTTTCATGACACCGCCTGCAGATTTCTCATCGGCGTGCAAAAAGAACATGACTGCAAAATGACGTGAGGAAAGGTTGGGTGGTATTCAAGTATAGATTTAATGCCATCGAAAGCTATAACCGCCCCGCTTCGCTTTCCTTTTAGCCTTTAGTGAGATATTTAGAATCGAAGCGTGGTGGCAGTTTGAGAAATACCAGTGTTTAGCAGCTGTGCACCTTAATGGGGTAGACGACAGCCTCTTTGACTAATCGCTTGGCAGCCTCCAGGCCTATAATGTCGTCCCAGTGCACGTTGGGGTTGTGTAAATAGATATCCTTTAGGGAAAGACAGGGGAAAGATGAAACAGAGCAATTCATTAATATCTGTTCCTGTGTGTATGTGTGTGTGTGCGCGAGCATCTTCTCACCCGCATACACAATGAGATACACGTGTACAATAATCATGGCTTTAATCTGATACGAAAACATGTTTAACTTTAAATGTATTTTTTACATGAACATTTCTAATATGATGCAAAAGTATAATTATTATTATTTTTTTAAAGAATTTTTTTTACTTCACAGTACTGATAAATATTCATTTGGCAGTTTTTTTCAAAAGATGAACTGTTGGCTGGTCACCGTTTAATGTCTCAAGCCACACTAGTTTTATTTAAGCTTTATAATCATGTCTAAAAGCATAGTGTAGAATATTTCTCTCCAGAAATCCTATATAATAAAATATAATATAATGTAAATAATACATTTTATACAACGCTTAGCTCCAGAACTTCCAGTTCTTGGAAATACTAAAGAATTAAGATGAAGAATACTGATATACCTTGAATAAGCTGATTAATTGGGGTAAAGCAAGTCTAATGTGGTTCTCTAAACTTATAAATGCCGTTAATTCATTATAAGATGCTGTTTACGTGACCAGTAATAATGTGTTAACTATGAGAATCTGATAATGACCAGATTATTAATATATTTATAAACACGCAGGTTATGTAAGAGTTCTGAGAGTCATAAACTAACTTTAAAAAAAAAAAACAACAATTTGTACATAGATAAAATGTTATTGTGAATTAGAACAAAGTCGCGTCTGTGTTAAATATTGCGTGCCAAATGGTTGTTCATTTCCTTCTTTAATATGGGACGATCTCAGAAGAATTGTATGCTTTGTGTAAACTCTACTTACTTTGCTAATTACGGCTGCTAGCTCTCTCATCTCGCTGTTCATCCCACAGAAGGCACTGATGGGTTTGAGCAGCCGATCCTGAGTGTAGCCGAATGCCACAGTAATTAGAAGTAATAATTCGTGGATTAGATGAACACAACACGAACGCAGCACTTAACGAAAATGGCTCCTGCTTAAATATGATGGTTAGACGGCTGTGAACTTACTGAAGGATCAGGATTGTAGGACACGCTGCTTGGTTCATTAATAGCATCCTGAATGAGACCCCTATAGTCCACCAGTTGAGCCTACGAAGAGTTCAAATTTAATCTGTTAATGACGTAGTTTTGGGAATATAATTGTCATTTTGACAATCAATTTGTTTCTACTGTAGATTTCGAACAAAATAACATCCTTATGTGGAATTTTCTTACAGGTTCAGAGTTGGAATAGTTGTTAAAACACACTTTTCTGGCTGCAAGCTTCAGCATTTTGAAGGCTGTGATCTTAATGGCGGACCACAAAACAAACCCCACCAAAAACAAGATGTCGTCACTTCATATAAAGTTCACACAAGCCGGAGCAGTTTTGTTTGAAAGGGCCAGCATCCAGTAAACAGGATGTCCCTGTATGTGTGCTGATATGCTGGAGAAACAGTTTGGTCATTTATGTGTCAGTCAAACAGCTGCTGTGTGTGTGTGTGTACACACAATAGGAGGGCTCTGGCTTGTGAGTGTTATGCAAGAGGACAAAACAAAACTGATGAGTATTTCCTGTTTTTCCATTTACACAATCTGAGCGACCAGAGTAAAACATTATTATATTAAAAAAAAAAAAGTTAAAAATAGCAGAATTGATATTTAATTGATGATTAAACACTACAAGCTTCCCCTAAGATTTTTTTTTTTACTATGGTACAGTATATACTCTAGTATACTTTGGTAAAATATAGTACATACCATAATATACCATAGGATTACTGTAGAACTTCAGACATTATGATGGTAGGCACGATAGGACTTTATAAAGTATCGGGGGAGGTGATGTGGCACTTCAGTGGTAGTACTATAGTGTGTACCACAATACTTTGATAAATACTGTGGTACTTTTGGGTACCACATTGGCTACCAACGTTCAGCAAATATCTAACAGGGTATTGAAGGTTTGTACATATTGTATTTGATATGTTAGTACAGACTACTGGTATGGTAAAGTGCATACAGTACCATATAAACACTGAACTCTGGTAGCCACCCAGAAGGTACCATTGTATACACCAAAGTACTGTGTATAAAATATTTTTGGCAGTATGCTAGTATGAGTTTCATAGTACCATACTTTAGTACCATGTACCATGATAGTGTGGTACTGTACACGTACTATATCGGTAAATAAGTATCTTTATCCTGTCGAAAAAAACCTGTACAGGTACCATTGGATTACCCATCCATCCATCCATCCACCCATCCATCCAGTAACCTCTGTAGTCCAACTAGGGACCATGGAGGACAATGCTGACCCATATATTGTATCATGGTACTTACTGTATACCATGCTGAAATTCCTTATGGGTAAACTACCCTCCTTTTATTTTATTAAAAGCAAAACTAAAAAGCAAGACAGAGGCTACCTTCTTCACCTGCATCCCGTCGCCAACTCCGTTCCTAACGACAGACGACACATTCAGGCCGAAGTCATTACTCTCTGGGAGATTTGATCCTCCGTTCTCCTGAAACAAAATCAGACAGCTGAAATGTCTGTGACCAACCATTGAGAAAAAGCAGCCTGGGGGAGATTTGGCATCAAAGCACTCTGCACACATCCTTAAACAGTCGTGGGATAAAGTATAAACTCACAGTGCCAGACTTCACCAAGTCCTTCCCTACTGCCTTAGTCTCTTGCTTTTTACTCCCGTTCCGGGATGGTGGACCCTGAACACATGGAATTCTGGGCAGTGTTTGTTTAACACTTGAGGTTCTAAATATAACAATAAAAATATATATATAATAAATAAATAAAAAGAAGAATGAAAGGGATGGCGAATACATTATAACTTCTTTTAAAATAACACGTGTACTGACCTCTTCTTACTGGAGCTTCTAACACGTCTGTTCTCAACTAGGGTGGAAAAGTGGTAGCATTAAGACACGCTACCAAACAGAGGCAAGCATTACCACGACGTGCATTTTTAAATATGCAGTGTATATTACTGTAACTCATTCATAATAATGAAATAATAATATATTTATGAAACAAATTTAAAGCAGAATCATTCTTATAGGAATTGGTATAGAATATTCTTATAGAATTTACAATTCTTTCTTTTTTTGTTTTAATAGTATTATTTCTCAAAAACATTTAGAAATATTGGCACCCTTAGTCAAAATATATCATTTTTCTTTGCCACCGCTGCCTCTGGATTGCTTATTAGGGATAAAAATGTTTTTATTTATATCCTGTAAAGCTGCTTTGCAACAGTGTTAAAATTGTTGCAAACAATACTGAACTGAATGGAATTTGAATTGTTTCAAAACAAAATGTTTAATGTTTAAAATGTTTAATGCCAGCTCTGAGCTTTTGTTACAATAAGCTGTCTGGAGAGGTTACACAAGGCAGTGATTCCTGGGAAAGAATCATTTAAAATAGTGGTCAGATAAAATCAAACATATTTTGTTCATACACACCATCAGCATGTTCATTAACCTATTTATATATATATATATATTTATGTGAATTCACAGCAGGACAATCCTGCCCAAAGCCAGATTGCCTCTGCCAGGAGGTTTAGATTTAGCCCAAGACAAATCTTTGATAAATTCACATGGCACAAACATAGTATGACTAACTTTACAATAGTGTGCATGGTGAAATGTTTCTATTACAGCCGTCCTCAATTTTGTTAGTACAGTCTGAGCACCGTATTTCTTTTCAGTTAAGGCTTTACCAAATACTAATTGTGGGAGTGACATGTTTTTACAGCATCACCCTCTGTTCAAGCTTAAAATATGACTTGCTGTTACATTATTACATGTTACATGACGAGTCCCAATAGTTCTGGATTCATTCATACATACGGACAGATGAGTGTTTCCAGCCCTTTTCATTGACACAAAGTTTTTAGAATGTCATACTCAAACTTACCTTGTTCTGGCAGTTTCTTTGATAACTTTGGATATTTCTGAAACTTAATGAAATGAAAGCTTTCGTACTCCATGAGAACAGTGTCCAAGTCAATATTGTCGCACACTTCAAACTTACGCAACCCAAAATGGGTCTCTTGTTCCAGTGCACTAGCAGCGTCCACATATCTGTGCAGATGAAGAGAACAAAATAATCCTTTTTTCCCTAAATCTTAAAGAATAATCCTAGATGGATTATCCCAGATATAATATCATGTGGATACATGGCATGGGGATAATTTCCAGATTATTACAGAAAATATAAATCTCACCCTTCCTCTATTAAATGATGATAAATTAATACAAGCAAATTCCTTTTTCTGGTCTCTGTTCTTAATTCGTCCTGAAAAAGAAATACATTTTTAAACAGCAGAAACCACACACAGCCAGAAGATGGCGCCAAATACACTGTATTGTGAACTACAGGCCATCACGTGACACGTTGCCGTGGCAACAAAAGACTCAGCAGAACGTTTGTCTATCGTAAATTAGCTTACAATATGACACAACTTTTACCACACAATACGAATTATTGAACGAATTAATAAGACATAAAAACATAAAAAAAAATATATTTACATTTTATTTTAATTACTAACAGACCACTAACGAAGCAGCAAAGCGCAACAGTGTGACTGCTGAAGTTAAGCTAATTAGGTAGATAGCTGTATAGCTCTGAGCTAATAACTTGTCTAGGCCGAAAACAACAACAACAACAACAAAAAAAGCTATGATATAAATGAATGATTGCTGCACACTTACCGCTTCTCTGGCCTGGTTCGCAGTTTTAATGGCCTGATATGATAACTCCATTGTGTTTCCTGATAAACAGGAGTCCTGCTGCATAGACACTCAGTCCAGTCACCAGTCGCACGCGCAGCCTCAGTGACGTCACGTTTACGCTGTGAAGTTACAAAGGGTCTACTACAGTATATTTTACAGTTTCCCTACAAGATACAGTATGTTTTTATAAGTGTGTATGTGGGGTGTGTGTGTGTGTGATAGATACAGTGCCGTGAAAAAGTATTTCCTGATTTATTCTTTTTGAATATCTTTTATGCATAATTGATTCAAATCATCAAATAGATTTTTATATTACACAAAGATAACCCAAGTAAATACAAAATTCATTTGTTTTCAATGATAATTTCATTTATTAATGAAAAAAAAAATCTCTGACAAACTAAAGTAGCTATAAGATCACACATCATTCCGCAATCTAAAGAAATTCACCAGATGAGGAAAACAAAGTACAAGACATCTATCAGTCTGATCTCTAAAGAGACAACATCTAAAGAACTGCAGGCCTCACTTGCCTCAGGAAGGGACAAATAGGTTTTCATGGCACTGAAACCTGAACCTGGACCTGACCAACAGCAGCAACCCCAGATCATAACACTGCCACCAGGGGCGTGAATGGTAGGCACTAGGCATGATGGGTGCATCACTTCATCCACCTCTCCTCTTACGTACACTCATGGACTTATCAGACCATGGGACCTTTTCCCAATGCTCCACGGCCCATTCTTTTATGTCCTCTAACAAATTGAAGCTTTCCCCCCCAATTAGCCTCACTGATAAATGTGTGTGATTTAAAAAAAAAAAAAAAGACTACATTTATGGCATCTGGCGGGCGCTATCCAGAACGACTTAATTTATTTTTTTAAATCTCATTATACATTATACATCTGAGCAGTTGAGGATTAAGGGCCATACAGTGGCAACTTGGTAATGTTGGGGATTGAACCTGGGACCTTCCGATCGGTTGTTCATCACCTTAACCACAAAAGTATGGACACACCTTCTAACTCCATAGTCTTTCCTGATTTTGTAAAACAAAGCTGAAAGCATTCAAAATATACAATAATCTCCTTTGAACAGTTGATATAGAGATGTGTCTGCTACTTAGGCACTATAAAACCATCATAAAGGCTCTAATCTGAGGCGCTGTTTGTTAATTGGTCATTTCTGAGCCTGGAAACTCTAAATAAACTTCTCCTCTGCAGCAGAGGTACGTTTTTCATCTTGTTTTCCTGGGATGGTCTTCATGAGAGGAAATTTCATCATGGGGCTTGATGGGTTTTGAAAATGATCTTGACAATACTGTTCTTGCAAGAACTGTTCCAGAACAGCTGACCTTCATGTCCTAAAATAACACCCGACTGTGGTTGTTGTTTATTACATATTTTATTTTAAAAAATCCATTATTGGCCTAGAATGTAAAAAATAAACCCAAACTTGAGTCCAAATTTTTAGCTGCTACTATATACTATACTATACTACTGATATAGCACCTGTTTTTAGGAGACATTATACATTTTGAGGATCTGTTTAGCTCTCAGGTGGCTTAATGGTAAGTATTGTCGCGTTGCACCTCCAGGGTCTGTGTACAATTCCCGCCTCTGTATGCATAGAGTTTGCATGTTCTCCCCATGCTTGGTGAAATTCCTTCGGGTACTCCAGTTTCCTTCCAAAGACATATTAGGCTAATTGGCATTCCCAAAATGCCTGTAGTGTGTGAACGAGTGCACCCTGTGATGGACTGGCACCCAGGGTGTACCCCGCCTTGTGCCCTAAGTATCTTGGGATAGGTTTCAGGCCCCCTGCGACTCTGAATTCAGGATAAAGCGGTCCCAATGATGAGTGAGTGAGTGTTTGGTGCTCTACAGTGCTATTAGAGGACAGACGTTACACTGCAGAACTTTAATTGTATTCACTGGTTCCCTGAGAGAATAGCAGATTAAGACTGTCTGAACTGTCATACAATTACTTGTGAGACAATTTGAAACATATAAGTAACAGCACAGAATGGTACAAAGTTTTATTGTGGAGAAAAGCTGGACAGAAATGATTTGCAGTAAACAATTAACACACCATTCTGGTGACAGCAACACCTACATATAAGATCTTCACAGTCTAAAGTGCTCATTGAGGTATTGCAAGTAATGAACTGGACATTTCATGTTTTTTTTTAACGTACAATGACTAACAATTAAGACTTTTTCTCCCCACAATAGGATAATCAAATACTCTAGATGTCACTTATGTTATAAGAAGCATCTCACTTTTCTCTGCAGCCTGTTAGTATTTGCCTGAGAAAGTCCAATCCATAAGTCTGTTACAGGATACCACTGAAGTACAGTAGTACAACGCAACCCGGAGATCACTCCAGGCTTTAGAAGACGCCAGCTTCAGTCAGGAAAGTGTTGGCCTCCAGGAGCAGACACTTCGTGTACACACGAAAGGTGTAGAAGAGTGTTACAAAGTCCTGTGTGCTGAAGATTGTGTCTGCTAGTGCAAAACCCAGCGTGGATGGAATGAATCCTCTGCCGTATTCCACCATCCAGGTCCCCGAGGTCCACTGCACCGAGGTTGCCTCGCCCACAGAGTGCACGATCGTGTCCCCTGACAAAGGCAAAATGCATGAGGTGAGAGAATAATCCAGAGTTTTTCTGTTTACTTCTCTGTGATGCATGTTAGACAAAAATTGTGGCATATACATAATTAATGAAATTAATAAATATATTTTTAAATGCTTTTACATTATTTTCTTTGCGTAGGAAAACATGTTCAACTTTCTGTATGTTCCAGTTGTGCTAAATAAATTCTTAGGTTAAAAATGCTGGAGTGTTTCTTTAAAAGGTGTTATCAAATGCATAATTTTAAATATTTCTAATTTTTCTCATACCTGGGTAGTAAGTCTCACTTTTAGTCGTTCCTTCTTTCCATTGCCGGAAAGTCCCAGAAATTATGGTGTCCGATATCTCAGCCCAATATCGCCCTAAAGAAAAAAAAACAAGATACTCAGCAGATCAGCAGATAATATAAGCCTCAACAAAGTTTTTGCACTCTTAATGGAGAACAAGTTCAACAGTATGGATTTTACTTTTTTTTATGGACACTTATACACAACCCAAAAGCAATTAGATAACTTGTTGTATACAACATAACAAGAAGCAATTTGATTCGTATTGAAGGAATGGAGGAGAAATAACACTGAGGTTAAGAATGACCACGCTGCTCTCGGGCACGTGTGAGCGTCTCTGTCTTGGTCTGTGTGTCTACGCGGACTCACCTGAGTGTCCGCTTGTGTCCACGGCGGTCCCAAAGAGCAGCACATATTCGGTGAGGGAGGCGTGGAGCAAACACATGGAGCCCATCCAACCGCCGGCGTTTACAAACACCCACTGCAGATCCTCGTCAGGCAGGATGTGGCCCGGGTAACGTTTCCGCAACTCCACCACGACTTTAGAGAAGGCTTGCTCAGGATCCTGACCTAAACACATATCATACACAAACATATATAGAGATAGAAGTTGGACAGATCTGGGGTTTACATTCTGGGAATGTTTTTCATATTCAAGATGGGTCTAACTTGGCCACACAGAAAGACTGACTGAGGAACTGGGGCTTCCTGCCACGTCCCAAAAACACCACGTGTCAACTGACTATGTTAAACCGTGCATTTAAGTATTAATGTCTGCCCATGAACCAGCGTCCCATTACATTTAAGGCATTTTGCAGATGTCCTTAACCAGAGCGGCTTATACAGTATATATATTTTTTACATCTGTGCAGTTGAGGGTTATGCGCACCAACAGTGGCAACTTTAACACCTTAAACACTGAGCTACATTTGTTCCATTTGAGGTAGATTTCTGCTTCATGCCCAGTGTTCACGGGATTGGATCTGAATCCCACTCCTTCCACTTTTCAGAATAAAGCGGGTCGTAGAGCTGAGTAAGTGAATAAATGAATTGATTGCATAGCGAAATTATATCAATCTCGGGACTTGATGGACCACACCTCAGGATACAACCTGATATAACGAGGTGGTATCAAAAAGTTTAGAGATTTGTGCGGCAAAAATCTGGTCGCTTTCACCGTATGTCCCATGGACGGTCTGGCCCCAAATTCTTGATGCACAATGGTGCGAATGTCGAAAAGGATGATGAGCATGCTCTTAGTCAAGCTGCAGATTTGCCTCGCCTTTTCCGGTCGTGGAGATGATGGGCTCTAACACTCAAGACTGTTGCTTCGTCTCAGGGACCCGTAGACCCAAGTTTCATCAACGGAATACTTCTTGGTAGACATTGACGCAATGTTCCCTCTGCTCCTGGGTCAGCACCCTGTCGATAAACTTGGCAGCAACACAGCACATGTTCATATCACACGTGAGGATTGCTTGGACTGTTCCGTATGACACGGCGATAATGGCACCAATGTTGTGGATTGGTCATCATGCACAAGTTGTCAAATGGTTTTGACATTTTTGGGGGTTGAGCTCGTTGAAGATCTTCCTGGTCTCTCGTCGTCTTCCAGTGATATTCTTCCACTCATGAAGTCTGCATGCCCCTCAAAACACCTCGAACGACTCATTGCAGCATCACCGTAAACTTGCTGAAATATGTCAATTACTTATCTTGGTCTAAAAAATTTTTACATCACAAAAACCTGCCATTCTAACAGGAGTGTGTAGACTTTTTATAGCCACTGTATATCCTATCTGTCATAAGTAGTGATCAGAGCAGCCAGCTTGTCAAATGACCTTTTGACTGAGGCTGGAGATCAAGTAGCCATATCTGTGCTCAAGTTCCAATCTGAGTATAGAAACACATGGCACATATTGTAGCTAGACGCCTGATCTGATATGAAACACTTCAGAATCACAACACAGCCTTGTAACTTACATTTCCATCTCATCTCAACTCACCTGCGTACTGTTTGGCCAGTTTGGCGACGTCCTCTTTCGTAAACACATACTGTTTACTGGCTAACCAGTAATGTACATACTGTAGGACTAACACTAACACTCCCACAAACACCACGAATTTCAGGAACGACCTCGTTATAAACATTATGTCGGAACCTGCACTTCAACACATACATACACAAAAACTACCAGTTAAAAAAAAACAAACACCTAACACTCTGGCTTCATTCAAACTCTTTCAGACAACTGAGCTAGCTAACAGGCTAACATGCATGGTAAACCAGTGCACTCGGTTGCCATGACCTGATGAGCTTATCGATTTCGACCAATCAGAAGTCGCCCAAAATACCTCTCATCCAATGAAATAAAAGACCTGAACTAGGAAGCGCGTTGTCCTGGTGCATTTCTGAACAACTACACGGCGCTTGACTTGCGCATTCCAAGACAACTTTGTATTTGTTTATTCCGTGCCGATAAAAGTGTCAAAAGGAGGAGTCCCGTAACATGACTATTTCTTATGATAAATGTTTATTTTGCATTATTTAATATAGAATTCATTAAGTAAAATGTCGTTAAAATAGTTAAAATAGTTAACCATAGTGTTGCGCAAAATGAACGGAAAAGCGCCCACTCGAAAAGCAAGTTCCCTCCTACCTGCTGAGGTTTAAATGAACACGGATAACGTTAGTGTTAATGTCAGCTAGCTAATGACACTGTGTTTCAGCTTCTTTTTATACTCTTTAGGTTGCCATGGAGATCACGGAGCCTGCGAGCAAAATGCAGTTTGATCCCAGAGGTAACTGATATAAGTTATGTTCCCATGCAAGACCCTTGTTTGTTTTTTCCCCCCTTTTTGTTGTGTTCACACTTATGGAGTTTGAATAGAGAATCGTTATTCTGCATTTAACTGTCATACTTTTTAACAGCACACAAAAATGATTATTTGAGCAAACACACACGCGCGCGCACACATGTGAGTACACATATCGGATCATCTCGTGACAAGTCAGCTGACTAAAGTTTTCCAGATTTGGACTAAATATACAATGTAATTGATGATATTCTTGCTGTTTTTCTGTCAGTAATCCAAATTGCCCATTTCCCCTCCAATAACAGTGTAAATTAACCCCCCTTTCACCAAAAACCGTGGAGTGCATAACCTGAAAATCACCAAATTTACCATTTATTTGTACTTACTAGATTAATATTTCAATATTTATTCAAGGCATTTAACTGATAATCTTTATTTTGATTCTTTGAGAAAAAAACAAAACAAAACAAAGCCGAACACATCTTGTAAGTTGTATTGTTTAGGATTTTTGTATTTTAAGCACAACAGCGACACCAGTGGTCACAAGAAAAACACACGAAGTGGAATGAAGAATTGAAAAGGAAGGCTTGGACTGATTCCTTTCTAGCCCATACTGCAGATTGAGTCAGACAGTGAGAGTCCTGTCCTGTTACGAGGTGGTATCAAAAAGTTTAGAGATTTGCGCGCCATAGATCTGGTCGATTTCATCGTGCATCCTCCCTCAGATGCTTTAAAACCAGGCAGCAGAATTCGCTATTGACGGTCTGGTCCCTGGGGATGAAATCTCAATAGACAATGCTGCAAAATTCAAATTCGAAGCCCTGAATCAAAAGTCAAAATGAGCATAAACTTGGTCATGCTGCTGACCTGCCTCGCCCTTTCCGGTTGCGGAGATGATGGCCTCTTCCGATTGCTTTGTCTCAAGGTCGTACTCATACACCCAAGTTTCGTCACCGGTAATGATCCTCGACATGATGGACAGATCATCCATGAAGAATTGAGAAGTGAGACTTGGGCTGATTTCTATCTAGCCCAAACTGCAGGTTGAGTCAGAGAGTGAGAGTCCTGTCCTGTTATTATTCAGAGTGAAATCTGATCTCCACATAGGTGATACAGGTGCAGTGGTATCCTAGTGCTTAAGATGTTGGACCACAGTAGGTCAGAAGGGCACAGGTTCAATCCCCAGTACCACCAAGCTGCTACTACTGGGCAATTGAGCAACCCTGAACTGCTAAGATATATGATGAAATAATAATAAAAAGAAAACACAAGGGCCTGCCACATTTGAAGGTATATGTGAAGTTGAATGTGGTAACTTGTTTATCATCATTTTTTTTTTTTTTTACCCCAAAACACTTTTGAAAATACTGTGCATCTTGAAAAATTAGAATATAAAAAATAAGATAAGAAACATTTGTGGTGATACCAACAATATAGGTGAACCGAGGACTGCTATCAAAGCAACCAGGTTTTTAATAATGCCTCAGCAGTGCTACAGCCTGATCACCTCCATGCCATTCTGCGTTGATGCAGTAATTCATGCTAAAGGACCCCCAACCAAGTACTGAGTGCACTCATCAACATAATTTTTTCTCAATTTCTGTATTGTAAAGCCTTTTTTGATTGATAATAGGGAATATTCTAGTACTTTAAGATACTGGATTTTTTTTATTTCATAACCTGTTAGCTGTAATCATCGAAATAATAAAAGGAAGGCTTAAAATGTTTCACTCTATATGTTATGAATCTAGAATTATGAAAGAAAATGTAGCTTTTTCACAATATTTACAATCTTTGGAGATGCACTGTACATGTTACATAGAATGACAAATAACTGAACTGTAAGTTTAGCACTTTCTGATTGCTGTGTTTGGTATTTAGATTGAATTATGTCATGAACTCAGCAGAACATTATGATCTTAAAAGGCATGTGTGTGTGTATATTTTGAATAATTTTGTCCAACATCATACTTGTTACGCACATGGCATCATGACCAGCCATCACTGGTTGTGACTATATTTCCATTACACACTCTTTTATGACTTCTTTTCTCAGAACACCAGCATATGAGGTACAACCCGCTGCGGGATTCCTGGGTCTTGGTCTCGGCCCATCGGATGAAACGGCCGTGGAAAGGCCAGGTGGAGAAGGTGCAGGAGGATAACATCCCTCGTCATGACCCCACCAATCCCCTCTGTCCCATGAGCACCAGAGCCAATGGGGAGGTGAGATCATCATAAACCATTCTGGGATATTACTGTTAAAAAAGGTGATGCATTATACAGTCACCATCTGGCATGTGCTTTTAAACAGCAGAAGTTTATTTGATTATTTTAGCTAAGCTTTTATTTATTTTGATTTTATGTCAGCTTTCATTCTTGTTTCATGCCTTGCATATGTATTCACTCTCTTCTTGAACTTTTTACAAATTCATTGGATCTGAAATAGATTTCATTGGGAGTATATCTCATGAATCTACACAAAACAGTCCATTGAAACTGAACAATTGGTTATTGTATGAGATTGAGTCAAAAACATTGTGGTTATATTCAAAGTCTTGTTGGTGTCGCATTAGCGCCTTCTGTTCAAAGCTACTGTCTCCCCAGTCACCGCTGTGCAATATGTGTACGTGTTACACCAGTTTATTTGTAACTGCGGTGCGAGCAAAAATAGATGCCCTACTTGTGATTTGCGTGAAAGAGGAGTAACGTGAAGTGATTTGTTTTTTTTTGTGATCTATGGGTGTACCTACTGTAGTGCCGTTATTTATTGAAGACTGTGGGCAGTATGGAGAAAGTGTTTGGATATCGGCAAATAAAAAAAACTGAAACTCTAAGGAAGGTGAAAGGTTCTTAAAGAGAATCATTACTGGTGACAAGACATGGATTCATCACTATGAATCTGAGAGTAAAGAACAAGAAAAAGTCAACCGTCAGCTGGAAAATTGATGCTTACAGTTTTCTGGGATTTTCAAGGGCCAGTATTGGAACATTATCAGGAAGAAGGTTCAACAATCAACAGCACTCATTACAGTAAGATGCTTATTGAAGAGTTGAAGCCTAAACTTCGGGTTAATGCAGAGGACTGATATCCGAGGATGTCGAGATCTTGCGTGATGCACTCTGCAAAAACTTTGTTTTGAGGTGTTTGAGGTCCCATTATACTTCCTACTTCTACATAAAACTGTGATAATTCAATAAAATAATGAAAATGAATGGAATTGAATATGTATTTCAAGTAGATTTTGAAACATAACATGTGTAATACTTGTATGTTTTAGATGCAATCCCACTTACTCCTGCAATTATAGCACAGACCACAAGGGGTCAGCAAATCTCAGGTTTCTCTGCCAGTTACAATGTATTGTGAAATATTATTACAATGTTCATGCTATCTTTTTTGTCTACTTACAGTAGCTGAACACACACACACACACACACACACACACGTCAGAGAACGCTATTTTTTTTTTTTTTTTGCACCTGTCAAATTCTCATGCACTGTAGATAACGCATTCTGCACAATGAAACTGATTAGGTTTGCTCGTGATGTGTAAATATAGACTTGATTGAAACTGTTTATTATGTTTTAAAATAAGGTTTTTAAAAATGTTACATTCGTGAACACTATAATATATATTTTAATTGAGAGTTCTATCCCGGTCAGGATCCCACTGAATAAAGGAACAATCCTGGTAATTTAATACTACATGTGAGGCAGGAATACACCTCAGATGAGATACACAGTTTGTGTTTAGAAGGTCACAGAGTCGTACATACGAACCGTTGTTGGTTAAAGCACTAGAGATGTAAGTAAATTGTTTTCAGCTTGTTTTTCGCTTTATGTACAGCACGTTTAAAGTGCTAGAAATGCAGGTTATTATATCCATATTGAGCTTTTCCTCTCCACTGCCTGCTGCGTCTGTGTCACTTTGTAAAAACTTCTGCTACTTGAGCAGTTTTTAGAGTCTTCTTATGAAAGTTTAGCCATGAGCGTTGTGGGTACTTTTATTGCAGCGTTAAAAAAAAAAGGAGACTGCTGAGAAAACTGATGTTTTTGCCTTCATTATAAAAATGTCCTCTAAGCAAGGAAATAATGATCTCTCTTTTCCTTTCTTTACTCTCTCCTGTGAATAGTTTTTTAAATGGTGTAGATGTTTTTGTTCGACTCTTCTCTCATCTTGCATGCAATATATTTATTTTTGGTGATCACATGGGCGGAACTTTGATTGGGTGTAGCGGATAGCACTTTGATTGGGTTTGATTCCCGCCTCGGGTCTGTTTAGATGGAGTTTGCATGTTCTCCAAATTGGGTTAATTGGTGTTCTCAAATTTGCCTCATCCTCTAAGTCTCTTGGGCAGCGGTAGCTCAGTGGTTAAGGAGTTGGAATACTGATTGGGAGGTCCCAGGTTCAAAACCCCAAAACCACCAAGTTCTCACTGTTGGGCCCTTGGCAAAGCCCTTAACCCTCAACTACTCATATGTGTAATGACATAAATGTAAGTCGCTCTGGAAAAAGGCGTCTGCCAAATGCCGTAAATCTAATGTAAATGGATATGAGTGAGTGATCACATGCAACTCATTACTGTAACTTCTGAAATTCAATCACAGTCTATATTAATATTTACTGATATATATATATATATTTTTTACCTTTTTTATATTTTTTCATATCCTTCCATTCAGGTGAATCCTGATTATGACAGCACGTTCCTGTTTGATAATGATTTCCCTGCGCTGCAGCCGGACGCACCAGATCCTGGTAAAGTGTTTGCTTTATTAGGGCTGGGTGACAATAATCGTGTAATATTGATATTGCACTTAATTATGGGACAAATATGAATTTTTTATTTTTTTTTGCAGTATCATAAATATGATGATACCTTATAACCCCCCCGACATTGTAGCAGCATTTCTTCACCTGTTCATGTTAACAAAAAGTCCTTACAGAAAGTATACCATCTTCTATACATAAAATAAAACTGTAAAGTTGGCGTTTCTGTAAAATAATCTGGGGAGACGTAAGATGAGGAACACATCAAGATGGTTTGTGGATTTTTTTTGTTTGTCTGTTTGTCTTTGTTTGTGCACGCATCACTTAAAACTAATGAACAAATTTTAATGGGATTTTCACAGGTGTATTTGGCCAAGCTTGAGGTAACATATGGGCTTTTTTTCATTGCATTACCACGGGAAGAGAAGACGTACTACTTTGAACTTTAAATGAAAAATGCCTTTATATCATTAAAAAAAATTAACCTTGTAAGAAAATCATTAGTTCAAAAATTCAACAAATGGAGCAGTAAATTTTTTAACACACGCTTATGACTGTGCAACTGAACTCTACTTAATAAACGCAATCTCACACCTTCATTCCGTGCACTTCGCAGTAACACGTAAAAAAAATTGATCATCAGTTTATGTGGATCGTTAAAAATGATAAGTCCCTTTGCAAGGTAGTTACTATGGAAACAATAGCTACTGTTAACTTGCACACTTGCATATGGTGTAGTGGTATACTGTACATCATTCATGAATAAGTTTCATTTGTGTTGTGTGTGTTAAACAGGGTCAGACCATCATCCTTTGTTCCAGACCAAACCTGCAAGAGGTGTTTGGTGAGAGAGCTTCTGTTTTACATACAAACACTAAATAATGATCTCGGTAAAAATATATATTGGTAAATATCAATCTACTGCTTTTACTCCAGTAACATAAAAAGTCCACACACGCCTGTTCAAATTGCAAATTTTCATTTTCTGATGCAAAACAAACATCAAAGACAAATCTTGTCTTGATTTAACAAATTGAGTTTGTGAGCATTTATTTATACGAGGAGTCAAACTAGGACGTCTGGTGAATTAAAGCATAAAACTGATCGACATTTACAGAAGACTTTATGTACAGTACTCAGTACTGTGGTGAGACTCTTGGCAGCAGTAAAACGTTTGAAAGTGAAACGCCTGACGGAGAACTCATCACCAACTTGCGGAAGAGACGCGTCTGTCTGTGTGAACCGCACACACAGTCATAAACCAACACCACTTGTACATTGCAGGAACGCCTGGGAGTTGTAGCCAAATCCCCTGTACAGTCCTGATTTTGCTTCATGGCATTGACACATGTTTGGGGCATTGAAGGAGTTTCTGGGAGGCCAGTGTTTCAGATGTGAGGCAGGAAGTCTCATAGTGAGAGAACTTTCTACCGTGGGTAGAAATTGGCAGAAGACCAAACTGGGGAGAAAACCCAGATCTAGACTGGTTTACTACATTTAGTGTAATTGGAAAATCCGATTTTGAAATATCAGAGGTGTTGGAGTTGCAGTGTTACTTCTACAAAATCCTGATGAGGTTAAAAGGTTTCTTGAACTACTTAGGATTTAATGCTGCCTTTAAATTTTTCTAAAGTAAAACTAAGAAAACTGTCATCTACTATAGATTGTTGTAATGTTCATGATTTCTTTAAAGTCCACATGCAGTGTTGTGATTCAGTGTTGTTGAATTCTCCGTTCTGATTGGTCAGAAGGTATTGATTCATTTTCTCCAGCAGTGACGGTAATTCTAGCTGCAGACAGTTACAGTGGTTGTACAGTATATTACATGTTTTTTGGAAAAGTTTGTCCTTGTAAAGACTGGGCTCATGCCAATAAACAGATTAAAACTTGATGTTATTTAATTGTCCTGCGATGGATTGGCGCCGTGTGCCCTAAGTCTCCTGGGATGGGCTCCAGGCGACCCTGAATACAGGATTAAGAGGTGTATAGACGATGAGTGAGTTAGTGAGTTATTTAATTGTCCAAAGCCTGCTTAATCTATAACCAGCATTCCTCAACCATTTGGAAAAATTGTCTTGAATGTGCTGGATATTTCCGCTCCATCATGTATATTTTTCTGCCCCCCTGTGCCATCAGATAAAGAAATTTGGCTCTTCTTTACCGCATACAGAAATAGGTTCATTAGTGCTGGTGGTGAATAAACTTTTTCGCTCGGCTTGTTAATGCTCAGCTTAAAGCGAAAATCCTCACATGTTGTCCGGAGAGGACGCGAGCGAAAGAGAAAGAGCCAGACTAAATGATTTTGTGTTTTCTAATTTGTAGCAGTGGGGCAAAAAATCAATAGCGAGAGGTTATAGAGTCATGACTTATAACAGCAGTGGTGTACTTCCTTAATGAGGTGAAACGTGCCTAGTGGTGTTTGTTAGCACACCAGCGAAAGATATGGTTCTGGCTTACTGTGGTTTATTCACACTGGTTTACTTTATGTAGCATGCCCTGTGCCCTGCAGTGTCCATATACACTATAGTACAGATGGGTGACAAATTGAAGGGAGAAAAAAAAAACCCACTGGCTTTGTTGGGCATTGGGAGACATCCTGCTCGCTCTCTTTCCCTTTTTTGGTGAAGAATGACTCTATTATATTTTTTAACTGTGTTATTACTTGTAGACTTTTATTACCCGAGAAAGGAGACAGAACAAACAGCTCTCGGTATGGGTTTATAAAAGATTATACTGTATTATATGTATCGTATTATATCATGTCTTCTGGACTACTTTTGTCCTAGAAAACACTAAAAGCTGTTTTTTAGACTTTTCAAAAGTTTAGAAATCCATATATATCCATATATAATCTTTTAACGTAATCTTTTAACGTACAAATTACTGGACATAATGTTTTGTGTTAAAATATTGTAATACAGTAAGTGACGAAACCTACATATCATAATTCCCAAAGGTGTTCCTATGGCTTCTCGATATGTAGTGATGCAAACGATTATCAGTGATGTAATAATGTAATAGCTGCCAAGATAAATGTCTTATTTATTATAAATAAAATTATTTATTTATTATTAAACAATGATGAGAAGAAATGTAAAATCTGTTAAATTCTAATATCCAGTTAGCTGTATATGGTTACATTTATATAAAAAGGAAAAAAAAAAAGATGCCATTACAAAATTCTTGATATCTGAGAAAAGCATATTTTTACATTACAGTTATTTAGCCTGTTTTAAGATGTTTTCACTCTTCTCAAGCTTTTAAATCTTTTCTAATTCTATTAGGAAATTATTCTGAATCAATCAAGAACAAATTTTTGCTAATAAAGCAAGATTATGTCAAGCTTGAAAATAATAAATAAAAAAAAATCTAGAAATGGGTTTAATAATCGTGTAGTTGTGTGATTTTAATGACATATTCAGAAATCCTAGATAAATTTCACTATATTGAAGAAAGTTATCCTCGTTGTTGTAAGTTTTAGCAACGTGGCTAAACATCCTTAACATCCGCTAAAGTCGTGCCTGCATGATTACGAACACAGACCCTTAATCAGGGTACTGTACCATGATTGACCCTGCTCCCTGACTCCACCCCCCCAAGCTTGGCTGATGCTAAGAAAGAATTTCATTCTGCAGTAAGACACCAAATATGACACCAAACATACAGTATTAAATGTTGTTTACACTCAAACCTCTCTTTTCTTTTTATATCACCACTAGGTGGTGCTGTGAGTCTGCCAAACCTCCAGTGTCCACTGTTTTGATTTGTAAACCGATATCCCTTTTATTCAGCCACAACCAAAGTTAAAACTTCGCCAGCTTTCTGTTTGATTAATCTCGTCAGCTGAAATTACACGCTGTGTGTCTCTTTACATCAGTCTGAACCGTTCAGTCTCCGGAGGATCCCCCGAATCCGATGTGTGCTGGAAGCCAATTAGTGCCTCAGCCGGAGTGTGCTAGTGCAGAAAAGCCTCCTGTGGCCTGCCCTGTATCTTCCATACAAAGCTCATGTTGTTTTGCCAATTTTTGGTCCTGAATACAAAGTTTTAGGAGCAGATAAGACGTGTGCAATTTGTGCAGTGGAGGACAGTTGGTCTCCTTGCATGGATGTCCTGGGAAATAATGAGACGTATACCACAATGGACCTTGTTTTTCAATCTTTTGGAACTGAAACTTCCTGTCAGGTTTGCAAACGTTTTCTGTATGAATTCCAATCAGCGATAATCCTTTGCATTCGCAGGTTTAGGATTTGTGGCAGCCGCAATACTTGAATACGGTGAATCGTTTAGAGCTGAGAATAGAGACTTAATACTGAAAGATTGCCTCCTAAATGTAGAATCTGCAAAATTTTCTAGTAATGTGGCTCAGCCACTGCAGCGGTCCGGCTACCATAGACACACACTAACTCATCTGTCTTTGATAGGGTGCCATTTCTTTTTGCTTTAATCGACTAAGTTTCTGTTAAAGATAAAAGTGACCTGATGTTTTAAGAAATATTATTGATCTCTCTCTCTCTCTCTCTCTCTCTCTCTCTCTCTCTCAGTAAGGTCATGTGTTTCCATCCCTGGTCTGACATCACCCTCCCGTTGATGCAGCCTGAAGAGATCCGCAAGGTGATTGACAAGTGGGCGGAGCTAATTCAGGAGCTGGGTCCCACCTATCCATGGGTGCAGGTAAGAAACTAGTCTGAAACTGAGTGTTAATGTTATTGAACTTTATACAGGAAGATGTAATAAAGAAAAGGATGTTGAGATGCTGTTCAGCATGAATCGTTGTTACCTTTAGCACCTGGATGTTGATTATTTTTCAATAACAGTATGCGACAAAAGTGTTTTATTACTTTTATACCACAGGAATCTGGGGTCACTCATATCTTCACCCAATCATCTTCTATCCTGCTTTATCCTGTAGACCCTGTGTAGGATAAGCAATGAATGAAGATGTTTATAACAAATGTAATTAGTGGTAATCAACTTGTATACATTAACTTCTGAAGGAAAAACTGTTGAAAAGAAAGTGTTGGATAGGGAACAGGGGGAATAACGTTCATGCTTAGTAACAGATATACCAACGTTATTCCTTCCTTCCTTCCTTCCGTCCTCACTCCCTCCCTTACTTTCTTCCTTTCTTTTTTTACTTCCTTCTATTTTCCCTCCCTCCCTCCCTTCCTTCCTTCCTTCCTCCCTTCCCTCGCCTCCTTCCCTCCCTTCCTTCCTACTTTTTTCCTTCCTTCCTTCCCTCCTACCCTTTCTTCCCTCCCTCACTGCCTCCTTTCCTTTATTTCTCCCTTCCTGTTATTTCTTCATCCTAAAACCCAGTCTAGTTTGTAAATAACGGCTTTAGGGCTCAGCTAATTTGGAAGCCTCTTTAAACTCGACCATAACAAACAAAAATCAATCAAACCCCTCTCTAGCGTAGCTTTAACTCCTTGTTCCCGGAGCGTTCGCTTTCCTCATTATTAAACACTCTGGGAGTTTTAGCCTTATCCTGAAAACCCTGTTAACATTTGTACTAAAAGTCAGTCACCCTCCAGGGTGCATCTTTGTCATTTCTGTAGCTTTTCTTCTTCCATAACGATCTGTGTTTAAAACAGCCCGGCTGAGCGGGAGACGCCATTAGCCCCGGCTCCCTCCCGCAGACTTCCTCATCTTTACTAATTGGATCAATTGGGAGCTGGCTTCTCAGCGAGGACTTTTCAGGCCCGATCGACGCGCAGCGGTGCGACGTGTTCCTCCGGGCTCCCTCAGCATATTAGAGTCTCTACGGCAAAACGGCCATGCTCTCTGAAGCCTGCCAAAGCTCATAAAACGTCCAGGGTTAAGCCGATTTAGCTTGTGAGGATAAACTAGGAACTAAACATATAGTCGCAGACTGGACGAGGTAGAGCTGTGACTGATATTAGTGCTGCTCGAAGCCATCTTGTTAGGTTGTTCGGTCGTTTCTTTAGGGGCATAAAACGGTAAATTAAAAGCGCAGCACCTTGTAAAAGTGGTGCAGAGATCACAAAACCATCAATCTCGGCTCTGCAGCTTTTCTGCTCTTTAAATCTGGGCTGCAACGCTCTTACTAAAGATATGCGGATGTGCAAAAATCAAAAATGCAGTGCAGCATGGAGTCGGGATCAACTCATTATTGAAGCCTTGACAAGTTGTTAAATGTCAAACCTGTTCATATGGCAGAGCGGTCATTAAGGCACGCTTGACGTTCGTTCGAGACCTGGCGAAACGTCCATGAGAGCTCTGAAAGCTGTGCTGCATTCTTCCTTTTTCTCGAGAGCGCCTCGCTTGTCGTTTGTACTCTGCTCCTGCGTCCCTTCAGATAAGGCTGACGGTTATCTCCTCTTTGCTAAAGGCGTCAGAGCATGCGCTCTGTCTTGCTGCCTAGATTTACAGACTTTAACTTGAGACAAGTCAATATTTATCAAGTGCACTAGACAAGAGGCAGATCCTACACAAGTCCTTTAATATCCCCCTTGAGGGAAGCCTCGGAAGTCTTAAAACTCTGCACGACAGGAGACAGGAGGGTTCGCTCTGTGCCACTGGGGTCTGACCTGACATATTTGTGTGTTCCTGTGTAGTTTGTGTGCAGTGTGATCCAGAATGTCAGTGTTGTTTCGTACGCCACACACACACACACAACTTTTTAATTAAATGTCAGCGTCCTTTCTTTTTTTCCCTCTCTGCCGTTTAGATCTTCGAGAATAAAGGAGCCATGATGGGCTGCTCCAACCCTCATCCACACTGTCAGGTATGATGCTTTGTTTCTTCAGCTCTGTACCAATTAGTCCTAACTCAGATAGAAAGATATGCAAGGTTTCTTTAATCCGTGGATTAAGACGTGGCCGGTGCACTCGCCAGCCTCCTTTAATAGGTTTTAATAGTTTTTTTTTTTCCCCCCGTCACCTCGTACCTTGCGATGTGCCAAGTTAACCGTGTGAGCGCCAATTAAAAAGCGCCAACGATATCATACCTCTCCGTTCCTCCTGTCACCTTAAAGCTCTAATAAATAGCATCACTTTTCTTTTCTAATTTTCTCATCTCCGCAAACCAAGCACACTTCTTTCTCTCTCACAAAACCTACTGTAAAGTGGTTTGGAGGATAAAAAAAAAAAAAAAAAAAAAAAGGCAAGCCCACTAGGGGGCACTATAGGATCTTGTTTGTCCTGATTGACCAAACCATCCTCGGCAGCCACCTGTTTTTATCTTTTATGGAAAACCATGCCAAAGTAACACGTACATTAATACTCTCATGGTATGCCTTGCGTCCATTAAGATTGAGAAACGAGCGTACTCTTGACCTCGGTTCTATTGCTTATCGAAATTCTTTATGTAAAATGTCCTTATGGCTTAAATAAGACCTTAGACCATATATACCACCACAGGTAAGCGATGTACATCACAGAAACGACCTCTCCAGTGGCACTCTCCCATAGACATCCATTCATTTTAAAGGATTTTTGTTTTCTTTTTTTAATATGTAACAGAACTTACAGCATTCGTTCATGCCAGCAGGGAGCCACTCCCGATTTCCTGCACAAGATGAACCCTTATGCTGAAATCTATAAAAGACAGCAATGGTAATGTGTTCTCTGTATGCAGATCTTGAGTTGACGAACACTAGGTCACGTAGCTCCCCTCTCAGTTTCACATCATCCTATAATCCTGTAATCCGTCCTTTTATTGGTGGCTTTTAGTCGAGATTTTAATAAAATCTTTTAGCCCCAACAGTCTTTGGTCTGCTTCTGGTGAGCATGTCACATTATGCATTCTAAGACTGTTGATCTTCTTCTTTTTCGTAATACAACAAAACATCCAGTACTATGCAGAAGTCTTGAGCCACCCCTCATTTCTTCATATAAAATTAAATTTAATAATTTAGATTAAATTAAAGATATGGGAACAGATGTTTTACTGTGACATGCTGCAAAGTGCCTAAAGATACTAATAATTGAAAATGACTTGTTATTGTTATAACCTCAACAGCAACTTCATTTCCCCTCTCGTCCATTCCAATCACTCAGCATTCAGCATCACCAGTATACTAATCATCTGTCATCATCTGCACCTGTTTCTTACTAGTTTATGCCTAAAGCTTTATTTTTTCGCCACGGTCGTGTCATCAGCAAACTTGATATGATTGGAGCTGTGTGTCGCTACACAATTATGAGTCAGCAGTGTGAACAGCAGGGGACTGAGCACGCAGCCCTGGGGGACCCCAGCGCTCATTGTGGTGGTGCTGGAGGTGCAGTTTTCAATCCGCACTGACTGTGGCCTTTCGGTCAGAAAGTCCAGGATCCAGTTACAGAGGGAGGTGTTTAGGCCCAACAGGCTCAGCTTCCCGATCAGGTATTGGGGGAAGATTGTATTGAATGCTGAACTGAAATCTATGTACAGCATTCTAACGTACAGTGGGTACGGAAAGTATTTTTCTTTTTCATGCTTGAATGGTTCATACTGTAGGTCACTGTGTGGTTTAACAAACAAACAAAAAAACAGACAAAAACTTGCTAGAAACAAGAGGCTTCAGAGAAGACTCCTGGAGAAGTATTACATTTTAAAATACAAGAAAGTCTGATTCTTACTTTCAAAGTAAAATATAAAGAGGAGTGGACGTCAATGTGAAATATACAGTACATTTGTGCTTCCTTTCTTGCATATTGCTAATAATGCTTTTTATATTTATGATCTGGTATTAATTAAACGTAACCGAGAATGCAGAATCATTGTACTGTATGTACTGTACAATATGGTACACATCAAACTTTAGGAAAAACAAACTTTGTCATGTTCGTTAACTTCATGCTTATGACATGAAACATGACCAAGGCTTGGAATCCATGTCCAGTCAGCACGGGACATGACAATGATTAACCGCTTGTGATTTATGGCTATAAATAAGCCAGTATATTGAAGCGACTTCACGTTAACACATTAGACTAGCGCGACAGAACAGAACAGACATAAACACATACTTTTCTATTCGGTCATCTCTAAACAATGTGTTTTTGTCTTTGACTTTATTTTTGAACGAGCCATGTTGACAGTTTGCTTATCTGACCAGACAGGGTGACCGAAATGACAAATCTATGAAAAGTCTTTCCTCCCCTGTTATTTAAATTTTTAGAGAAGGTACGCGACATAGACCTGCTCAGCAGACCGATTTGGCGAGAATAAAATCTATCTATGTGACTGGAAATTTTTGCGGCGGCTAGATATCTCATCCCACATTCCTTTCCCTTCTGAGCCCCCAATAGCCTCCCAATAACCGCACCATATTTTTTGTGATGCAGTTTCCCTGGCAACAGCTTATCTATACATCACGATCTCTCAATGACTCGACCCGGGCATCCTACCCGTAGCCGCCTCCCAGACTGCCTGGCATCGAGTCTAGGCATCAGAGTCCAGATTGCATCGAACTCAACCTTAGTCTGACACCCTTCTACTTATAAGTAGAAGGGTGTCACCCTTCGACGATAAGAGCTGCTGGCTCCTGCAGCTCTTATCGTCGACCTGAGCTAAATATAGTTGACAAATCTTCTGCCGTGTCTGTGTGTCTGTGTGTGTCTGTGTGTGTGCTCCCCGTGTGTGCAGATAGAAGCTTGGTTTATGTAGGCAACAGTGAAGGTTGCTGACTTTGCCGCTGTGCGCCCTGCTAAGGCTTCAGTGACAGCAACTTCAGTTTGGTAAGGCAGCTGGGATGGTTTTTAGAAGGAGAAAGAGAGAGTCTGACAGAAAAAGAGTACAACGAATAGACAGAGGCTGTGGAGGCGAGTGAGGAATAAAGCGGGAAGGAAGCAGACAGGCAGGGAAAAGGGAGAGAAATGCATAGAACAGGCTTACATCAGGCTGTCTGTGCTGATACAGTGCCTTCGACACTACCCTTATCTTCTATAAGCATACCTTCATGTGCATGCACGTTTGTGGATGTGTGTGCATGCACACACGCGCGTGTGTGTGTGTATGTGTGTGTGTGTGTGTGTGTGTGCTGTCACAAATTTCAATCCGGTCACAGAAGTCAACCTGAGGCACATCTGCCTTCTCAAAAGTGTTGTAATGAATGTATTAAGATGCACAGCGCACAACTTTTTAAGCTGCTTCATGAGCTAAATGTGTGACTTTACCTTTTCCCAGCTCTCATTTTGCCAGTTTTGGCTTTCCCGCCATATGGACGGAATCGTTAATACTGTACCGCCTTGCAAAGTTTGTCAACCTCCGAGCTGTCATTTCGAATCAGAATTTTGTGAGCTCTTCACCTTCACCTTCATTCGAATTTTTCTAACAAATATTTTATTACGTGACCGGCATAGCAAGTACAACGGCTTGTGTTTCGTAGTGCTCTGTTTCAGTCCCTGAACTCGGTTTACTCTCTGTATGGAGTTTTGCATGTTCTCCACACGTCCAGGTTTCCTACTGGCTCTCCAGGGGGTCGCTTCTCTCACTTCTTCCCAGATGTTGATACCTGCTGTGATGAATGTAAAGGTGTCGAGGCTTCTCTCGTCCATATGTATTGGGCATGCCCTAATTTGGAAACATTTTGGAGGGATGTCTTTCAAACCCTGTCTCACATGCTGAATGACAATCTGGAACCAAACTTCAAAATGACATCATTGGAGAGAAGGATAAGCATTTAAACCCAGCTACTGTAAGTGTCCATTATTGTCTTTTGCATGCCGTCTGGTCAGGAATTCTCTTTTATTTAAATGGAAGGTCACCACGTAATGTTTTTTTCTTTTTTTTTTTCCTGTTTTACAAAACCCACATTTTTTTCCTCCCTCTCTTCTTCTTTTTATCCCTTTTTCTTAATATGCCTGACGTCTACCCATGTACATACAGATAGGCGCATATATTTGCTGTTCATTTGTTCAAAAAACGTTTCTTAAACATGTAAGACTGACTTGGAGTTGTGGAAGGGATGACTGGGCATCAGGGCTTAACAAACAAAGATTGTACAAGTGTGTCTCTCGTTCTGCGATATGTCCTGTGAATCTGATATCCTTGAAGCACACATTACATGTTCAAATTGTCCCTGGGTGGGGGGGTGGGGGTGGTACAAGTACGCAAATCCCCGACCTGAGGGTACGTAGAGATACCTGTGGTAACAGATTACTCCAGGAAAAGTAGACATTTCCACAAATGAAAGTACTTGCCCTTAAATCTCCTTAAGAATCAAAAGCAGTGAACTTTTATAAGCTAACTATAGAGTACAAAGTAAAAAAAGTCACAGTAACATGTTTGTTATTAATGATGAAACCATTCATGAATCAAGTGATTTCCATTACAAATTTGGTCTAAATAAGGTTCGGTCTATAGTTATCGCTGCTTCTGATTTCGAACACCTGCTACATGATTGGATGTGTCAGGGAGGGAAGGTCAAAGATCTTTAAAGAAGAAGAAGAAGAAGTCATTATTGTCATTATACAGTATACAAGTGCAACTTATAAAACGGTGCAATTAGAAGAACTATATACATTAAGTATTTAAAAAAAAAAACAGTAGATAGCAACACACACACACATAGACAGACTAAGGAAAAAGAAAGAAATTGGACATGTGTTCAGTAATTAAATGATAATTGGAGAGACAGAGCTAAACTGTGTAAACAAGTAGCTTATTTAAGATAGACGTAGAGAAGTAGATAAGCAGAGACAGATTTTTCACCAGCCATGACATATTGCACTCATCATATAGTGAAATTATGATTGGTCTATTTATAATTGCACTTGCACATGTAATTATAACTTAGCAAGATAATACTTAAGTGCAGTAGGGAAGTACAAATATGTAAATACTAGGGTACAATGCAGTACATGCAGTCATGTGATGCAGGAATACACCAATGATTGGACACCACTCCATCATGCTAACAGCTAAGAACAGAGCTCAATAGCCTGCTAACACTTAAGAAAAATACTTAAATCCCTGATAATTGTTAAGAATAACACACAAAAAAAGAATATTTTTTAACTGTATATAACCAATGAATAATATATAAAATCATGTATATCCAATAAACTTGCAAAATAATCACATCAATAATCACAACACTATCCTGCTAGTTGCTAAAAGCAGAACTCGGTAGCCTGCATGCAGCTGAAATCTGAACTCAATATCTTGCTCACGGTGTGAATCTCATGAACTAAATCAGTAAATTATTATTCAGTGTCAAACTGATTCTGTAAAAAAAAAAAAAAAAAAACATGGCGAGATTCAGGAAATATTTTTAAACTGGATGTGTTTAAATGCTGTGGTAAGAATAACAGAACAGCAGCAAAGAAAGTGTTTCTGTGAAGACCTGAAGAAGATTTTATAAAAAGATGCTGATCGTTTTAGAGACCTCTTAAACTTAATTAAACGAATCGTATGAGTGCTTTATAAAACTGTTTCATGCTAACACTGAGCGCCGGCATTAGGACATAAAGTGAGTTAGAACAAAATGGAGGGAAACTAGAGTGAGAAGTTGTAATACTGTAATAAATCTTGGCATGGTAAAGGTACCATGATAGTTTGATAGTTCCTGTACCATGATATATATAGTGCCCTGGTATTTTTATTTTGTCAGCTGATATTGCACCACACTATGGTATGTGTACAATTGTACTTTGGTACTACAGTTTTGCTACCATGGAACATGCAGCAGGATAATGTCAAAAATATGTTTTATGTTTATATAATAACCTTTGCAGTCAATACACATGGTAACCCAATGATTAATCCATGGTACTTTTTGGGTACCACAGTTCAGCGACCAAAGTTCAACAGGTATCTGATACGGTACTCAATAAGTAGCATGTCATTCAGGTATTGTGGTACAGACCATAGTACTACCACGGTACCCACTGAAGTGAGTGAGTTCATCTCTAAGCAGCTCGTTCGGCGACAGACCGTTACATCCTAAGTGTCTGAAGAAGCGATACCTAAGGTCTTATCTTATCTTATCTTATCTTATCTTATCTTATCTTATCT
>JAQMYG010000009.1:20429900-20452852 GCA_030014215.1 Clariallabes teugelsi | reverse complement strand
TGAAGTATTTCTTTATCTCACATTTGCACCTGATTGACCCAGCTTTTTAGCCTTTTTTTTTTTTTTTTTTTTTCTTGATTCGGATTTTAAATCTTTTCCTCATTTTTTTTTTTTTTTTTAGCCAATAAAAGCACTCTCTGCAATTGCTGAAGTGTAAATGTCTGTCTATTCTTGTGTCCGGCCACAATTGCTATTTCCACGATATCTTAAAAGTAAGTTGTTGAATAAGTGTTCGATTTATATGGAATTAGATGTACCCGCGACTTCGTTCGTGTGGAATTTAATTGCATACAAAATTTTAATTTTTTAATTAATAAAAATTTTACGTCTTACCGTGAAGTACGCAGAATAAAGATTGTGTTTTTTAAGTCGATTTCAATTGCACATTCATAAGTTCATATTAAAAAATGTAAAGTGAATTTTGAGATGAACTAATGATTTTTATATGGTATAAGGGCGTTCTCCCTTAAACCATAAATTATCATATATTCTCTTGCTGTGGGCTGATTGGGGTGAATCAAAGCCTATATGTTACCTCAAGCATGGGTTAAGACACCTGTGAAAACCCCATTACAATTTGTTCAGTAGTGGTCAAAAACCATCTGATGTATTCTATTACTTATCTTATCAAATTATTTTTTGAAAATATTTTCATATGTACAGACACACCAATTTTTATATATATATATTATGATAATCAGTAAAATAACTTTAATAGATTTTATGATTGATTTTATAAATGACCATTTTACCCATTTTCATTAATAGCAATCATTTAGCAGGTCAATGATGTTATCATTAATGACATAGACATTTTTTGTTCACTGTAATGTGTATTGTTCTACTCGAAAATGTGACACATATACAAGACAAAGATCTATACAAGGACACTATGCCTAGTAGTGTATAATTTGACACTGTATATAATGTGAGGAGTACGAGGTTTAAATTGCATCAATGTCAATTGAGTTCACTCTTCAAACAAACAAGTAAAAAAAAAAAAAAAGGCATTGCTTGAGAAAAACGGCTGAACACATTACGGAGTGGCTTTTAGTCTAAATTGGCCTTGAGTCAAAATCCATGTTTTTTATTTAAAGCTTCAGTGAAGAACATGATGCAGTCTTTTAGAACAATTTTTCTTTATAGTCTTTTATGTGAATGCTGTTAGTTTTATGACAGGGAGAGTGAGTATTCATATCATTTGTTATACCTCTTGTACCATGCTTGGGGAATGTTATAGATTTGTGAAGCTAGCCGCAGTTTGCTCGATGTGATACTCATGCTGTCTTTGTGCAGGTCTGGGCCAGCAGCTTCCTGCCCAATGAGCCCATGCTGGCTGAGCGCTGTCAGAGGGAATATAAACAGAAGCACGGAGAGACCATGCTGCTTCAGTACGCTCGCATGGAGGCCCAGTCACAGGTAACAGAACGGTAGACATATAAAAATTAATACAGTAATCTGATCAGACGTTTGAATCACTCGATTCTAGACGACTCGCAGAGGGATATGGTGAGGATGTAATGTGTAACTTCATAAAAATGTGCAGCACGTCGGATAATAGCGTTCAGTTGGCTGCTGTGTAGTAAGAACATTTTACTTTCACAGTCTTAAATATATCATATTGCACTCATATATTATTAAAAACTACTGAAATAATGATTAATAAACAACATTTACGTGTAATATCTTTATCTGGATCACACTAGCAATTCTATTTAGCTTGTCCTATTCATTCCTACAGCTTCTTATGTCTTTATTCATTATCTCCGGACTTATAAGGGAAATGTAGAATTGTGGGGGGGGGAAAAATCTCACTACATTACCATAATGTCATACTGGATAAGAGTGTTCAGTCATTTCCTACCTGGACAGAATAATGAAATCTGGATAATACACTGATATGTTTCATTTTAGTATTTCTCTGTGACTTCTTTCAGCACATATTGAAAATATAATGATCGTAGACCACGTTGATTCTCAGCATCACAATTAGGGGGAAACGTATGTTCATAAGTAAGAAATAACACTTCAGAATGTTCTGTTAAAGAGTAAATAATCAATGATGGAGTCGTGAAAGGCTGTTACCATCCCAAAGTTGATTTATTTTTCTTCCACAGCAGTTAGGCAAGAATAATAATATTTGTATATTAAAGAACTAAATTATTTAATTCTTAGTTGTGGACCATCTCTGACATGAGTTCCTGCTATCACTTATGTTAGAGCAGCACTCTTGCACATTCTTAAAACAGCTTTAAATCTTAAAAAAAAAAAAGTTGCATCTAGGGCAAACTTGCTTGCACTGGAGACTCCTTCCATAAATTTTAATTAAGCCCCCTTTTATGTCATGATTAGCATTTCCAGTGAGAAATGATTTAAGGAAAGCAGAGAGTGTACAATGGGTGTACAGTGAGAACGTGGAATATCCGCTGATCTCATGGTTTTGGGAATGAGGAGAGGTGAGGAGTGATCAACGAGTGACTACAAAGAAAGCTTGGCCTGGGGAAACAAGATACGCACGAGAGAACGACATTAGCTGCGCATGGGCCCCAAGCTCCTAGGGCGAGTTCTCGCCAACGATCTCGCCAACCCTCTTCTGCAATACGTAGATCACCGCCAACGCTCAAGGTTCCTCCTGAACTCACAGGACTTTCTACTCGATTAGTCCTCGATCTCCCCAGGCACTCCTCAATCTCTCCATCGCTGTTCCGCATCCACAAATTTGGCGACAACCAGGAGAGCCCTGCAACTTCTGGAGGTGCCCAGGTGTGCCTTAGGCGTGAGTCTACCACTGCTAGGAGAGCGCTATGAGAGAAATGTATTGATTTTTTTTTATTGTCATGGAAAGTCTACAGAAAGAATGGATGTCCAATAATTCAAAGATTGGCGAGATTGAAGAGAGGCTTGGGGAGTTTGAAGTGAGCCCTACGAGGTCCAGGAAATCTCCAGGAGAAAGCCAATTTTCTCACCGAAATCGCTCTCGGCAAGATTTCTCATCTCATTCCTGAACGCACAGTAGTTGTGCACCGACTTAAATACACAGCTACTAACAGAAACTGTTACCTTATTAATAATTGTTGGAAATCATTTTTTCAGTCCATTTATTATTAGGCTTAAATCATGTAAAGCTTCCTTTATGAAGGTCTCCTTGAATTAGCTATTACTGGATGTTATTGCTTCTACAGTATCATGTTAATACCAACCCATATTTTGCCGTGTACCTGGAACTACTGTTTAAGCTTTCGCTGTAGAAACTTTATCAACATCATCTGACCAATCAGATTGTAAAAATAATTCAGGCTGTGATATAATATTGAACAAGCAACATATCATGCAACGTCACTGTAGCTTCTGATGTATTCTTCTCACTCCAGCATTTCATTACATGAGCTTTTGAGTTTGCCCGAGATGACATGTTAACACAGACCCGGTTTTAATCCCTTCTGTCCCCTCTTAACTCGTTCCCTGGGATCAGGAGGCATTAGTATGTATAGCTGAGCTGGTGATTATGTTTCTAATACTCTCACCTGGTGCTTGACTGCAATAATGCACTCGTGTCTGTGCCGAGTGGCTGCAGGAGCAGCGGAAAGGAGCCCGATTCTGCCTCTATCGCCGCTTTGCGCAATATGTTGCTCAAGCATGGGAATTAAAAAAGAAAAAAAAATGAGGAAAACTGTGATTTGCATAATGGTGGAGAAATTACTCGCAGCTAAGTTAAATTGCTTGGAAAAGTTGTAGGGGGTGGCGTGAGGAGGCAGACATGCTTCATCAGGATGCAGAAAGGCAGGTTGGATGGATTATGAAGTGTGTCCCTACATAATGTTTGTAGACATACAAATTTGAGGCTCGCGCAGCGTTTGCGAAATAGGAATATTACAGCCTTAACATAACAGCAGGGTATGTTGTGGTTAGGGATGGGTCTGTGCGGGTAGTAGTTTTCCACAGAGTGCATTTTTCACATGAGTGAAATCGCAGGTGTGTTATTATCCATGTCAATCAAGGATCAACACACAAATATAACAATATGGTCTGAAGTCTGCTTATAAACACAACAATTTGCCAAGGCTTAATCTTTTTAATTAAATTTGTTTTTTTTTTAAATTAAAGAATATCACGGTGGCGCCAAGGCGTAGCTTTATGGCACCACACCTCCAGGGTTCAAGTCCTACCTGGCGTTTGTGTTTGCATATTCTTCCTGTGCTTGGTGGTTTCCTCCGGTTTCTTTCCTCAGGTTCCTCCCTCAGTCCAAAGACATGCAGTGTAGACCAATTGGTGTAGTGTGTGAGTGAATGAGTGTGTGTGTGAGTGTGTGTGTGCCCTGAGATGGATTGGTTGTACACCGCCTCGTGCCCAAGTCCCCTGGGATAGACTCCAGGCTTCCTATGACTCTGATCAGGATATAGAGACTAAGTGGGTGAGTGTGTTAGTAACAGCACGTGACACATTGGAACACGTTTTGGATACAATTAATGTTTCTCATTATTATTATCGAATTTATTAACATGCAGTTTGTCAATGGCTCCTACTATATGTATTGTCTGCAACAAAGCACTGACACTGGAGACTCCTTCCATAAACCTTACATAAATGTCCACAACATGCTGTAAATGGCATGATTATTTAATATTCTTTGTTAATCACAAATGTTTCCTACAATTTGTTACCATGTAGAGCATCCACCATTCAGTTATGTGTGTTACTATAGAAACAATAACAATAATATAGTTGCAAGCAACGATGGGTGGGCCCAGGCACCCTGCGCCATCGCCACCTGTGTACACCAGAAAGACAGCGGGCACAATGGGCACATGTATTTAAAGGGGACATACCAATACCATTATGACATAATTCACACTATAATGTCACTCAATATGATGTCACACAGAAAGTTATTAACCACTTTTCGGCACAAGTTTAAGGCGTCCTCACAGATGACCCGTTTGAGATATCAAAAGTCCATCCGCAATTGTGCATCCTCAATGTATTGAGATCACTTAGGTCTGATTTGATGGCGATTAAAAAAAAAAAAACAAAAAAAAAAAAAAAAACTCGGAGGAGGAGTACATCGAAATGCATTGGGTGCATTTGCAAACAACCCAAAATTACTGACTTCCTGTTGAGTAGTCCATGACATGCAATGTGAATGTTGTTCAGCAAGGAGCTCTAAATGTGTAGCGGGTATCGTGTGCAACGTGCAACTGTGTATGAGCTATGCAACAAAATCTTCTGTGAGGGCCCCTTGTGTAAAAAAATAAAATCCTTAGAAAAATAAGAGGGCCCTTCACAAACAATGACATCAGCACTTTTACACATCAGCACTATTATAGCAATGAAGATGACGTGCTGATGTCATAGTGCTTGGGCCCTAATTAGAATTAGTTATTAATAAATATAACCTTGTCATTCATGTCTGCTGATTATGAAACTTTTCAAAAATGTAGTTTTCCTTGTTTGATTGTGGACATTTAAAAAATTTGTAATTGCGAAAGATTTTTTACAAGATTTTGGTACCCTTTCCTATGACACTTGCAGTTGAGCTCTGCTGCATCCAACTCCTATAAATAGTCATTGTGATATTTCTACAACTTGACGGAGTCCGCCTGTGCCCATTTGAATTCATTGGACATAATTAGCAAAGGCACATACAGTACCAGTCTATATAAGTTTGTGTAAGTCACAGGAGATGGTGTGTGAATACAAAGCCATGACATTGAGAGAATTAACTGTAGACCTGCGGGACAGGATTGTGTCGAGAAACAGATCTAGTGAAGAATACAAGACAATCTCTGCAGCATAGAAAGTGCCCAAGAGCATGGTGGCCTCCGCCATTCTCAAATGGAAGAGATTTGGAACAACCACAGGCTTCCTAGATGTGGCTGCTCAGCCAAACCGATTAATTGTGGACGAAGTGCCTTGGTCAGACAGGCAACCAAGAACCCAAGAGACACTATAAACGAGATTCTGCGTTCCCTTGTCGAAATGGGAAAGTCCTACAGAAGGACGACTATCACTGTAGCACTCCACCGTTCAGCCCTCTATGGTACAGTGGCCAGACAGAAGCCATTCATCAGTAAAATGCACATGACAGCTCGCTGGGAGTTTGCCAAAAAGACCCCAGAGGACTCTCAGACCATGAGAAACAAAACTCTCTGGTCTGATGACACAAAGATTGAAGTACTTGAAATCAGAAAATCGGGCACTATTTCTCCTCGTTGTCCTGTATGATGCTATGGGGATGTTTTGCTGCAATGTGGACTATGAGACTAGTGAGTATACTGCGAAAATTGATGCAGATAAAATACATTTTGAGTGAAAACCTTCACCGGAGTTCTCAGAATCTCAGGCTGGGGCGATGGTTTATATTTCAACCAGACAATGACCCAAAGCATCCCGCCAAGAAAAAAAACAGAAGTGGCTTCAGAACAATTCTGTGAAAGGCCTGGAGTGGCCCAGCTAGAGTCTGGACCCAAACTCATTAGCTCCTCTCTGGAGAGACCAGAAAATGGCTGTGCCTATCACCCCTGATTGAGCTTGAACAATTCTGCCAAGACGAATGAAAGAAACTTCTAAAAGAAAAGGTGTGCCAAGCTTCTAGCATCATTCACAATCAGACCTGAGGCAGCTGTTGCTGCCAGTGGTGCTTTTTTTATCCAAGTACTAAGTGATAGGTCTGAATTGGATACACACACCTGTTTTTACTTTGCCATTGTACATTGGAGTGTTTGTGTAAAATGATGAGGGGGAAGAAAAGGGTTTGAATTCATTTTAAGATGAGTGTGAAACACAAGAAATTGTGGAAAACTTGAAAGGGTCTGAAAACTTTCCAACAGTAACTAGTGAAAAAAAATAACAGGAATGATTGCGTTAGCTGGCATTTCAGTCAGGACTGCTGTTCTAGACAATGAATCAACACCTTCTGACCAATCAGATTTAAAAATTCAGCAGCACTTTGGTGTTAATTAAAGAGTTACGCAACCCTCTTCAATACCATATCAAATGCAATGTCAAAAATTGCAATTGCTCCCATAAAACCTAATGGAACTTTCCATCATGTATTAGAGGACTGAGTGCATTATATCACGCTGCTCTGTAATATCGTGGTGATGAGGCTAATACTGTGCAAATAATTAACCGACAACATGTCTGCTTGTTAAACTAATTTGCGTTGCTCTAGATCACTTTAATCTGTAGTTATAGCTTTCCTTACATGAATATTGAGCTTTCGTTGCCGCTTTTATGCTTCATTGATCATTTATGCTGTTTACATTGTCAATCAAGCATCATGATTTCTCCTTAGGCCATTTCTATCACGTCTTATTCCTGGATTATGGATTATGCCACATTGGTGATGCATATGAAAGTTCATCGCATCTTCATTAAGAAAGCTATAGAGCGGTCATGAAAAGTTTCAAATTTTGTTGTGATTTCTGAGTTTGTTCCAATTGTACTAAAAGTACTAAGAAATAAACATTCCTCAATCGAGTAATATACAGTAGTTCTATACTTTGAATGATTGTGTGTGGTATAAAGTAAAATTACTGGTCTCATTCTGTTCTTCTGTTATCATTAAATATTGACTCGGCTCTGAGAAGTACTGTATATCTTAATGATATGCTGTCCAGAACAGGACGGATGTGTTTAATTTTACTTTTATGCTTGGCCCTGTTTTTGGAGGAGACGTGTGAGTTGGTACCAGAGGGATCGAGAAAAATGGGAGTAACTCATCTTGTATGCTCCTCAATGGCCTCCCTCGACCCAGGAGTTCCCATTATCGCGGAGCTGCTATGGCTGGCTGGGGCTCCATTTAATCTCTCATGTATGGGCAGCAGGGGGTCAGAAAAATTTTGCTGACCAGCTGAAAGTGCCACACTGCCCCTCTGTTAATTCTTTCACACTTTACTTGGAAGCACTTCTCCTTTAATTTCTGGGTCTGTAATAATGGGGATGATCATATACAGTATACAGTCAGGTCCATTATTTGGACATGGTCTTGTTCTGTCTGTAGGCAAATCTGATTTGTTTCACAAATCTGATCTTTAAGATAACCTGTCCAAACTGTTATTTGAAAGTGTTCAGATCGGATCTGGGTCTATTCCGACTGGCAGCACAAATCCGACACACAGTCAATCTATAACATATGCATTGGTTGCTGTGGTAATGATGCTGGAGGCTTGCATGTACTGTAGCATGACATTTCCTCATACATCACCCTATTTCTGTACATTCATTCCCGCTAGCTTTGCCTGTACAGGTAGTTCCCAACTTACGAACGAGTTCTGTTCCAGGAGCATGTTCGTAAGTTGGATTTGTTTTTAAGTTTGATAAATGGAGTCTTATACGCTTTTGACACGAATATAAAATGTAAAGCATACCAATCAACTTGGCTAAATCTCGATCCCCTTTCCTCAGACGACCATCATGTGGCCACAAACCATAACTGCGCCGAAGGAGTACTTAATCTTACAGTGTTGTTTCTGTGCCTTTAAATCGCTAGGGGAATCCCAGACACCATTTTGTCTCAGAGCTGTTTTCCACTGTATTGGACTGTGACCTCTGTTTTCTTAAGGATTTTAGGATGTTGATGAGGAAATTAGGATTATTCACTATCAGGACATCTTTACAGGACAGTCATTTTCTATCATCGTGCTCCCAGCTGATTCACTGAACCCAGCGAGGCTGACTCATTTCATCTGCACCCCCACACGCACACATACAATATACAGGACTTTAGACATTTTATATATTCACTTGCACACGTTTGACTTTTTTTGTCCATTTCTATACGTTGAAAGTTGATGCATGTAGAAAGTTAAATTGCTATGCTTTAGGCGATCACAATGGGCCTTTTTTGTTTTTGCCACCGTCACCGCTAAGCATGTCACAGCTGTGCCCTTAAATTTTCCATGCGTCTAGATTAACCGCATTTTCAGGAAGAGCAGCTGGCTTAACCGCCGTATTTCCATCTCCATTTCTTTCATCGTCTTCCTACTCGGTTTTCAACCATTTATCCATGTCCGTATCATGTGATTGTGTAGACTTCATTGTCATATTTGCAGAAATCAAGTTCAATGTGTTTTTTACTGTTCAGACTACATGAAAGTAATCTGACACCGAATCGATTCTAATTAGGATACTGTATGTTAAAAATCAGATTTGGCCTGGCAGTCTGAACCAGGCTTTATTGCCTCTGTGCACGAATCACAATGGATTTGAAATTAATCAATTAAAAAGTGATTGAAGTGTCAGCTTTAATTCAAGAGCTTGAATAAAAATATGACACAAATTGTTGAGGAATTACGTTCATTGTTTTAATAAAGTCACTCCATTTTCATAGGCTCAAAAGTAATTGGACAAAATGACACCAAACCAAATTATTACGATCACAAACTTTCCCAAAAGGTCTGGAACCCATAGACATCACTAAACGCTTCACGTTTCCTTTGTTGCCGGTCCTTTAGTGCATCTGCCTTAGGTTGCGGCTCCTTTTCCAGTCTTTCTGCATGACGTTTTGTCTTAAATAAGTGAAAAGCAGGCATTTTGGTGCTGCTGAAATGTGGCTGTTGATGATTTTGCCCATACTTCTTGTATAGCTCGTTTTCCATGGTTTAATTTTAAATGCTGTTCTTTTAGGTGCAATAAACTGTGGATTCCTCAACAGAACTGTTATATCCTTTATATGGTGAGATTTTATAGTAATAGGAATACAGTAATGATTCTGGCTATTAGAGTATCGTTGTTCTATATAGTTTGTGTAAGGAAATTAGGAGAATTATGAGAATGACTCTGCTCTGGGTGTTTTCAAATAGAAAGGGTAAGGTTTAGAATACGGACATTAATTAAAAAAAAAAAAAAAAAAAACTTGATTTGCCTTGCAGCCAGAACTGCTGTCAGAGCTGCTGTTTATATTTATAATTCATAAGCGCTAATTAGAGATTTCATTAGAGAGAACATATCACATATGTTAATTACAGATTTAAACTTGTTTTTGACAACCTGGCACCATGAAATGTAAAAAAAAAAGTTTTTTTTTTTTCCTCTCCAGGATCACTCGAATGCATGATGCAAAAGTTTTGGCCAGTTTTCACACCAGTCCTTCTGCAAATCTAGTCATGTGTGATGGATGCTGTCCATTCTCTCATGGTGTGTGTGGCTCAATTTGCGCTTCCTCGCTAGTGGCTCTTTCACACTCTCGTCTAGAGATGGCCTTTTTCCCTGGTCACAATCTGGCCTGTTTTGGCCCGAGCGTGCGCTTTTCCATGCCGAGATGATTGGCCTGTCATCGCTGACCATCTGCGCACCTGCCGAGTGATTTTGGAATCGCCTCTACCTCTGACCTCTTGGACAATTTTCCTCAGGGTTTGTGAATCAAATGTTTCAACGTTAGCTACTAATTAAATCCATGTCGGGTTTTGAATAAAATAGATGAATTTTGTGCATTCATGAAGTCAATCTCACGATGAAGGAAAGTTTAGTTCTTTCCGACAGGAGAAACGGAGCAATACGAGCAATTTTTGGCTACCTGACAACCCTGAAATGAGAAGAAGAATCCTCTCCATCCACCCCAGGCAAGTCTGGATTGTGTTTGCTTCCTTTGCCACATCTCTGTTGTGAATGGACGGCCAGCTCCCAAACCGTTTTTGACAGTGCATGGGGAGTGGTGAAGGCTGAAAGGCACGGTCATGCTGTGCCTCACCGCAACCCATTGTGCCTCCCTCACATGGGAAACACAGTGATCTTTCATTCCTCTTAAAAGAGAAGCGGCCCGGAAAACACAGGACGGCTTCAGTCTCGCCCCTCCTTCACACAGTCTCGTTTTTCCCCCCTTTAGCATGTTTCCATTTCTGACAATAAACTGAATGCAACAGTGCCTCGGGCTTTTGAGAATATTCCAGGTTACATGTCCACAAATGCATGAATAATTAATATACGTCTCAGTTGGAACTGGAAAAAAAAAACCTTCATTATTTATATAACTTTTTATAGAAATAGACAGATTCTAAGCCACTGTTTTTTTTCCTGACATGCCATTAAAAACCTCAGTTGTCTCTCTCTCTCTTTTTATACGATGCTTGTCCATCATCCAGGATCGGGTCACTTAAGCATGCACCGTAGCATTTACATCGTCAAGACCGATTTCATCAAGACCATCCATCTGTGTCTCTGGGAAATGGCAGCTAAAAAAAAAGGAAGTGCATTAATCCAAAACAGGTTATGAGACATCTATCGAGTTTGTCATCTTGTAGAGTGTATTAAGAACAAACAGGTTGTGTGTGTACGAGCCTGTCCGGGGGGGTAGGATGATGTGTGTAGTGTGTGACAGGACCTTCTTGTTACAGAATCAGTGGACCAGCTTGTGGTTAAGTGCCGTATTCAGGGGGAACAGCAGCAGTACGGGTGCGGAGATAGCGAGGTTGGAAGCTGTGGCCCTCAGGATTGAACCCAATTTTCTTCAATAAGAGAAGCTGAAGTAGACACAACAAACACTCACCTGTATGTATGTGTGTGTGTGTGTGTGTGTGTGTTTGAATGCAATTTCAGTCAATATTTCAGCATTATTCAACCTAATCATTTTCTGTGACTCTTGCAGCAAGAATTTCATCATGTTTCCTTAAGAAAATGTGGACTGAGAAAAGAAACGGTGTCTACAGGAAAATCACTTATAAGGCCAGTCTAAGGGCAGGTTCGCCAATAAAAATGTTTGTGAGACATATTTCTAAAACACTTCCCCGACCTCAACACTCAACACTTAATTAATTTGCCAGAGTTGGAATTTAATTTTATACGTCCGGGTCTTTTGAAAAATTATTTAAACTCGCCGTTCCAAATTATCACAAAGGTTCAAGCCTGCGGTTCATTTTAGAGTCTCGTAATGAAAGAAATATTTCTGCCTCATGCCCAGTACAGTATATGGGATAAAAAAAACATCTGTTTAATGGATAAGCTGACCTTGCACTGGTTACTCCAACATCCTCCAGAACCTTCATTGAAATTCAAATACTAATTATAAAATGCTAATCAAATGTGCACTACAGTGGAGTTGCATTTCCTCCATGCATGTGCGTGTGTGTGTGTGTGTGTGTGTGTGTGTGCACATAATTGAAATTCAACTGCAAAAACATATATTTACAATTGTAGGCCATTAAATTAAAATGCAAATGCGAAGTCCATTTGTCATTTTATTTTGAATGTCTAAACCATTCTGATTCTGCCAAATTAAAAAAAAGCGAGGGGAAAAAAAGGAATCTTTTACTTAAAAATAAAACATCCATGCAATCCTGAGTGTGTTGTCACTCCTGAGGAGGTATTTCTGTCAGTCAATCCCTATGGATGGGATTTATTTTTTGGTGTTTTTGAAGAAGTAATGAAATCAGTTACAGGCAACTTTATTTTGCAATCATGGATGACAAAAATTAAAAATGCTAATTCCCCAAAGTGTCTGTGAGAGTGCGATTTCAAAACAGCAGATATGGGAATAACCAGTCACTATATACCTGGGTTATCGATTCGATTAATATTGTGATTCTGTACATATCACAATTTTAGAAATGTCCCAATTTAATTTTATATTCTTTCTCCTTGAACATGAAGAAAAAAGTCGAATTCATACTGTGAACACGAGTAATTAAATGTAGCCCATCCTTTATAACATTCGTTTTCTCACTTAAAAACCAAGCGCAGCATTTACACAATACAAACTAACTTCACATACCAGGGTTTAACATTTAATGCAAAATGAAGTTACATTTTTATTGAGCAGCACATATCTCTTTCATCTTCCATATTTATTATTTCTAAACAAGCTTAGCAAATAATTCACTCCTGCCAGTGTGGGAATAGTTCAGAGTGTACCACCTGTAGGATTATAAAGAAAGTGCAACGTTTTAACAACTAAACAGTGAGCACGGGATCACACGCATCTTCTAATGCTCAGGTTTCGTGACTACAGTAATTAGTGCACATGGTGATTTGAGACCTATGTAAGAGGTTGTAATGAGTGGGTATGAGACTAATTCGCTCTTGATTCGCAGAGTTTGCAGAAAAAGACAGATCTGAGGCTTTTTAATGCATGGAGTTTTGCACTTATGCGCTTGGCGCAGAAACAGTCCAACGTGATTGGTCATGGCTCATCAAGCTGAAATGGTCATTGGCTGATCAACCGGTGCATCTCTGTTGAGGGGCTCCTGTCAAGGGGTCGCCACAGCGGACCATCCGATCACAACTACGCCACAGGTTTTACACCGGATGCTCTTCCTGATGCAAAACTCCTCTTTCATCCGGGCACTGGCACTTCATGCAGTGTCTAGGTAGTATGGGGTGTAGCAACCCACCAACAGGAGGGTTAGAAACCCATATCCTCAGATCCTCAAACCAACAACCTAGAGCCTTATCCGCCTGAGCCACCACTCTTTTAGAAATATAACAAACCAATAAGTCAATGTGAATCAGCACACGAAAGAATCACGATTCCAAACTGAATCAATTTTTCCCCCATTTTTTCCCCATTAGTAGGAACTACTACAATTCCACCTTGTGAATTGGTTTTCCAGGCTCTCACACAAGTACCTTTCAGTACCTATAGTCAAGGTACCTATATTCACGTGGACTTCCCAGCTGTCCCTTTCCAGGTTCACATATACTGTAGGTTTATATTTTTGTGGGAAAAAAAAAAAAAGACAGAAACGAAACTTCTCACCTCTTGACAGTCCACTGGTTGAGTGACCATGGTCCAATTTAATGTGCTGTGTTGACATGATTCCTAGCAGAACCTGTCACGTAGATATAACAAGCAAGACAAGACAAGAGAATGATGAAAAGTGTGGGCTGGATTCTTGGTTTGGAGTTGAGTATTCCCTCGTGAATATCCCAGCAGTCTGTGTGGAGTGAAGTCGTGGTGGGTTGGTTGAGGGTGAGTCACGGAAAGGACGGCTGTAATGACTACTGCAGGGGTGACTCTGCAGGTTAATGAGCATTTTAATGCCACTGATAGAAGACACAGCCCTCCGCTTTAATCTGAGGAGACGAGGCAGTTCTGCCTCTTATTATCCTCCATGAAGGGAGCTTTGAAGAAGCTACATTTCACCGTCAGTGTTCTGTGCAGAAGTCTGCCACATGTTGGTGCATGTGATTCAAGACGAAACGGCTTTTGTTGTTAAACTAAGTAATGGAAACAATTCCATTAATTTAGGGAACATCCTTTTAGGATCTTTATTGTGGATATTTTGTCACACGCTTGTCTTTATTGTGTTTGGAGTACGGCCATGAGTGACAGCTTAATGGGAAGCATCACCATCTGCGTGCGTTAAAGGCTGAGTGGGACGAGGAAGGAAGAAACGCTGTTTCGCTGAATGACTGAGATGCATACTAAAGCGGAGTTCAAGGTCAAAAGCACTACGTATATATGTACATGCTTTTTGAGAGTCTCCCATTACGGTTGACAATCTGTATGTAAGCAGTGAGCCAATATTAGGTGCAAGTGGGGATAAATGTACAGAGGATGTGACACGGACACGGTGGCGTAGAGTTTAACACCTAGCACCTCCAGGGTCCGGGTTCGGTTCGCACCTCGGGTCTGTGTGCATGGAGTTTGCATGTTCTCCCCGTGCTTGGTGGGTTTCCTCCGGATACTCCAGGTTCCTCACGCAGTATTGACGCTGGGTGAGGAGGCCTGGTGGCATGCAGCCTTCATTCCAGTTTATCCCAAATGTATGCAGTGGTTGAGGATTTCTGCTCTAACTGTGTGCACACCAGCATAGTCATGTTTCAACTGCTTTCCTCTACTAAAAGGACATCTTAGTTCTTGGTCTAAGCTATTCCCACATGCTTGGGCCATTAAAGGAGTTTCCGGGAGGCCAGTGTTTCAGGCATGATGCAGGAAGTTCGATCATGGCGCTGGCATACTGAGAAAACGTTCTACCTTGATGGTATCCAAGCACTAGACATGACTTGAGCACGGTGATCCATGCTCAGCGCTTAGTATAAATTCCTTTTCTCGCTTGAATGCCTTCCAGAGATCCCATTTTTGGTCGGAGGTTCACTTCAACCCAACCACATCACTACCTGCATCAAATGTGGAAGTTATCTGCACTCATCTGATTGCTTTAACCTCCTGATGCAGGGGAATTACTTATTGTGATTATAAACATATCAAATGGACCGTCATAGGACTAGAGTGCTGTAATTAGCTCACATTTCTGGCACGAGTGCTCGTACTGAGAGTACAGTAAATAGGCACCTCTTGCGACCACCTGCATATGAGATCAGCTCTCCGATTGCAGGTATTCAAATGCACGTACGCTGTTCCTGCTCTGAGTGATCAGACTGGCTGCCCTTGCTCTCTATTAAAGATACAGTTTAATCCCCTTAGTGGGTGCTTTGGGAGTTGACAAAGATGTTTTGTTTTATTCTGTTCACATAACCTAAGCTACTTAACAAGCCCAGCTCCTTTTTAGAATAATCTCATTAACGTTTGAGACCAATACTTAATATTTGCTTTAATGTAGAATATTAGTCACTTCAAATGTTTAAAGGTTACTTTATGTTGATGTGTGAGGATACATGTGTCTTGCTCTGCCTTGGATGGAACTGACATTTGGATTTACTTGGTTTGGCTAACGCTTTGAAGCAAATCGCTTTACAACCGAGTCCGGTTACACCTGAGCAGTTGAGGGGTTAAAGGCTTTGCTTAAGCGCCCAACCATGTGTCAGGTGGATGGCGCTTGGATTTAAACTCAAACCCTTTCGAGCAGAAGCCCAACGTCTTAAACGCCGAGCTTCCGCCACCCCCTGCCATCGAAATAAATCAATAAATCACGGTAAATAAATTTTTACTGTCACCAGTGGCTGTTCTCGCAGTAACTCAGTTAACCGCCATTGAACACAGTTCTAGCCCGTAAGCTCTCCCTCTCCATATTGCCGTGTGCGCGTCCACCGTACGTAACACCTTTGCGTTTGATTTAATCTGACAAGCGGGCTTCGCTGCACGAAATACCCCCGTTTAATGCGGATTAGATGAGCTATGCTGCCGCATGATGGTTAATGATCTATTTTAAGGTGTGCAATCAATTTGTGAAGGACTTTCAAGTCATTAAAGGGAATTTAAACATAATTTAAATTAAGGCTTTTCTCCCTCAGTGGCCTACATTTTAGTGCGTCTTCTAGATGCCATCTGAAAGTATTCATTACATACCGTCTCGCTTTCTAATGAATCATTTTTTGCCAGCTGCTTCTATCTTTCATGTGTTAAAAAACGGAGCGAAATGATGTAAAAAAAAAAAGAAAAAAAAAAGAAAAAAAAAAGATTTGGCTCTATTTACTCTGGTAACCGCTCGCAATTATGATATTACACAGCTTTATACCGACGCGTCAGAGCACTCCGTATGAGTCAAGCCAAACGAGGATGGCACTTTTAAGGCTTAATCAGATTGGTTATGATCCATTAGTGAGACGACGTCGAGTTCGCCATGTGTTCTGTAAAGATGTCTGGAATATTAACTCGGTGAGGTAATAGATCACAGCCGGAGTTTGCCACCACAAGCTTGTTAACATACCTGTTTTATTTTCCTCCTCGGAAGAGATTCTTTATTTTTTTCGCCTAGACATACAAAAGATGTTGTGATAATTATAACGCAGGGTTTTACGGCGTTTGTGACACGCGGAGAGGAACAGGTGCCTGAAATAACAGCCTTGTACAATGATCACGAGTGAATACCAAACGAGACAATCGTGGCAGAGCGGATTTTTAAACAGCTCGAGACGTATTGGGATTCAGACCCAGGCTTTTATTTAGAACGAACACTTGACACAAGTGTTGATAAAGTATCAGGGCCGCTCCCTCTCACAATAATTTCACAGAAAATTTCACTTTCAAATTATGACCTTCGGATGGAAAAAAAAATATAGTATGTGGTCTCATTACTACATAACCTTGATCTGGATGTTTTGATTGCTGACACCACTCAAACCGTTCGGCTGAGAGATCACCGCCGTTGGCAATCTGAAACGTTCATCTAAATATTAATTTACCCTGTCTAGACCTCTTTAAGGTTACACTGAACTTCCGCCCTTCGTGAAAATGAAGAGAAATATATCAAATGAGTTTTTTTTTTTTTTTTTTTTTTTTTAAGGATTATCATAATAACAGGTTAAGCCGTCTCAAACCCAGAGTCTCTTCCTGGAATGTCTAAAAAGGTTGGAGAGTTTGTAGAGGGATTTGCGACTACTGCGTGCACCTGGGGAGGGATCTCGGAGCTAAATTTGGCAAGCTGCTTAGGTTTGATTATATAGATATCATCTTAAAGGTAAATACTAATGTTTTGAGGTCCTGCATTCATTTCTTTGTTGATTTTATAAAGATGTTGTGTTCATTATCCTGTGAAAAGATGGATAACAATGGTTTCTGTATTTGCTTTCTTTTGTAAGTGGTCTATTCCCCCCCCCCCCCGAATATCAGACAATATAATTCTTAAAAATTCTTTTAAAAAATAAAATGCCCACACATTTTGTAGAAAGAAAAACATCAACAAACAAAGGACTTTTTCCCATTTATTTAACTGAAAATTTCTATACAATAATACCTTCTCATTCTTTGGATCTCCAGTGCTGTCACCCATTATTTCTCCTAAGCCATTTCTTCACAGTTTGCTTCCAAAGAGCCAGACTTTCATGTAATTTTTAATGCAGTCTTGAGGAATAGTTCTCCAGGCTTCCTGAAGGTCCTTTTGTCTCTCATTTTTGGTCCAGTCATTGTACCTGAGACATTTCAGAGGTATTTATTTTGTTTAAGCCACAACGTGATCTGTGAATCATTGAAGCATCATACAACCTTCAACTTAAGGCATTAACCAGTGAAAATGATGCAGATTGGCCATGATCGGTATACTGGTGGTGCCGAGTGGTTGGAACAGACGAGAGGGGAAACGAGGTTGCTGCCGAGGTTGTTACATAAACAACCATTTTTAAAATTGTATCTTTAGACACTTTGCAGCCTTTCATGCAAAGAAAACATTTATTAATGTTTTGGCTTGAGACTTTTGCATAATACTATACAGTATGCCAATAGTTGACTGTCTGAAGTTGACCGTCTGCCTGTTCTGTCCGTTTTATATGCAGGAGCTTGGAGCATTTTGCATTGGCTTTGAATTAAAGCACATTGTTCGGTGAATACGTGTAAATACTCTTGTGGAATCTGTGTTCATGGTCATAGTGAAAATCCTATTAAAGAGCAAACAGCCACTTATAAACACAGTGCTCGGCCTACGTTGTGTTAAGGCGTTTGGAATGTTCAGTGTGCGCACGACTCAAAACACTTTTCTAAGCATTCCAGTATGTACGTGATGACGTGTCTTTGAACAGGGTCTTGTTCTAATTTCATCACTAATTTACCACATTAAGAGCCCGTAGCAGGGTTGCAGAGCACTTGAGCTTTAAATGTTCCCAGTGCTATACAATAAACAACAACAAAATACAACCACTTAAAAATCTCCAGCCTTTCGACAAAAACGGCTGTCATCTATGTGCTGAAAAGTTTATCTCTACCACTTTTGTAAATGAGACCCCTAATGGTTAGGCTGAAAATCCTGTGAGAAGTTAGAGCCGGCATCTGCGCCTGGCATGAGAATAAAGCGTCTCTTTTTATAGCGGCGTGATGAGTTAATCATATGCTCTCACATGTCCACTCCAGCGCTCCTCGTGGCTCTGTCTGAAAAGGGCACCTGGGACATGTCTTTTGATGATAATGACAGCATCGCCTCATCTTTCTGTTTTTATTTTTGCTTTTTTTTTTTTTTTTTATCTTCAGCTGGAAGAAAAAAAGGAATTTATGAGGCAGTATAATTTCTCTCGGAGCTGAAAGTGAGGTTCGAGTGAACTGAGTCGCTCTCCCTGACCTCTAATGTGAAGAAGAGGCCTCTGTCACGCTCTTGCCACCTGGATTATTGGGAGATGACAGTGACTCAGAGTTATGAGGATGACGGCTCATAGAAGCAGGACATTGAAGAGAGAGAGAGAGAGAGGAGGCGTCTGGGCCGATTTGCTCTTCCACCCGCACGGTGTTCACACTGTGACTGTAAAGAAGGCTCTGATTGCACAAATTCCCAGGGAACAGTGGGGTGTGTGGAGGAGGGTAGTGCAGCAGTGCAGTGGTTGATTTTATGGTGTAAAATAACCAAAGCCCATTTCAAGCCCAGTTCTCCTTTGGCATCTTTTCAGATGTGCATTTGCCTGTCATAATGCTTTATATGCTTTACTTTGTGAAATGAGAAATGACCAAAGGCTGCGGATGGGTTTTGTTGGCATTAATACACCAGCTGATTCAGTATGGCTGGAACTTCTATTTGTACAAGGGGTACAATTTATGGGGCGGAATTTATGATAGTGCAGAATAACATAACAGAACACAAGTTATGCGAGTAAACACTGGTCTCCCCGTACTCCTGTACTGCCCATACATGTAGAAATTGCTGGGAGCCGAGTTCCTGAAATGAACAAGTCATGTTGATTGAATGATTGCGCGTACAGTTCCCACAGACAGATATGTCCCTTCTGCAAGTTGGTGATAAGTTATCTATCAATTTTTCAAGGATCAGGTGTTCCACTCGCCGAATGTTCATGGAAACTGCAGTGGGCTCCAAGCCACCTTGGCCGGGATCATCATTCACAGACTTATGGTCTTCGTTAAAACGTTTGCACAATTCCAATGTCTTACTGTGGCAAAGAGTCTCATCACTTTACTGTATTTGGGTTCTTAAAACTCTAATATAACTTAGTTATGACAACTGAATTTTCTACTGTGAATAAAAAGAATGTTATGCATTCACTAAAGTGTTCTTTTAAAACCTGAAGTTTGCTTGGATGTTATTAAATGTGGACATTTTCTTTTTTGTAAACTTCTTGTTTTTAAAAAAAAAAATTTTTATCTTTTCCTGACGAATCAGTGAGCATTCTTCTCATTTCTGCATTTTAACGAAGAAATGATAAAAGATGTACATTACAATGGAAGCAGGTTTGACTAAGCGAAATTCCTGCCAGTTTGTATTTTTTGCCAAATAAAATGTCTCTGGCTAGATTATATTTTCTATTCAGCCTTGCCTTAAAAAAATAAATAAATAAATAAAAGCATAGAGGCACATTTTCCTTTTTACAAAAGCATTTTTAAAGCACTATAATCCAAATGTACTAAAAACAGCTACTGAGCATACAGTAGGAGATGATTTTATTCAGATATTGTTCCTGTGAAAAAGATCATTCCTGCATGTGCCTGTTTTATTTCTAAAAATGTATTCTTTTTTATATATATATATATATATTTATAATTGTTAGTTTGTTTGCTTGTTTTTACATTCCACTGCCAACAGTATCTGTCATCTTTTTCTTTGTGAGGATTGTTTTTTGGAGTGTAATTTGAAGTTCAAAAACTATGTCAATATTACTTGTGTGCAGTTAATAACTTTTGCAGTTGCCACGTTTATTCTTGCATAGTGCCTGTTTTGCAGTTTTAAGTAGCATTGAGAAAACTACTTTTAAAACTTGCGTTTGCAAGCCCTGTTGAAATTGCGAATGTTACAAGGGGGGAAAAGCAGTTTAAAGCAATGTTATAGTCGTTTCTAAATTCTGACATGGATGTGCTGTATACAGAGTCATGTCCAAAATGTTTGTAATTATTCCGATTAGTTAAATGTGTATTCAGAGTTGGGTTAAACACCTGCTTTTCTTGGGTGCACATTCTAATGCAGTTGCCTACAAGTAATTCAAGCCTTGAGGGAGCCCTTAAAGCCCTACATTTAAGCCCTTAAAGAAATATACTTTAGCATAAGTCTCAGACTCTCTCTGAAGTCTGCAGTTACGTCAGAATACTGATGTGTGCTGAACCTCAAAACTTGGTAGTGACACCATACCTTACCATGAGTTTATATGAGATTTTACTCTAGTCCAAAGGTTTGAGGAAAATAAACCTTCAGCTATTCCTGGGAAGCCTGGCGTTTCCTATCTGAGCTGGCTGTTCATAGTACAAATTTTTCATATTACAAATTTCAGAAGTTAAAGTCTCTAACGGTGCAAAGTTTGATTGGTTTTAAACAGCCACACATTGCCCCAATACTGCCCGTGTGAGAGAAAAGCTGGCAAATTCATTCTCTCATTGTTCCACGGTTATTGAATGGCCAGCTGCCAGTTTCTGCCTGAGAGATGCAAACAAAATCACGCTGTGCTCTATATTTGTTTATTTCCTCTGGTTTTAATCAGCAGAGCCCATGTGTTCATTAGTGGTGAGTGTATGTTGATGTGTACTGGTGTATTGCAGTACTCCTATTGGTTTTGGGGCAAACCTCAACATCAACACCATGAGCAATTGAAACCCATGAGGCTGTTTACTGGCGAACATTTGCCAAGTTTGGGTAAATACCCCTTTCATGTTAACCAGGTGTTTCTCACTTTCACATGCAAATCAGATCCTGCAGGATTTCACACAGCAGGCTTGAATGCACCTCTGGAAGGTTCAGCATATTGTAGTAGTGTGCATCAGAAAAGGGATCTTGCGGGACCTTATATGAAAGTCATTGGAACAGGGTGTCCTTATGCCTGTGTAAGTGGTCAGATATGAGACCTGCTGGAGTCGTAATTTAAATGACAAATATACCCAATTCTTGTTCAGTTTTTAAAATACTAAAACCTTTTTAATGACGATTCTTCTTGGCAACAGTGGGGCATTGATCAGCATGAGTCCAGAAGATGTGTTAAAAGCCATCAGTACTGGCTGACATTCTGCAGTAAAAAAATAAGTTGTAAATTTTTCTTTGGGTGTTAATGCGCACAGCAAGGGAATTAAGTGTAATAAGCTACATCCACCAGAAATTAGGTAGGTAATGTTTTGCTCTATCATGGCCATAGTTTATCTGGTGAAAATTATTTACATTTTTATATTGTGTGACAGAGAACCAAATAGGTTTGCTAGAGAATTACGAAGTAAAATACATTTTGGGAAGGCCATCCAGTGGAAGTGAACAAAATTGGCCTGACTGTCGGTGGGAGAAGTGGGAATAGTCAAACTTCTTGGGTGAGAATGATCAGAGCTTTTATTTGAAAAGATGGGATTGATCAGACTTTCTTTAGGAATTAATCAGAGTTTCTGTGGAGGAGAGTGAGATTGGTCAGAATGGCTGTGGATGTTGATGGTATTGGTAATGCTGACTGTGAAAGAGGTGGGATTGGTCATGCTTTTTGTGGAAGAGGTGGAATTGGTCAGGCTTTCTGAGGAAAAGGTAGGATTGGCTAAACTTTCTGTGAATGAAGAGGCATTGACTAGGCTTTCTGTGGATGAGGTGGGATTGGTTAGGTTTCTGTGGAAGAGGTAGAATTGTTTAGGATTTCTGTGGAAGAGGTAGAATTGTTTAGGATTTCTGTGGAAGAGGTGAGATTGGCCAGGCTTTCTGTGGAAGAGGTTGGATTGGTTGGGTTTCTGTGCAAGAGGTGGGATTGTTCAGGCTTTCTGTGTAAGAGGTTGGATTGGTTGGGTTTCTGTGCAAGAGGTGGGATTGTTCAGGCTTTCTGTGGAAGAGGTTGGATTGTCCAGGCTCTCTTTGGAAAAAGTAGGATTGGCCTGGCTTTTTGCGTGAGAAATGGGATTGGTCAGAGTATTTGTGAGATTGGTGAGATTAATCAGACTTTCTATTTGAAAGGGCAGGACTGCTCAGACTTTCTGATGAATCATTGAAAACTATCAGTTCTTTTGTGCATGAGGGTAAGTTTGATTAGATGACCAGTGATAGCGGTGGGATTTTTCAAACTTTCTGTGGGACAAGGCAAGACTGGTATACTTTTTGCAAGAGGAATGGAATTGATTAAACTTTTTATTTGAAGGGTTAGCATTAGTCAGACTTCTTGTAGAGTAGTGATGCGCGGGTCGGGTATTTTTCCAACCCGCGGGTCCCGCTTTTATGAAATTATTTGGCCCGCCCCAGCCC
>JAQMYG010000009.1:20397722-20419081 GCA_030014215.1 Clariallabes teugelsi | reverse complement strand
TATTAGCTTTGGATTAATCCACATACAGCCATATTTGTTTGTTAAAGCTACAGTATAACACTGACTATACAGTTCGTTATTAAAGAATGAAAATAAGTATCACTCATCAGAATTAGATGATAACAAAACTTGAACATGCGGGCACCCAGTTTTCCACTTCATCTGTGACTGGTGAATTAGGGCTTAGGTTGGAATGCTGAATTATATTTGAGATGATCTTGTTCATCTGACTTTTCAAACCTGTATAAATCCCATAGCTTTGAATTGATGTATGGAATCTATTGCTACACATCCTCAGCACTTTTCTGCCTGTTCTTTTCATTTGAATTAATCGAATTAATAGAGAAAATCCCCCAGCGCTTATTAAAGTTGGACTGTATTGTAAACCTTTCAACTGAGTTAAACTTATTTAAGTAAGCAATTAAACAATAACTCCAAATGTAGTATCTTGCCACTGTAGTCCACTCGTATACAGCACCCTTAAACCATTGATTTAGCGCATTGCATATACAACACTACAGCACGGTCATGTCCGTCATCATATTCTTGAAGAAACTTGTGCTTAAGCAATGATGCAAGTGGCGAAAGTTTACGTGATTTGTATCACTGGCGGTGAACGCATAAACAATAGAACTGCATATAAATAAATGACACCGTATCAACAGATTGCTTTCAGATTGTTAGTTAGGATTTAAAGTGAAATTCGCTACACAAGGATATACTGAACACGGCGAACGCCTAATTCAGACCGTTAAGGCATGTTCCTCTGTAGAAAATGGGGTGTTAAAAGGTGCTCTTACATTGTTTAGAGATTCATTACATCATCTAAACACGTATGGATTGTGTTGAAAGTTGTTCAGTGTTGTCTTTAAGAGCACACCGCAAAAAAATCCTGGCTCAGTATCAGGTTCTACTTCTGTTTATTCAAAAACAGAGCGCAGAAACTTTCCAACGAAATTGCGTCATGAAAATATGCGCCTAAAGCTAGAAATGCTCGAACCAAACATCTCAGTCTAAACAGCAGATTCTGGAAAACAGACTGACTTTCTGTCACCCAAGCTAAAGGAACTTCTCTACTCTTCTTTGTCTATAGCTTGTGTTTTCCTCTCTAGCCCCCCGCCCCACACACTTTCCCTCGCTCTCTTTATCTGCAGCGTATGAAGATCGTTAGCCGACGTTCTAATCATTTCCCGTCACTCATTGACGCATGGACTTGTGTTTTGTCAAACCCCACCTTGTCAGAAGCTGGCTCAGCGTAGCAGGCCACCCGTCAGCTTCAGCTATCGTGTAATCCATCATCAGCTGTCATGTTTGAAACCTGTCTCCCCAATCCTGTCCTTGGAGACACACACACTCGCATCTAGTCAGGTCATTTCAATTCCACGTCGGCTCTTTTAATGGGGGTTAAATCCGAGTGGCCTCATGCTTCATGAAGCTCTGGTTGTAAATACCTGAGTGGGGATTATTATTATTATTATTATTTTTTTTTTAATATAGTATAATAACTGTGGAATCAAATACATAAGAAATGAGCATCAGAGTCAGAGTGACCTGTGGGATTGAACTTTCAGACGTGTTCATCATAGTGACCTTTGAGGGAAAATGGATTCGCCTTTTATGTTACATAATCAAAAAATGACTACAAATCTAAAATCTAGAAAAAAGGAAAATTGTGTGCCCTAAAAATCCCATAACCAGATATCAAAAACACACCAGGAATGATTGAATGTGTTATTTTGTATTATTTTTATTACTATTACTAAGTAGTTTTATTTTAATCCTTTAGAATCTGAAGTACTGGTGGCCACGGATTTTATTTTGCAGGTATATACCACCTTAAAAATATTGCACGCCTAGTGTTTTTTCCCCCCTGCACAGTCATGAACTTCCATGGTGTACGTTTTCTTTTTATCCAAAATTTAGGAGTGTTCCAGCAGATCCAAGAGATTTTGATTTTGTTTTCTTTAGCTTTTTTAATGTCAAAATATGGCACAGAAATATTCCTTATTCCTAAAGTAAGGAACACAAAACAAATAATAAATCATTTATAAAACAATGAATAATACATAACACACATTTCAAATGGAATATACCTGCTTCCTTTTGGTACATTTTTATCATTTGGATGGAGGGACATGTCAGAGGGTTTATTAATTTCAAAAAACAAATAGATTTTTTTTTAAGAAACCGAGATTAGAAGCCGGGTTCAACAAACAAAGCAGTTATTGTATTCAGGAGGGAAGTGTCCAAAACATGGCCATAGTAAAATGGACTTGAGTTCTTCTCAATTCCGTTTGAGATCAGATACAAGCTTTTAGACTGCAAAGCAACCAAGACAACAAAGAGCTCTTAAAGTGATTTCTCTTCTTGGGCCTACATTCAGTTCATATTATTGTGAAATATAGAGCAGCTCTCATAATAGTGTTCTTATATTATATCCTATTATATACAGTATATTACAGTATATCCTACTAATATAATCTTGAAAAATGTAAAAAAAATTTGTGAAATAATTTTTCTGTAATTTCTGTAGTTAATTTTCTGTAATTTCACTTAATAAGTAAAATTCATATATTCTGAATGTATTATATGTAAAATGAAATATTTCAAGCCCTTTTTTGTTTTAATTTTGGTGATTATGGCTTATAAATTCTTGAAAATTAAAAATCCATTATCTCAAAATATTCAAATATTTCCCAAGCTCGAACTAATAAAGAATTTGCAATATAAAATTTCTGACAAATAAAATTTAGTTTATTTATGCACTTAATACTTGTTCAAGGCTCCTTTAGCATGAATTACTGCATCAGTGTGGCATGGCATGGATGCAGTCAGTCTGTGGCACTGCTGAGGCATTACTGCATTGACTTTTGACTTGATCAATCAGAATGGAGCAACACCAGCAGATGACACGGCTCCCCAAATCATCGCCGATTATTGGAATTTTACACTGGACTTCAAGCAGCTTGGAATCTGTGCCTTTTTACACTTCCCCTGGACTTTCCAAATGAAATACAAAATTAACTTTGATTTGAAAAGAGGACTTTGGAATATCGAACAACGGTCCTGTTCTTTTTCTCCTTGTTCCAGGTAAGATGCTTCTGATGATGTCTCTGGTTCATGAGCGGTTTGATACTAATAATGCAACATATACCTGAAGATAGCTGTGTGGTGTGTGGTGGCTCATGATGCACTGACCCCGGCCTCATTCAACTCCTCGTGAAGCTCTCCCAAGTTTTTGAATCGGCTTTGCCTGTCAATCATCTACCTAATTATTTTCTACCATATTTCTAGTCAACTTTCTATAAATATGCCTTGATATACAGCACTCTGTGAACAGCCAGCTCTTTTCAACTAGACCTTCTGTGGCTTACATTCCTTGTAGAGGGTATTGATATTCATCTCCTGAGCACTCATTTCAGCAGTCTTCACCATGCGTCCACTGAACTAGTCTGAGAGATACATGATATTTGTGATGAACGATTTGTTATTCACTCAAACTTGGGAAGAAATATTCTAGTGTTTTGAGAGATTGATTTTTGATTTTCATGAGTAAGCTATTAAAAGAGTAATTGTTAAAATTAAAACCAAAGGCTTGAAATAGTTCACTTTATATGAAATGACTCTAGAATATGAGTTTCATTTTTTAAATTTAAAAGTTACAAAAAAATAAAAATATTCTTCAATATTTGTATGCTGCAGCATTACATTTCCCTTCAGTGAAGCTAAGATCCTTAAACCTGTTTCAGCATCACAGCGCCTCTGTGCACAAACCATGAAAACATGGTTTACCAAAGTTGGAATTTTAAAAACTTAAATTTCCTGCACAGAGCCCTAACCTCAACCACATTGAACAACTTTGGGATGTAGTTGAGCCCTGACTGCACCCCAGACCTCCACCGCAGTGCCTGACCTCAGTGATGCTCAATTCCTCCCCAAATCTTTAAATCTAATGAATTCAAGCCTTTGGAGAAGAGTGGACATTATAATAATAACAAACATCTGGAATGGGATGTTCAACAAGCATATGTGGGTGTGATGGTCAAAACCTTTGGTCATATGGTATGCAATCTTGTATAGAAAGCATAAATCTGCCGTGAATTCGAGATTAAACACGATGTTGGGGTTAACGTTTTACTGACAGTATAAAAAGACACGAATAACAAGAAATGTACTTGCCTGATTTCATCAGTGATGATTCTCCAACGATCGAAGCGTGAACAAAGTTCAGTCGAGCGAATAGACGATGACGAGGTTCGGGTTAAAACGTCGTGATTGATTTTTCCCTCGAAGACTGATGTGGATGATGCTGATAATCAAAGTGGAAACTCATTTCACACTGTACATTTTTATAATAATAATTAGAATTTGGAGGTGCTTTTGCTTTCACATGACTAGATTATAAGGTTATAAGTGTAAAGATTGACAGAGCGTCTCTTAGTGGCATGGGAATTTAAATGTTTCAAAGCGATTTTCTTCTCACTTCTGGAAGATTAGCTAGAACTTCACTTCGTGCAAAAACTATATGTAATCGTCATTCTGCTTTCTGTAATTCCTCAGTTAGAATATAGCTTTAGTTGGAAGTCTTGTCTACTGTACTCTACATGTCCTTGCGGTTTTAATGAACACAAAATGATTTAGGAAACCATTCCATCGTGTTCGTTCATTATTTTTTAGGGGCTTGCTGGCTCACAAGACAAGGACATAAAAACACTTAGCTGCTCCGTTCTAATAAATGACACGGAAAAAAATCAATTACGATGTCTGCGCAGATTATGTATGCCTTTGTATGTGAGAGATTAACGATGTCGCTTCTATACGAATGCCTAAATGAAATGTTACCCGAAGCATAGGTCACCCGTGCCTTATGAATAAGCTATCATTTGTACCTTTAATGTGCTGTCCGTTGTGTTTGTGTGTATGTGTGTTGTGCAGGAGCGGGTGGTGGTGCAGAACGACCATTGGATTGTTGTGGTGCCGTATTGGGCGACGTGGCCTTTCCAGACTCTGCTGCTGCCACGCCGGCATGTTCTGCGTCTTCCTGATCTCACTTCTGAGGAGAGAGACAGTGAGTTTTTTTAAATGGAAAATTTGATTAATAGTTTTATAGACAGTGGGGTCCAAAAGTCTGAAACTGCATAGAAAATTAATTTATTTATTAAATAAATAATTTAATAGTTTATTTTAGAATTTTTTCAATTTTAAAACAAGGTAAATGCATGGAATATGAAGATTTCGCACTTTTTCTTGGTCTTTATTTAAATGTTAGCTTATTTGTAATACTGACCATGTTAATCGCTTTGTACAAGATATCAAATTTTCTTCATATCTAGTCTCTTTGAAGCACATGTTCAGACAGCATTTGATCTAAAATGGATAAGAAGTTGTGGAGTTCACATCACCACAGCTTGGATACACACTGTCATTAGATCAAAAAAGGAGTCATACCAAATACTAAGGAACTTTAAAGTTCATGTAACTTTTGCTTATTAATTTTTTTTAATCGTGTCCAATTCCCATCCATCATTGGCACATTTCCCCCCCAGCAAGGCTATTACTACCAGTCAGACAGGGCCGAAGACTTTTCCAAAGACTTCTTCAAACCATATGGCACGTACCAGCCACATCTTTTTTCAAACTGCTCGCTCACGCACCATTGGGGGGTGCTGTAACACACTACACTCAGAGCACAGCGCTATCCGCCCCTTCCGCTTTCATCAGCTCACAGACGCCCTTGACTGGTTTTAGAGCCGTGATTGATGTGAGAGCGCAATGTATATCTCATCTCTCCCCTCTCGGTCAATCAGCTCTCTCCAGGCCTCTTGCTGTGAGAGGTTACAGCATCACCCGTGTATCGAACTAGCAATCACCGGATAATAAGGCGAGCACTTTACCACTGCGCCACTCGGAGGACCAAATTGTGTGTGTGTTAATGCTCCATAAGATAATGCATACTCCTCAGATGATGCATTTTTCATAATCTTTCTAAAACTCTCTTTATTTCACTCCTCCTCCAAATGTGCTGTTTCAGTGTCTATGTAAATGAGCTACTACAGAGATGAGAAACATGCTGCGGGGAGTATATCTCTCCGTATAAGAGGTCGCAATACAGCGGGGAGTCTAATTGGGTTGTTTGAGCCATGGTCCATACAAAAATAGAAACGGAACACACTGGAGACCCAGCTGTCTAAAACTGAATATTTGCATAATATGTCCACTTTAAACATTTTACAACTTTTCGCCCAAATTGTTGTCAAGGATAAAATTTGTGCTCTCAGACGTTTAAATAATTAAGCAATGTTATTGCATAAAAGTAGTAATTTTATTGCATAAAATAGCTAATTATTCTTATTATTGATAATAACAACAATCGATATGTTGAGTATTAAGTCTTTTATCCCTAGGCATAGAGTCAAAAAGACATCTGCAGTACTGTGGTGTCATCACTCGCTCAATCCATGCCTGCTTGATTGCTTCCTGAAGATCATTTATAGAAATTTGTGAATTCCCTAGTTTTAGCCATTTTTATGCATGTATAAAAATATGTCATGTATTTGTTTCACCCATTAACTAAACCAGCTGATTATAATTACATTCTAATTTAAACTCTTTAGCCACATAACTAATTTGTCTTAATACGTTGACCATTGTATAAGTGGTTAAATCATAATTTTCTTATTAGCCTATTTGGGGGGAAAAAAAGGAATAATCCAGTATGTTTGCCCAGGTCCAAGTTTTGTGTTTATCTATTTATGCCAATTTAAAAATAAGAAAAAAGATGACTATATGAAAACCTTGTTTGGATTCCTTTTCTAGACATGAACTTTGCTTGTTATCGCAAAAGTACTAAATAAAAAGTTCACTTTCATCCTAATAAACTCACTGACCTTTCTTTTGCTTGAAGACCTTTCATCTAAACCTGAAAAAGGCTTTGCGTGCGAGTGCTTGCGCTTGTGCACGTCTGCCTCCTCTGTCTCATTTCCCAACGTTCCACTTGTGCATATCTGTCTTCTCCCTGTCTCCCGGTTGCACGTCGCTCGGTGCTATTTGCCACCGTCATTCTTCACGCGCGCTCGCTTTTCCTCAGGTGTCATTAGCACAAGCCTGTCAGTACACAAACGGCACATGGGAGACATGAGAAGAGGCTGCATTAAAAGATAGCCGCTCCGTTCCCGGATTAGGTGCTTTTTTTCCCCTTCTCCTCCCATCGTCTCAATAGAGTGCTTTAGGCGTGACGAGTTTAATCCCCAATGTAAATAAACGGCAGGCAAATTAGTGCGCTGGGTCAGCCGCTGCCGGGGATCACAACCCGCCTCTGCACTGAGCAATTAGCGAGATGGCTGTCCAGCCAATTTAGCGCCGAGGCTCATTTGCTATTCGCTGTTACCCTGTTAACATTAAATGGGGGTTGGTGGATGCGGCAGGGCTTTCAGGACCACTTACTGATCTGAGGGCACTAACCTTATTATCGTTGGAGACACTGTTTGACTAAACTGTAAAGGAAAAAAAAGATGTCATGCAGTTTCACTTTCTTTTAACATATACATTTACACAAGTGAAAGCCTAATGACACCTTAACATTAATCACACTTACCACAGAGCTGTTGAATTCACAAATCTGATTGGTGTTGATTCATTTTCTTTAACAACAGCTTATACAGTTTTTTCAAGACAAACCATAGGTTCGTATTGATATACTTGTTCTTGATATACTTGTTCTATAGTCTTGTGTGATACATACATATTTTTTTACATACAAAAATAGTTTTGAAAATAATTTCCTGATATTACAGTAAATGTTCTTACTGAATATGAAAATAAAATTTGGCTTCCTTGTAGTAATGCATGATATGATGTAGTTAAAAAAATGGCATGTAGGTTAATCAGTGACGTTAGCTAGCACACTTTAGACTGGCCACCACATTAGACAGATATCTGAACAGTCTTCTGATAATAACTAGGCATGACAAGGGGTCGCAACATGAATTGGAGTTTTAATTTTTAACCAAGGACAACCGATTGGCCGAACCTGGTTTCTTGCAGTCCACCAAATTTCTTCTGATTTCATTTTTGATGCTGAGGTAAAATGTATGGAAGTAAAAGTACACATTTTATTTAGGCAATGTAGTGGAGTAAAAGTGAACGTTGGCAGAAATATCAATAACAAAGTAAAGTACAGTCAAGTCAAAATTCTAATTGAGCACAATAATGAAGTATTTGTACTTCGTTACAACACTGCTAACAGCGTAAATATATACAGTGCCGGTCCCAAGCCCGGATAAAATAGGAGGGTTGCATCAGGAAGGGCATCCGGCGTAAAAACCTGTGCCAAGCTTGTGGGCGGATCAGATGGTCTGCTGTGGCGACCCCTTGTCAGGAGCAGCTGAAAGACCAACAACAACATAATATATATATAAAATATGATATCATTTCTATATTGGGACGCTTTCTGTAAGTAGATGTTTATTAAACATTTATGGAAGAAGTCTTCACTTCAATTAAGAAATGATCAACCGTAGGATTTTTAAAAGTCCCCCTTTTGCCACTCGAACAGCGATACACTGTGTGTTCTGACACCTTTCTATGAAAACATTTCTGCAATTTGTGTTACTGTAGCTCTTCTATTGCACGGACTATTCTGTCCAGCCTTTGCTCTCCACGTGCATCACTGAGCCTTTGCTGGCCATGGCCCTGTTGCCGGTTGAAGGTTTTCCTTTCTTGGACCACTTTTGGTAGATCATGACCACTACAGACCGGGAATATCCCACAAGAGCTGCATTTTTGTCAGCTGCATTGACCGGGTTATTAGATTAATAGGTTGTTTCTTCCCTGATGGAACGGCCATAGTCCAGGGCTCAAATTGTGAAAGAGTGGTTCTGGGAGCATGAGGAATCATTTCACACATCAATTGGCCACCACAGAGTTCTGACCATTAAAAGCCCCTTAAGCCCATTAAAAGTCTTTGGGATGTGCTACTGAGTGGTACGACTGCTGTAATTAATTATTAATGAATAAATTACTTTGGATGGAGTTATATGTTGTGATGTCGCATAAGGTTGTCAAGACAATGCCACAGTAATTGAAGCTAAAGGTGGTCCAATTAAATATTAGAGTGTGCTGTAAACTGTATTGGAGCGATTCGATTAATATAACCATGTCTCTGCACGTGGAACTACTTTCAGATATTACAGAAAAGTAATCTACACCAATCTGGCCAATCAGATTTGAGAATTTACTGTCATATAAATGTACTTTTTACTTTTTAAATGTGCTTCTTACTTATCACTAAATGAAGCTCTTGTGCATAAGATGCATGTAAGACATGATTTTTCTTCTTGTTAATCTAAATGAAATTTGGAATTTACAATTCAAAATATATTAAAAAAAAGTCAATTTATTTATTTATTTTTACAAGATTTTATTCATGGTTTAAATCACCACAGTGCTTTCAGTCAAGGCTAGTCATAGTTTGAATGTTTTATCTCTTTCTCTCACTCTCTCTCTCTCTCTCTCTCTCTCTCTCTCTCTCTCACCACAGGTCTCGCATGCATAATGAAAATGCTTCTGACAAAGTACGACAACCTCTTTGAGGTCTCCTTCCCCTACTCAATGGGCTGGCATGGTAAGAGATGTGTTCAATATGTCACTTTTGAGACAGGAGGAAAAAAGTGCAACCCTGTGTCTGAAACCACTCCTTGATTTATTTTGTTTTTCATCCACTATTTGCTGTTTGACTATCACGTCGCTTACAGTATTTGTTGTAGGAGATGCTGGGTTCACATGAAACGCTAGAAACATACCATCATGACACACAATTTTGATTTGCTGAAAATGAAAATTATGTTCATAATTGCTCTACGTTTCATGATGTGCTACTGACTGTGTACATAAATCTCACTGTGGCCTTAATATTAATAAGCCTGATTGGAATCCCTGAGGTCACCCGAGTGTTCAATAGCTAAAAGGCTAAAAGTCATAAGTAGATTCATATACTAAATGTTGCCATGCTCAGTCGGATTTTTCCCACCAAATTGTTGAGGAGTAAGTGCGAGTATGGTGAGATTTCACCAGTATATAATCTTTATGGAAATAATGTACTATATCAAGGCAAATAGATTCCATTAATGTTCACAGATGTAAGATTCGGCTGAACAGTAAGAACAGATGCTCCATTCAAGGAAAACATTGGACCACAATTTTTAAAGCCGTTAATTATTATGTATTTTGATAAGCTGAATTAAAACTATTTGTAAGTGTTAAGTTGGCATACTTAATTAATCCGTTCCATCTTAAGGCAAAATTTCATATAGGAAATAATGGAAATACAGATAATCCATTCCAGCCACCCAAAAATATTACCAATATTACTAATTTCCAACACTACAGTAATATTTTTGTATTTAAACACTTATTTATAAAGACATATAAATGGAGAATAATTGTAAAATAAATACACATTAAATCTCACTTAACCTTACTTTATGATTCCTCTTGCCTCTTTGTTGCTTTAAAAATGAAACTGAAAGTAACTCTCTTTCCTCTTGCTGCCTTGCTTGCCAAAATTCTTGGGATCCATGGTTCTATGTTTTCACTAAATCTTGGACAAAACGCCAAAGAACGCCAAAGAAAATACATTTCTTTGCTTGGCTTTCCACTGACAGAAACAAGTTTTGAATGGCTCCTGGATGGACGTGCAACTTAGCCGCCTCTCAGTTCGGCTTGGTTCGGTCGCTCGTATGCCAAAAATTCCTTGCATGCCGGGGTTTTTAGGTTAATCCAGGTTGTTCTTGAACCTTATGCCACCAGACCATCTCTGGCGTCTTGGGGCATGGATCCAGGGGACCATTGGGTGTATGCTGTGGTGCCTGGCCCTGGGATGTGAGCAGCGGTGCTGTGGATTGTGGGGTTGTGCCTCTGTGGTTCAGGCTTTTTTGTCTAGGGCATCCCATGGATGCTTGGGATCTGAGAAGTTTGGAGGACAGATCAACAACCTTGAAATTTTTGTCTTCTAATCCCCATATGTAGCAGACTGTGGTGTACCTTTCTATCATGGCCAGCAGTGACTCTTTTTTTAGCAATTTGTGCTGCATCGGCTTTTCTGTGAAATTGGACCAGACAGACTGCAAAAAAAAACTGTTCCAGAACAGCTGACCTTCCTGTCTTATCGTAATGATTGTTGTTGTTACTTAATTAGCTTATGCATTATTTTATAGTTCTAAGATATTGTTCTAGAGTGTAGAAAAATAAATCAAATTTTTTACCTGGTGTGTCCAAATATTTGACTGGTACTGGATTTAGGCCTAAAATGAAATGCCAAATATCTTGAACCTTGGAGCCAATAAGCAGTCTTAATTGTCCTCTTTTCCTGTCCAGTTTCCATCTCTGAAGCAAAGAAAGTCTTAAAATGTGTTGTTCGGTGTTGTATATTGAAACCGACAGCACAGAAATGTGGAAATATTAAATGGAAACCTATTATAGGTAAACCTTACAAGCTCAGGGGAGAATATTCGAAACGCCACACAAACCGTTCCCATAGCTCAAAAGACTTTAGAGCTGTGAGGCAGCCACTTCAACACCCCTAAATAATGTGCTATATGGTAAATAATATGACTCTCACAATGCCACGTGTGACGAACTGACTCGTTTCAGGAAAAGAAAAGTAATATGAATGAAGGATAAATACATTCCTTTTCCTAGTCTGTGACATCCGCTGGCGTTTCAATACCAGTGTGGGTTATATACTGCTGCTTCAGTGCCACATTTAAAATGACACTCTTGTAAGTAAAAAAAAAGTCTGTCAACACTTTGCAGGCAGAGATTAAGAGCTGTGAAGTGTCTTCAGTCAGGAATATTTTTGTCCCGATGATGCAAAATGCTGTGTTTAGTTCCTGCATTATTCATGAACCATCTTGCTAATAGACGTGTGTGTGTGTGTGTGTGTATAAGAGAGAGATGCTCACATCTGTCTGAACAGTCTTGTCTATTTTTTCTTGATTGTGCAAGTCATTGCACTGGAGATCTCTCCAGCGCATCCTTTTTCGTGATAGCAGACTGTTGAGAATTCTGCAGCTTAGCATGACATGATACACATGCAGCCAGAAGTCATTTATAGTCATTTATTTACAAGAACAAGTTTCAAGATACAAGACCATATGGCTGTAAAGGAAATAAGACATGTGCGTGTTGCTAGACCTGTCATGATTCTGAAATTATAGCCAGCAATTAAAAATACTGTCAATCATCTTCACCGTTTATTGGAAACACTATCGCTTTATATAAATAAATGCATACTTTTCTGAACAATAACCTATACCTTAAAAAGTGTTCTGTAGTAATGTAATAAATCTTCTACAACGTCTTAATTTGTTGGTTAAGTCGTCTACAATATGTACTGGTAACAATGTTGCAACTCCATTACTAAATATTCATGCAACATTACAACGCAATAATTATAAATTACAAGCAGATTTAGTTTTTGGATTAATTCCTAATAAATCTGAGCTAATTTTCTTTTATTGTGTATGTGCTTAGGTTTCGAATGCTTCCACGAACTAATGTATTTATCTATTGTGTTTCACAGTAATTAATATCCGGCATATGAGCCACCCCTCATTTCTTCAGATTTGGCTTCTGAAGAAATGAGCCAGACTTTCTTTCTTGTTTTTAAATGCTCTCTTGAGGAATAGCTCTCCAGGCTTCCTAAAAGACTTTTTGGCTTTCATTTTCGGGAAGTTTTTTTTTTGCCTCTCATTTTCAGTGCAGTCCCCGTACCTGAGCAGTTTCAGAGGAATGTTTTTCTGTTTGGTAGTTAAGCCACGCAGTGACCTATGAATCATTCAAGCATAATAAAAACATCTAATTTAAGGCAGAAACGGTTGCAGATGATCAGGCCAGTGATTAGTATACTGATTAGGCTGAACGCAGAGTGATTAGAATAAAAAGACACAGTTGTGATAACCTGGTCGTTCAGTACATTCAGGTCGTCAACTGACTTCATGTTCTTGCCACATAACGTTGCTGAGCCTAGACCTGACCAACTGAAGTAACTTCAGATCATAACACTGCTTCCAGAGGCTTGTACAGTGGGCACTACTGTACATACATGGTGAGTTAATCGCTTCATGAACCATGATGCACTCATAACTCTAGCATGGGGTCAATCGGGACAGACCACATGACCTTTTTCTTTATGCTTCCCAGCAAATTTCAGCCATTTTGACATATGGAATAGGTTTATTATCAAACATAGCTATGACTTCTACAATACTGTAGGTAGTGGTTAGCACTGGTACCTCGCAATCCCAGGGTCGAGGGTTCGGTTCCTGCCTCTGGTTTATGTGGAGTTTGTATGTGCTTGGTGGGTTTCCTCCGGGTACTCCAGTTTTCTCCCACAGTCCAAAGACATGAAGATCAGACTAACTGGCTGATCTTCCCAAATTGCCTGTAATGTATGTTTGTGCCCTGCAATGGACTGGCACCCTGTCCAGGATGTAACCTGCCCCTGCACCCTGTACAGAATAAGGAGTATAGAAGATATATAAATATACTATAACTCTTATGGACAGCATTATCAAGCAACACTTGAATGAAAAAATACCCCAGACATCCCTGTCTCTGGTTTGATATTGCACAGGTGGATTTTTCAACGGGTCACAACTAATCTTCCCAGGACATGTGATACACCATGCTATCATAGTAATGCTAAGATAATGAAGACAGAACCCAGCAGTCAAAGAAAAAAAAACTTGCAGGATGACCTGAAAGCAGCAGGAACAACAGCTACACAGAGAACAATAAGCAATGAACTGCACCCAGAGGTGCTGCGTTGTCAACAGGCAAGGCAGGCAACTGTTTGGGACCCCAGGGTTGTGGGGGGCCCCGGAGATCTGACAACCTTATTTATTATTAATAACATGATGGTGTTGGATCCAGGCCCCATTGCACATTTTACCTAGCGCCCCAACAGACTCTAGAATTGCCTCCGACTTCATTGTAAATCATCGTCAATCATAAATCTTACGTAAACTCCTATGGTTTGAAGGAAGCACAGTGATACATGTCTAAAATCATTTTTTACAAATTAGAACTCTCTTGGAACATCTTTAATAATTGATTGATTTATTGATTGAAGAAAGTTGCTGTTGAGATTGAGTTTCATTCTAGCATGAGTGAAAGAATAAATGAGATTATGAGCCTGAGGTACCTAATAAATTAGATTCAAGCAGCACCTGATCTTGTTATTTAAATTCAAACTGATATAAAATTTATACTGTACATCGGGGAAAAATGGGTTTCAGCATTTTCTTGGAGTCATTAAGAGTACTCAGCCATATCCTTTAACTGTAAGTGTATCTGTTTTTGGCCACAAAATGACAACTTGCCGATAAAAGGATAATAAAGCAATATCACATGGTCACAATATCAGAGGGAGTGCCGTTGTACTTAATATCAGTATAGTTGCATGATATGGCAATGTGGCATGGGGGCACAGCTCATGTGCCGAAGATATTACTTTTATTCAACAGTTCTACAAACAGTGTTTATTATCCACAGATTAAAAGTCATTTGTTTATTTAACTTGTTATTTTGCTTCACTGTCACATATCTTTTCGCAGTTGGCGAAACTAACTAACCGCAACTGGCAAAACTAGTGTTGAGCTGGTGACAGTGTAATTAGCAAGGGTGAAAGTAATTTTTAATTCTTACCAGTACTACAGTATGTAGCCAAAAGGTGAGGAGAAGTGGACAGTCGTGTAAATATCGTACTGTATGTTTCTCTTTATACAGGTAGTCCCTGACTTACGAATGAGTTCGGTTCCAAGAGCACGTTCGTAAGTCGGATTTGTACTTAAGTCGGATTTGTTCTTAAGTCTGACAAAATGAGTCTTATACGCCTTTGACACAAATATAATTTATTATTATAAAATATTATAATAATTTAAAGCATACCAATCCACTCAACAAAATCTCTATCCCCTTTCTCCACACTGCCTTCATGTGGCCAAAAAACTTAACCGTGCCAAAGGTGTCTATTTTTGTACAATATGATACATGAGCTACTTTCATGATTTGTTCACATCTACGAATGTTCTTAGAACCACGGTCCATTCGTATCTGCAGAAATTCAAATGTTTCGTAAATCGGGGACTACCTGTATTTCCATTTATCACACTTTAGAATATCAGCTAACTTCCAGGGTATTAGGGTTGAATCCCAAAAAGCGTAAAATTATTGCGCTGTGTAGGGTGTTAGAACACTTGTTCCACACATTAAGTAGTGCCCTTGATCAGGGTTTAGAGAAAGAGATTTGTGATTCAGTCTTGTGTTTGTAGCTCATGTTAAGTGTGAAGAAAAAGAGGGCAGTCCGGGGTCAATTCAGAAGTAATTACAGAGGCGACAGAGTGTCGCTTAAGATATAATGTAATTACATGTGTTTTTTGCTGAAAGTGCTTCTGTGACTGGTTTTAAATATGGCTTTTGGCTTGTAACTCCTCTCTCCTCATTACCAAGGACCGTATTGACCAACTTTCACCCATGATACGACCTACAGTTAGTGTAATTAATGTTTTTTAAAACACCAGGGACATGGAGTGATGTATATAGTTTAACTTCCTACAGTAGTACTGTTGTGCTCTATATCACCACTCATGGAATGCCTCTACCATCCAAGCAGGTTACTCAGTCGTAAAGAACTGTTGTATAACACAATTTATACCATGATTCCGTCTTGCGCGTGTATGAAATTAGAGTCCACTGTACGCTATATCTATGTTTCTCATTATATTAGAATAGCATAGACTTTCTGTTCTGACATGACCTTGAAAATGATCCTCTCCTTTGAGAACGATCCAGTTATTGATGTTCGGGATAAAGTTTTCTGGCCAGACGTTTCCGATTCTCCGTCTGACGTGCCTGTTGTGAATATCACTCTTTGCCAGCAGACAGGATAAATGATAGCAGTCTGTGATTGACATTTTGCACCAGAGCCATGCTTTCAGGAAGCCTGTTGTAACAGGGCTGCCACAGTGGGGTGAGGAGAGAAGGGTGATTTAATCTGCTATCTTGTTACCTCCTCACTTGGCTGGCCACGGCACAATCAGTCCTTCTGCTAGAAGTGTGAATGGCAGCTTACATGTCAAGCTGTAGATCTGACAGCTGTCCCTTGCTAAGCCTGAGATTTTCACTCAAGAAGGAAAGGTGAGGGGCAACGTTTTGCTCCTGAAATTCCTGTCTTTCGGTATAACCCAATACCATATTAGATGTTCCTTAACAGCATGCGTGCAGGATAATTTTTGCGAGTTATTTTATTCTCTCTCCAGAACTTTCCTGATATTCAGACCTGCCACTGTTTCTTCTCTGTTATACCTCGCTGTCTGTGACGTTCATTAGTCTTTGTTGCTGTAATCGCTCGCACACCTACTGGATTGATTACATCTCTGACATGCCTGGCTGTTGCTTTACGCAGCATGTGCTGGTACTCACAGCATCCATCATACCAAATGATTCATGCTGCTTTATTTGGTGTGTGTGTACAAGGTATCGAGGCTGATTCACATATGCATCGCCTCACTCGTAATAATTAGCCACGTGCACGTATAGAAGAGTCCTTGAGAATGACCATTGGTTTAACAAGGCAGAAAAGTGCCTCTGCGGAGCTCTGGGGAACATATTGTTTTATAAAAAGGCATGGATAATTTTAAAGGTCTTTGAAACGTAATTAAATGAACCGTATACGGGCTGGATAAAATTGTTTTATGCATGGTAAAATTATTATAGAAATGCTGAACATTATACTACCTCCTTGACTTTGCTTAGATGACCACATGAAATGTGAGAATGTTTAAAGTTAATTCCACTTTCCATGAGGTCTTAATAGGCTTGTATAAAAAGACTATTATAGTATTTTAATTGCGATTATGGAATGGGACTTCTTACATGTGCTTTGTTCAACCACACAATAAGACTTTGACTTCCTTTTTGTGCCACAGGCCCTGAGGGACTCATGTTAGTGGCACAGCATTGTTATATTCAAATATTCAACAATAGCATGCTATTAGCCTTAACAATAATCCTCAATAATTTAAGAAAAAATATAAAATAAAAAATATACTCCAGAGTAGCCTGCTAACATCTTAAAGCTATTCAATGTTACTAAAAACAGCAATCAGCAATAGCCTGCTGAAATTTAATAATTAAAACCAATAAAAGTCTGCTAACAATTAAAATAATTTTCAAAAATAGCATGCAAATAGCTAAAACTTTTATTTAACGATATCCTCCTGACAGTTAAGTGAAAAAACAGAACTCGATAGTTTGTTCAAAGTTAGAATCAGAACTCAATAGCCCCAAGAGATTGCTAAAACAGGTAAGTTATCTTTCTAACATTCCAGTCCATTTACAGAGCTGTCCTGAAATTCTTGACAGTTCTTGGTCACTTTCCTCTGTGACATCACCAGCTCTAATCACTTTATGAATTGACTATTATCTATAAAATATTAAGATATAGTTAAAAATCACTGACGGCTTGTCTGTGAACAGAGCCGAACTCGATGCTGAACTGTCAAGAACTGTCTAAGACCTGTCAAGATTTACCTACAAACTCTTACAAAGTGCTTAATACACTTCATAACCCAGATGGATATATGTGAAAACAGATAGGAATTGGTCACACAGTATAGTGTTTATAAATGCCGCTGTTTATTATGCATGGCTTTGTGTGTAAAAAAAAAAAAAAAAATTAAACAAAAAAAAAAGCTGCTGCACAGTGCTCACATAAGGGATCTGTATGCATCAGAAGTGTTCCTGTCTTCACTGGAAACTTTTTCCATGCACATCACAAACAATTCTATAATTGTCACCATGCACAACATAGTATCTAGTTGTCACGGTTGTTTTGGGGTTGCAGGTGAGGCATAAGCGCAGAGGTTAAGACTTAAGGTGTTTTTAATGTAATACAAACAAAACATAAACAAACCAAACCGAGATACTGTAGCAAACAAGAATTCCAACAGAACAGTACAACAAAACAGTACAGCTTAACTCAACAGATGTAAGACAAAGGAGTACAGTAACTCAACATGTTGTCTTCTTATAGCTAAACTTATCAACCAGTCACCTAGGTTCAGGTGAGTGACCGCATCACCTGACCAAGGCACATTCTGGGAAACGAAATATAAAAACACAAAAACATAAAAAGAGCCTCTGGTACTCGTCGGGCGGAGGTGGAAGGACGACGTCCTCGAAGCCGGGCGGAGGAGCGAGCAGTGGTTCAAGCAGTTCAGAGCTCTCTGGTTAGACTGGGCCTTAGCAGGGTTCTAAGGCAGGTCTGAGCTTCCACTGAGGCTAACTGGCAGGTCTGAGCTTCCACTGAGGCTAACTGGCAGGTCTGGGCTTCCACTGAGGCTAACTGGCAGGTCAAGAGAGTCATAGCTTAACAGAGCTGAAAAGAGGCTTGTGGTGGTCCTTCCCTCTACTTCCTTTCTCAGCTGGGTGAGCCACTTCATGAATGCTGCCATCTCCTCCAACTGCTCCTGCAGACACTCCCAGGCCTGCACAGCGCGGCATATGGCTATCTTTATGGCAAGCTCCTCCACTTGCTGCTGGATTGCCTCGCTCTCCACCTTCCAAAGACACACAGACTGGGGTTCCTCCTCACCCTGGTCACCGCCTCTCATAGACCTCCTGGTCTGTACCTTTTGGTCGGTGCGGGGAGCCACGTCACCCTGAGCTCTGTCGTGCTGTGTCCTCCACGCGTCGTATCGCGAGCCGGGAGCCTTCCCAGCTTGGCTGTGTCGCTCGCTCACCTCCTCCAGTTGTCTCTCTCCAGGGCGCTTCGCTGAATGTCATTTTTAAAAAAAATCAAATTGTACAGCTGTACAATGTACAACAATGAACAATAGCTTGCTGAACGCTAAGAACAAGACCCAATAGCCTGCTAGTAGCTAGTAACAGAACTTAGTAGCTTGGTAAAGGCTAAGAATAATGCAGAAATTGTATCTTGATCTTGAACAGCTAAAACTCCACTTATAAATAGACTGGTTATAACTTGCTAATAATAAAAACAATGATCAACAATGTTCTGCTAATTGCTAAAAACAGAAATCGGTAGCCTGCATGCAGCTAAAATCTGAAATCAATAGCTTGCTAACAGTGTGAACCTTATGAACTGATTCAGTACAACACTGAATCCATAACTTGAGCGCTTACCTCAGCTTAGCTAGAAAAAAATGGAGGGTAACGGGATTGAAAACAGGATTGAATACTGTTAGAATCTCTGTTTTCCCCTCAATAAACAAATGTGTTTTCGAGTAAAATATAATTTCAATTATTAGATATTGCCACATTTGTCCTTAATCATACTGTTTACACAGAAATGTCATTAGTTTTCCTTATCGTTTGTGGGAGATATCGACTTTGTGGAAGATAATAAATAATTCTGAGTGCTGCTTTGGTGCCCAGCAGGGGGACGAATTATTGAATAATACGATCTGTTATTTTTTGCTTACAGAGTTCATAACTAGGATTTAATTTATGCTCCCGTCAGTCCTAAGTGCCAAAGATGGCCTCTAGCGCAGCAGGAGCCGCTCTGTTTCCAGGACAAAACTCTCGGATCAGTAATTAGTTTATGATGGAAGACAATATCAGGGGTGTTTTTAAAATCGTGAAGGGATTTCTAAAAGATTGGAATGAAGTAACAGATGTAGCTTAAGTGAATGAATCTTTGCACATAATTTCATGCAAAGTCTGTTCAGTCCTTTATTTATTCATGCATGCAAAGCGTGATATTTTGTGACCCGGCCATAGAAACGTTTCCACCTTGAAACCATCTTACAAGTTCCGGCAGCAGTCAGATTCAGAATGTGCCTCCTCTGATCTCACGCTAAACCAAACGGGAAGCCGATTTCAACTTGTGTTTTATAGCTTTACTAAATAGCCTCTCTCAGCCTGTCAGAACAGATTGTTTTTACTCTTCTCTCACCGATATTAGTATGTGTTCAGCGCGGGGAGCTATTTATCAAAATGACACGTTTGGTGACACTTCTCGCTCGCAGACGATCTGCTCAGTAGGTCACGTTTGCTCATGCCTGTTTTGTTCAATAGACAGGGCAAACAATGTGTCTCAGGCTGATCAGATTCTTTTTTGTGTGTGTGTGTGTGTGGACGCTAAGAAAGCTAGCACCGTGCTCAAAGACTTGGCCACATTCATCTTTTACATCTAATGGGGCTATAAAACGTCTCCTACCAAGCAGGACCTTTAGTGTGCACCAGTGACCAGTGGAATATTAAAGGCCCTTGAATGTGTGCTCATGCTTGATGTGACTATTAGCGTTTTGGAAATATGGCCCAAAGTTCTCCTACTCAATGCAATGCAAGTTTTTCATTTACACCTCACCTTCTTTATAGCTAAACCTCGAATGATGACAAGAATGTATTTTAATGGCTGCCAGCAAATCAAACCTCGGCACACAAATTTCTCTCATATTTTACCAGACTTGAGATGTTTTTGCTGTCGTCGTTTTGTATGAAGCCAGGAAATATCACACTCTATCCCTCACCTAAGTTGAGTGTATGTTTTTTTATTATTATCATTCACCTCTATAAACTTTCCTCCGTGTTGGAAAGAGCACTTCATCAGCTTGATGGCTCGTGTTTTATATTTTAATTCCTTCACCTTTCCAGCCATCTGTTTTCTTAATAGGACATGGGCGAGACTTGACAGGAGCACGAGGGAATATTTGAGGAAGGAAATTGCAGAACAAATATGGCCTCGCTTAAATGCGAGCTGAACTTTTTGAGCTTGGCATGTCACTCTGCTGGCCGTTGTTCCTTGCTCCTGTTTTATAGTACTGTCATCCAATATCTGTAAAGGAAAAACGTGTACAGCGTCAGCACTCGTATTGCATCAGGACAATCTTTTCTATGCTACACATGGGTGGACAAATCATAAATCCTGAAGTCTGTAGACTATTTTCATGTTTTGTACCCAGAAGCCTAAATAACTAGGTAGCTATTTCATGGTTAATGTAATACGTATGTGATAAGCTAATAAGCTAGTTAAGTTCTTTAATATAGATTGAAGATAATTTTCTGAGAATGTGTGGAAAGGGGCATTGCCACAGTGTCATATTGGATCGAAAACCGGTACAATCATGAAATTGATTGAATTAATCAGAAAATGTTATGGCATGCCACTCTGTGGGAGAAATTCAAGGCCTTTGGGTTGTTATTACTGGGGCATTCGTGAAAAACCTCAATGCTTAGAGATGGATCAAATCAGCTTAGATTGCTTAATCGAACCCTGTTCACTACTACAGTAAATAAAGAGCTCTGTACCTCCAACTTCAACTCTCAATGCTTAC
>JAQMYG010000009.1:20365833-20391402 GCA_030014215.1 Clariallabes teugelsi | reverse complement strand
AGAGCGAGCCCTCTATTAGAAAGGTGAAAAGTTATGAAAAGACAAAAGACAAACCCTTATTTTCATTATTACAATTTGAAGTAAGTAATCCACCTTGCGCTGGTATAGTGTAGCTAAAAAAAAAAAAAATCAATCTTGATGTGATCACAGTCAATGTTAAACAGAGTGTCTCTCTCTAATTCATTAATAAATATCATACTTCTTGAGTTTATACGTAGTTGCATGAAGTGTTGTGAAATGTTAAGGAACATTTAGGCAGTTGGCAGACGCCCTTATCCAGAGCGACTTACATTCTTTTCTCATTATACATCTGAACAGTTGAGGGTTAAGGGCCCAACAGGGACAACTTGGTATTTGGGGTATTTGAACCTGGACCTTCCGAACCATAGTCCAATGCCTTAACCACTGAGGGACCCCTGACATGAATTAAGTCATGTTATGGTATGAGTTAGGATAGTGCAGATATACAGTAAGCAAAAACAGAAAGTGCCTCCCTTTTCTTCTTGCCACCATCCTTGCTTCTTGCACAAAATGTAAAAAAAAAAAAACTGTAAAATATGTGAACTCACTGGTCATACAGTATGTAAACTAATGGCTGTATATTGAGTCATTTTCAGAGGACAGTAAATCCATACTGTTATAAAAGCTACACATTGACTACTTTAAAATCTATCCGAGTTTCATTTCTATAGTATTGTCCTCTGAGAAGATTTATTCTGCCAACATGTGCAATTTGAATGACCTACTTCAGTTAATAAGAAAGTTAAGGCCACTTTTGCATTTCTTTTAGTACAGCCTTGTGTGGTTTTTATGTAACACACTACAACATTAAAACAGTAAAACTTTTTGGATTTCAGTTTAGCAATGGTGCCACCAAAACCCCTCTCACTCCTCGGGGTATGGACTCCGTCGGACCTTCAGGGGAGTGTGCTGTGGTGGCTTGCACCAGGACGTTGGCAGCGGATACTTTGGGTGCTGTTGGTTATGGGGCCTCCATGGATTGAATTAGGGTCTGTGGAATTTGGCGGCCTTGGGCTCTTTTATTTTTTTATACTGGGCCTTGTGCCTTATAGGCTGTGGTGCACTGGGTGTTCTGTTGCCTTCCTTTTGTGGCAAGCAGTGGCTGTTCTGGCGGTTTGAGCTGCATCTGCTTTTCTGTGAGATCGGCCCAGATTGGCAAATCTTTGGTCTCCACAGGCATAAATGAGCCTTGGCTGCTCATGATCCTGTCACCAGTTTACTGAATGGATAATCAATGTTATTTACTTACAGTAGTTAAATAATAATATGCGAAAAGAAAAGAAAAAGAGACAGCACATCATTAAGGAGAGCGCTTGGGTCAAAATGTTTACATATAACTTCAGAAATATGGAATTAATATAGGTTGAATAGTCTTAAAATCTAATCCCATGTGACAGTACTGTACATGCAGTCATGGTGTGAATTACAGTACATCCAGTCATGGGTAAATGTTGGTACCTATAATATTTAAAACAATTAGAAACAGAGCACAGAGTGAAAGATTTGAGAGGAACAGCTAGTGCTCAGAATTGACAGATAACAGGCAAGCCTGTGTCACCAGATAACCTTCAGTGTAATGGAGAGAGATGGAGAAGACCTTTATTTTGTCTGCATTCTCACAGTAGCCTCTGTGATAGTTGTGCTTCACTTACTGCCACGTTATCCATCGAAGAAAACGTTCCATTACAGAGCCATGGCCACAGCACACTTTTTTTTTTCTCCACCCATGCGGACAACACAAAAGGTCACAGATACTTTCTGGATATGAGGCTATTTGTTGGAGGTTCGTAGCAGAATATAGCTGCCAAAAAAAACTTTGGACCAGATTTTTCAATTTCTCCCTGTTAGCTGTAAACATTCTATTTGTTGAAGTATTGGCTTCATGTGATCACTGGTGTGGTTTCTTTTAAAAACAGACTTGAGCCTGGATATCAACCCAGTAACACCGATATAATGATTTTAAATAGCGATTTTCTTTTAAATTGTCAACTTTGATTAGTTATTCTTTTATATCTGCCTGAAAATATTCAGTAGAAATACTGAACACACACTAAGATTTAATTCCATCATGTTTAGCTTTGACTACAGGACAGTTCCTCTGTGAAAATGGTTTCTGATGCTCCCACCAGGGAAGAAAGACTCCATAGATGTGATAATCTGGTCATGCAGTACATTCAGGTCGTCGGCTGACTTTGTTTTATTGCCACATACCATAGCTGAGCCTAGACCTGACCACCAGATCATAACACTGGGCAAAATGCATGATGGGTGAATCGACTCTGAAATAGGGTTAGTTCTTTTACTGATTATTCTCAATAACAAGTGGTTTTCTTATGCCCACACAGCAGTTTAGTCCTAATCCTGTGAGTTCGCATCACATTGTGTGTGTATGTAAATGCTCTTACTTTCACTGTTTAACACAGCTATGGTTTTTACTTCTGGTTTTGTACCATTCGATTTCACCAAGTGTTTTTCTGACCACATTTCCTCCACAAAGTTGATGGTTCTGCACTATCCTTCCAGGTTTTGATAATGTGTTGAAGGGTTCTTAACCCAGTTCCAAGTAAATTTAAATATTCTTAGTTGTTTTCTTTGCTTGATAAGGCCCATTAATTTAACCTTTCTGAACTATATAGTTTTATTTATTTATTCAGAGCATAGATTTCATAGATGCATAGAACAAATCTAATGCTTCTGACTGATTTTAAATACGCTGGGTTTGATGTACTGAAACTGGGCTAAAAAAATGTGTTGTACTGTATAACAAATTGGTCTAGAATAAGCCTAAGCATACAGTGTATTTGCAGAGCAAGCTTAAACACACAAAGTGCACTTATTTACAATGAGATTGCACAAAAATATGGTTTGGGATGGTTGCACTATATTCGATGAATCAGTGCTGCATATATATTGCTCGGCGCAGCTTCGGAAGTGTTGCCAAAGCCATTTTCTTATTGAATTGGGTCATTCTTGCAATTTTTTTTCATTTAAATAGGAAATCTAACTTCCTCTCAGACATACTGTAACCATGTCCTCAGCACTGTTTACAGACACAAAAGTCATCATTTATTAGAACTTGAATTTTTTAACATATTCATCTTTGGTCCTGAACTCCGTTTGCCTCTTTAATCCAACCCCAAGCTCTTTTTGCAGCTCTGTGGTTGACCATTTCTACCATTTCAAAATCTCTTTGAACCACAATGCCTCATGCAGAGCACGTTTAGTAAGTTGTCCCAGCTGGAGTTATACATATATACTGTACGTCTTCATACTGCACTAGTATTGAAGCTACAGATGACAAAATAACGAATGACATGTAATTAAAATGTAATTAAGGAAAAAATCTATTGTGGGTACTGTAAGTTAATAAAGATGTTGTTTCACCGCAAGCTGCTAAAGCGACTTGGTATCAAGTCTACAGTTCTCAAGAACTGTACTATATTGTACCAACAGACGTTTTGACTGCTGGGATTTTAATGACTGGTCAACAACATGTAAGTCCAAGTCTCTCCCATGGCATAGGCTTCGCATAGACTTAACACAGATCCATAGATCAGCTTTTGGAATAGAGGTGTTCAACATGGGATAAAGTCAGAAGAACGTGTTTGTGGTGACTCTTCACCATGCCAAACCATACCAACAGAACGCAATCTACAGCCCAATCGAGCCACCAGTTTTGTGTATCATAAGATGATGTTGAATTAGTGGCTTCAGCCAAAATAGGAATAGTTGAGGTAGTTAACAAAGCTGTGGTACGCCTGATCCATACAGAAGGCTGTCTCTATATACAACACAGATAGGATCTTAAAATGCATCCTTTTTGCACAGCAGTTTTACACTGCCAGTATAAGTGTAATTTCAGTCCGTTATATCCACTTGATTAGACTTGAACACCCCAATCATGTGAAGTGAATTTCTCTTACTAGCGGCTGTCCATATGAGTCTCATTTCCTCACGGAGGGTCACATCTTTTACCCACCATAACCCACAGTCATTTGGATCTACAGGCCATTTCATCTCTGGCAGATGAATTATTCCTGTAAATGTGACGCTGACATCTATAATGGGCCTTAGTCAGGCTTATTTAAATAGTCGGTCAGGCATACAAGATTAGCCTTACACAGCTATTAAGCTGATTCCAGCTCGGATGCATTTAAGGCTCCGTTGCAGGCAGGTTGCTCTGTTTGAGGTTTATTACTGGGGATTTTAATTTTTCAACATCTTAGGCTGAAGTACAGAGCGGTGTAGAATTTCAGTCCTGACCAAACACTCCCTCATGTCTTACTTTCTATTCTGTACCTTTACTGTGCAAGCAAGCCAAGAAACAGTAAGGGGGGAATTCTGCACTGCTTCTCTCAGCTGCAACATCCTGTTTGTCTCTAAGAGTGTTTTTTTTTTTTTTAAGTGGCTTGCTATGTATTTTTCCCGTAAAAATGAATATGTAAATATATTCTGTGTCTGTACTCCCCACATAAAAGCTTCCTGCCACAATGGGAATGATATTAAGCTAAATATTCAGGATTCCATCTTGATATACTGTTGCTGTACACAAACCAGATGTGTGGCCAAATTAGCACCACACTACAGTATGTTCTATAGTTCTCTCCTTCATGCTCTGTGCAGCTCATTGGAAATTCTCCATGATGCTCTTGACTGTAGGGTGTTGATTTGGACTTGGAGTGTAGTCTAGTAAAAGTTTAGTTGTGTTTTGAAAGATGAGCTTGCACAGCAGGTTGGGAGTGAAGCCAAGGCATAGGTTTTATGGTTAAAGCAGCAGTAGGTAAAATTGACAATATGGGTATTATTGCAATATACTGTAGGGTAGTATTGCAACTGTTTGATTACTTCTTGGACATACCATGCATCTTTGCTTTGTTGACAACAGGTCAGTAGTTTACCTGGGATTAGTCAGACGTCTTGGTTAAACCCGTTGGTTAAAGATCTTCCATAAAGATGGCCATGATGTTAACACTTTAACCGGAAGACTCTAAAGCTTGTGCGGGACTAAAGCCCTCATCATCATTGCGTAACATTACATGAGACGACTTCTCAGAGTCGCATAGGACAAAGTCACCTTCAAAAGCTCTGTCCATCATCATTTATGAGTGTTCCATTACTGCAGGTGACGCCGCTGAAATTTCATGACAAGTTCTACGACTAAAGGAAGGACATCGCCACTCTACAAAGTCATGTTTCCTGGAATGCATCCATTTGGGCTACAATTATGTAATATTGTTTGCAGAAATCAACCAAACATTGCCTACGTGTGAGGAATGCCAAGGTCTTAGGTGTAGGATGTACAGCCTAGGGAGCATCCAAATAATTAACTTTATACTAATTGCTTGCAAGTGAAATGTAGATAATTTGGCATCCGACTTCATCCTTGTTGCTACTGACACATTTTTCAATTCAAAATGGCACTTCCAAGTTTAATTTCTTCATTACTTTTTTGGCAGAGGTGAAGGAATGTCTACTGGCGTTGGGCGCTTACCAAGTGGTTTCGCCATGCTTGCATTTTGAGAACTGTGATCAAGCTGAGTAAAGAAGCCTTAAGAAATGTTGTAACTAATGCTGATAGAAACAGCATGTGACAACAATCAATGAGTCCACTTTTGGTTTATGGACATGAATTACCGCCGTGTTCTGCATATTACCATATAGTTAAAAAATTTTGCACTTTCTAACACCACCATACAGAATACATTGTTCAAGATGGGTTAGATGTTAAATTATGTTATTGCAATGTTTAAGTTCTACCCAATCAACCACTGGACCAAATTAAGTGTTCATGGAAGAGTCATTCCATTAATTCCAGTCCAGTGCTTAAATTACAAACTACACAATTATATACAGCACTGAGCAATAGTCTTGAGCCACCCCTCATTTCTTCATATTAAAATAAATTTAAATTAATTATGTAGATTAATTTAAGGGAAGCACTGTGGCATAGTGGTTAGTACTGTGTTGCCGCATGTCCATTTTCAGGGGTCAATTCTCGCCTCAGGTCTGTGTGAGTTTGCATGTTCTCCCTGGCCATGATGTGTTTCCTCCACATACTCTCCCACAGCCCAAAGACATGCAGGGAAGTCTAATTATCATTTCCAAATCGCCCATAATGTGTGGGTGAGTGTACAAGTGTGTTTGTGGTATGTGCAATGGATTGGCATCCCGTCCTCCTGCCCCTGAGATCCCTGGGATAGGCTCTAGGCCGCCCACAGGATAAGCTGTATCGAGAATGAGTGAGAGTGAGTTTAATTTAAGGAAATGAGAGCAAATGTTTTACTGCAACAGGCTGCACAGCTTCTAAAGATACAGTCTAAAAACTGGTTGTTTATGTAACAACCTCAGCAGCAACCCCGTTTCCTCTCTCATCTGTTCCAACCACTCAGCATTCAGCATCACCAGTACTGTATACTAATCACTGGCCTGATCATCTGTCATCATCTGCACCCTTATCTCACTGATTCATGCCTTAAGTCAGATGTTTTAAGCTTGAATGATTCATAGGTCACTGTGTGGCTTAACAAACAAACCATTCCTCTGAAACTGCTCAGGGACTGGACTGAAAATGAGAGGCAAAAAACTTGCCAAAAATGTTAGCCTTCAGGAAGCCTAGAGAGCTATTCCTCAGGACTACATTAAAAATACAAGAAAGTCTGGCTCTTTGGAAGCAGAATATTTAGAAATACTGTAAGGTGTGGATCGAGACTTTTGCACAGTACTACTACAGTAACTATGACTTCTAACGAGGATATCATATGCTTACATTATACCTTCGAAGTAATAAGCATGATAAGCCTTGCAATGTTTGTTTAGAATGCAGTACTCATCATATCAATTTTATGTATGACTTGAAACAAATAGCGGTTTAATATTGCGTCTGGATGATCCTAGTCTCATTCATTTAGATGAAGTAGTTTTATGTTATGTTTTTAAGTCCAGGCCATACTGCAAGGTGTGTTATAGTTTACTCTAGCGCTTGGTGCCTTTACCAGCCTTGGGAAAGACACTGGGGGTTTAGAGCCTTGTATCAAGATGGGCATGAATTATTTTCATTAGTCCTGTGTTTACAAAGCCGGTCCACAGTCTGGAAAGTTAAAACAGAAGTTATTTTCTCAACGTGTCCGGGTAATTGACCTCTAGTGGAAGACTAATAAGGAGAAGCCGGGATTGCTGCTTGCCTTAAAGGCATGAGTAGCAGTCAATTTATTTGTCTTGTTTGCCTTCTCCTATACGTCTGCAGACAGGCAATGCGGTGGGAGAGTGCCGCTTTCCCAGAGCTAAACTCTTTCACTTTATAACTCTTTTGTCCTCAGCTGTGACATTCTGTCCAGGTGTGTTCAGTCTCATTTCTTGCTTGGCTTCTTTCGGCTAGGTTCCGTCATTCCTTCAGCTTGAAAACAGCATATATCTGCTCAGCTGGAGTTTGGTATGAGGCTATCGCTCTTTGCAGTGTGTATTCATGTCCAGATTGGCGTTGACAAAGGGAAAAAAAATAGAAATAGTCCTTCTTTGGAAAGTTTCAAATTTTTTAGGACGTGTTTCTTATCAAAGAAAAGTAAAAAAACATATTTGCAGCATTTACAAATGGCTTCCCTTCTTCTCTCTGACACCATTGTTCTTCAGGCTTCAGGTTTCTTTATATGTCATATGTGTCAATTCATTTCCTCTGCCCTTCCAATACTCATTCTTAACATTAGACACTCTACCTTATCAGTCTCTTTTTTTTTTTTGTGACAACTAACAATTACTGTCCATTCCCCAGTATGCTAATTGGTCTGTAGAAAGATATTTTCATTCAAGGACCGAGGGCCCTTGGAGTCGCAATTAATAATGGACGTCATTACATGTCCCTTCTAGTGGAAAAGACCATGTTTTTTTTTCTTGTTTTTTTTTCTTTTCAAACACACTCATTAATTTGTAGGAAAAAAAAGTTGCAGCTTTTCTTGTTCTGACGGAGTTTGGAGAGAAGGAGCTAATTAGCTCCCACCAATGTTGTGCGAGTAACATGTTATCGGCTAATGAGGAACTTCAACCAATCAAATTCCCATAAAGCGCATCTGTGACTTCTTCTAAGGAGTGACGGCCAGACCTGTGCAGGTGTAGTTCTGAATTTCTATTTAATCTTTCAAAATTGTATTAACCTTTCTGAGATCTGCCACTCATCCCAATAAGGCCTTTGTTCAAGGCGGTACACGTTACCGTTTAAAATATGAACATGAAAAATCGCAGAAGAAGAAGAAAATGTGGAAGTCGATTTTGTTAAGTCGATTCTGGGTGCCGCAGCATCTTGACCACATTTTCACATTCTCTACCCTCAAGCTGTTTAGACTCACTTTCGGGACTAATATGAATCACACAAACCGCGGTTCAGCTCGTCTCGCAGATTAAATAACAAACCCCAGCTCCCCTCTTCTCTCGAGTAATGAAATGTATTTCATTTTGAATGATGCAGTATGGAGGCCAATTTTCTGAATCCCTTCCCTTTTTCAGGAAAACAAGAATGCACGGTAAATAATGCTCCAAGCAGAACAAGTCTTCACACATTATCCAAAGTTTACACCTCAAATTAGTGATTGGTAATGAGGAACTTTTTTGAGACATGGAATTTTACTTTAATTTGTTCTTTTAATAATTTAATCAACACAAGTATTACAATAGTTTAATCAGATTCAGATATCACTTTTATGAATAGATGTCCAATGTTTGATGTTTTACCTCACTAGGATATTCTCCTTGGTTTTTAAATATTTTAAATACAGTTTTTACAACAGAGTGGATGTTCTGCTCATACATGTTCCATCCTATTAGAAAGAGGAAAAAAAAAGAAAAGAAAATCACTTAAATCTAATTTACAATTTTTTAATTAAATTTAAACTATTGCTCTGTTAAAATAAGCATTTTTCCGTATGTAATTTTTTACTTACAGATTGAAAAAATTTGGCTCAGTTTAATACATTTTTTATACATTTTCTATTTTTTATATACATTTTATGTAATGTTTTAATAACAATATTTAATTTTAATAATTTTTAAAAATATATATATAATATCATTTTTATGTTGTTTGCCAAGGTTGGTGTGGAAGAACTTACAAAGCCTGCACAGAGCCGTGACCTCAACTACTTATACTTTAGCGATTAATTAAGATGCAAAATGCAAACCGGGCCTCCTTGCCCAACATCAGTGCCTGACCTCTGTAATGATCTAAAGACTGACTGAGCACAAATCTCCACAGCTGCGGTTTTACAATACAGTCTCGGAAGAGTAGAGCTTAAAGGCAAAGAAGAGACCAAGTCGATATTAACACACACACATTTTTTTTTTAGCAGATGTTGGTGTGATGGTCAGGTGCCACATACTTTAGGTCCATATTCAGCTATATAACCTTTACCTTCATATACTGTAACTGTCTTCATCTAATAATAATAATAATAATAATAATAATAATAGCTTAGTTTCAGCTAGGTGGCACAAAGGTTTAGTGGTCAACATTGCATGTGGCATCTCTTGTGTCGGGGCTTTGAATTGCGCCCATGCCCTGTGTTCATGAAGTTTGCATTTTCTCCCCATTATTGTTGGGTTTCCTCTAGGTACTCCTGTTTCCTCCCATGGACATGCGTTGTAGGCTGGTTGGTGTTTGCCTGTAGTGTTTGGTTGGATATGTCTGCGCTGTGATGGGTTGGCACCTCATCCGGGGTGTACCTTGTCTAGTGCCCTAAACTCCCTTGCATAGGCTCCAGGCCCTCTACAACTGTACACATGATAATTGATATGGAAAATGGATGGATGGATGGTTGGATGGATTAAACTTTATGGTTATTTTGCAGAATACATTTAAAAAAAAAACAATGAAATGCAGTTAGTATATAACCGTAAGTGCATAAGTAGCATATTTTTATGATAAATATTAAATGCAGTACAAAGCTTTGGGGCTCATACTGTATGTACAGGCTATGGATGTTTATATACAGGATATAAAGTGGTATAAGATTACTACTACTTCTAATAATAATAATAATACGAATGTTATGCAAGTTTCATATGCATTTTTAAAATATATTTTCAGTGAAGTTAGCTTTTGTGAAATTCCAAATCCAAAGCCACATCCTCAAAACATATACATGTACACTACCAGTCATTAGTTTGTACACACATTCTGATTTTGTTTTTTATATAAAGAAATGATTTTGATTTCTTTATATATTGTAAAACAATGCTGAATGCATCCAAAATATGTAATAATCTCCTTTGAACAGCTGATATTGAGATGTATCTGCTACTTATGCTCTGTAAAGGCTACATTTATTTAAGGTATCCAGTAATTTAATTCCTAAGTGCTTACAAATACAGTATATACCAGTACTTCTTTCACAAAACTCCAAAATAATGTATGTAATTTCTGTTTTTTAATCAGCCACAACAGTAACACCACTTCCAGCTGACTAAAATAACATTAATCATCAATTATATACAGTACCAGTAAACTGGTGACAGGATCATGAGCACCCAAGGCTCATCCAGCTATGCCTGTTGGGAACAAAGACCAGCCTGTCTGGTCCGATCCCATAAAAAAGCCATTGTAGCACAAATTGCTGAAAAAAAAGTCAATGCCGGCCACGATTGAAAGGCACCGGAGCACTCAGCGCATCACAGCCTGCTGTCTATGGGACTTAGCTGGCAAAGAGTTCAGCTCGTTGACCCGGCCTCAAGATTCCACAGATCTCAGTCAGACTGACCATCAGTGGAATGCACAAACAAGTCTGATCCATGGAGATCCCACCCCGCAAACCACAGCACCCAAATGATCTGCTGTTAATGTCTCAGTGCCAGACATCACGAGACACCCCCAGAGGTCTTGTGGAGTCATGTCCCAAGGGGCCCAAGGGAAGCCACACAATATTAGGCTTTATCTTTCTCATTTAAAGGAGAACAATGATAAATATTGTTCCATGTGCACAGAATGTAAACCTGAGCTGACTCCCATACTTCTACTAATTTGAACATACTGGCAAAATAAATAAGTAAGTTAAATAAATAAATAAACCATTGTGAAAAACATAAAAGTGCCTTGAATGGAAGTCTGTGTCTGCTCCATTCAAGTGACACTTATTGTTATAAGTTTAAATGGCCAAGTGGTTCAATGAAAACAATATCTACGTATATATTTTTGGATTCCACAGAAGATATTTAACCACATGCAATTCTACTGCACATTATGATTTATTCATTTGATTGAGTTGCCCTTTGATGTTCACTTGTAATTGCCCTTGCAAGTCCTGACCTCTACGCATTAACTTAGAAGCATGATTCTTTATCAGCACCTCACTGTGTTAATTCTAGTGCCTGAGCGACCGTGCGCTGGGGTTATTTTGCCCTCCACGACCTCTTTGGATGACTAAATGAACACCTTGCTTGTAATTTAATTAGCAGTGATGTCAGCTACCGTGTGTACATAGCGTGCAATACATCCTCATGCCGGGATCACTTGCTACACTTGGCCGTCGTGCCAAACGTTATTACGGCTCCTGCCATTATTTATTGTTGGCACTGCTGCGGAGCTAAGCTCTGAATTATTTTCTCTGGCATGAATTAAAATGGCCATCGTCCAGCAGTCGCCTCAAAGCTTCACACAGCACAGAAGTCACACTGAATCAAATACAAACCCGGAAAAGTCAACACAAGGGATAAGAAACTTGAGATGTTAGTCGTTTTAGCCAACAAGTCAGAGCGTGAGTGTGAATATGTGTCTCTGGGAGGAGGAGGAAAATTGCTCGTCCTAGATGCAATAACACTCCTTGGAAGTGAGCTGAGATGGCCAGAGAGAGACAATAAGAACAAGAAAGAATATCTGTGAAGGATGTTAACGAGCATTTTATTGAAGCAGACGGGACGAAGCATATTTCACCTCCATGATACGCTTTTCATTTATCATTATGGGGATATATTACAGGGCATTCTGGGAATGAAGCCAAACCACTGGTTCTCATGGCCAGTTTATACCTTAATACGCACCATGAAGCCTTAAGAAAGATTCCTTGCATGCCACTGGCATGCAGACATTTGCAGACGGGTTTGCTGGAGTTGCTGTGTTGTTAATTAGGACTCTAACCAGACCCCGGCGGACTGAACCGCTCGGCGAAGCTCTCAAAGTGTCAGCTTTTATCTGTCCCTGTACATTTTATCCAGACTATTAGCGTTTGATTCACAGCAGAGATGCCAACGTAACAAATATCCAGCTAATGAAGTGTTAATACATTTTCCCAGTAAACTGCAAGGATAGATTCCACATGGTAGCTATCATGATTGTCAGCCGGGCTGACGTTTCCTCACCGTAAACAAATACAGATCTGCCAGCATTGTTCAGCCTGTCCAGCTGCTGTCGGATCTCATCTGGTAACAATCGTTAACTGTTTGCAAGAACTGTAGCTTTGTGTCTAGCCTAAACACGACAACAACATATCTTTTTTTTTTTTCTATGTGCTTTAGGAGCACCAACGGGAAGTCATCTCAAAGAAGATATGAGCCACTGGCAGCTTCACGCGCACTACTACCCTCCTCTACTCCGCTCGGCCACCGTCCGCAAGTTCATGGTTGGTTATGAAATGCTGGCTCAGGAGCAGCGTGACCTTACACCTGAACAGGTCAGTATCTGCAAATTTTTTCTAGCTTCAGCTTTAAGTGTCCTACTGAATGATTTTAGGGTGGTATAATATCTGTGGTATGCCAGATTTCTTTGGCTTTCTTACTCATCTTAATCATATTCAGCTCGGCAGTGTTTCTATTTTGAGGACTTGCACTTTATCCGTCTTCACTGAATGTCACCACTTACCTGTAAGTAACTGTGAATCGGTGAAGTGACATAATTTGGAGCAATTACTCCACTAACCTGGAGAATACTCGAGAAACTGCACATCAGGTAATGCTTCCAAGTGACTTAAAAAGATGTGATAAAGTTTTACATTTTCAAAAGCATAAGGCAAAATAGACTTTTAGGAACTGGGTAAAAAAAAAAAAAGCCCTCACAGCTTTAGTACCTAGTGTTTTAATGAGGCCAGTCATATGGCACGTCCTCGCTACCTGTCAGCTGCTGTCAGACACATGCCATGCTGCATGACCCTGTCTTGTATGAAAAAGAAAACGGGGTAGAATTGGGGCCCTCCATCTCCCTGTCCTCTCTTCTTGTCATCCTATGTTCCAGTTGACTTGTTCACAGCAGGCCAGAACTCATAATGTCCATCTCTTGACTGATCTCTTTCTGGACGTGTGATTGATATCTTGATCAAATTAGCCAGTGCCATCAGGTGGCTGTCAGTCTGCCAGTGTGTGTCTGTGACACTTTGGCTCTGACTATCTGACTGAGCAAATCAGATTGGGTCACATAAATCACCTGAACCGATCCATCAACCAGTGCACCAAATACTCACCCGTATCATCTGGGCCAGCTTCTACACCTCTACAAGATCCTTATCCAGTGTAACACATCTGTAGTCCCAACACTTCCATCCTAACTGGTTGTACTGGTGTAACCTCTACAGTACATCAGATAAACCAATTGAAAAACTTTACACCAGTTATAGTTGATAGATTCTACACCAAGCACTCAGTCCTTTACAGAAGTGATCAAAACACATTAACCCAAACCACAAACCCAAGGGGAATTAAATAACATGGATTATCAATTATATACAGTCATGTTCAAAAGTTAGTAGCCCTTCACTTACTTTTATGTTTCTTTTTTTTGTGCATAATTTTAAAACGTATGTAAAAATATATGGCTAATGAATGGCTAAAAAATGTAAATAAAAGAAGAAGACTTAAGGTTTTGTAATGATCTAGTCAAAATCCAGACTTCAACCCAATTAAAATTCTCTGGTGGGACCTTCAGAGAGCTGTGCATAAGCAAAAGCTCAAAAGAGGATTTTTTATTATGTTTGTACACAAAAGCACATATACAGTATGTAGAAGATTGGGTACTAAGTTTTGAACATGGCTGTACCAGTAAACTAGTGAGAAGATCATTGGGAACCAAGGCTTATTTATGCCTAAGAGGGTCCAAAGGCCAGCCCATCAGGTCCTATCCCACAGAAAAGCTAATGTAGCACAAATTGCCGGGAAAAAAGGTAATGCTGGTTATGATAGAAAGGCAACATTTCAGTCAGTGCATCACAGCCTGTTGTGAACGGGGCTTAAAAGGAAAAGAGTTCAAGGTTGTTGATCCGGCCTCCAAATTCCCCAGATCGCAGTCTGATTAAGTATATAAGGGATGTACCGGACAAACAAGTCTGATCCATGGAGGCCCCACCTTGCAACTTACAGCACTTAATGGATCTGCTGCTAATCCTGATGTCCTTATGAGGTCTTGTGCAGTCATTGCTTGAGGGGTCTGAGCTGTTTTAGGTGGCACAAGGGGAACCTTAAACCTAGATGAGGTTAATGTTAATCGTTTTAATGTTATGGTTGGTTGACATATTCTCCTTGAATGAATGAATGAATGAATGAATGTACAGATCTGAGAGAGAACTGTGATAAATTAATGTGTGTCTACGTGCAACTTTTTTTTTATATATATATCTGAGCATTTCGGGAGTCGCGAAGGTGCTAAATGTAATGCAGGGTTTCCTTTTTAACTTTTAGTGCTGCAATTTCCTGATTGAATAATTTGCGTTCTCAATGTGAAGGTGTACTTTTAGGGTGATTTAATGCGCTGTAACATTTATTATGGCTTAGTGAATGCTCCAGGCCTGTGGAGAGCCCAGCTGCAGATTTGCCGCTGCTTATGAGACTGACCTCTGTTAGCCACAGCACCAGCGCTATCAAATTGTGCCGGAGCAGTGGGTGGCATAGGAATTAAGCGGCGTGATGCTGTGAAGAAATTGGATCAGGAAATGACAGGGGCACTAGTCTGTTTAATCACTCTTCTTGAGAGCCTAAGTGGAGACTGTAGCTCCCCTCCTTTTTCACACATCAAAGCTCGCCGCGGCTTGCTTTCTGTATGCGCCAGGCATGAATACCAGTCGCATCCTTAGGCTCTGTGCATGGCTCTGTGCATGACTGTGTATGTGTTATGCGGCGGTGTTGCTATGTCTGATGACTTTATTGGAACAAGTTCGCATCTCCTGTTTCAATTCAACAATGGCATCGTGGGAACTTGATTGTTTTCTTCACTTTACAGCAGAGTTATTTTTCTACCGGACTTTCCTGCTGAGATGCGGTTACCTCTCGTTTTTTATTTTTAAGTGTTGATTCAAAGCACCCGAGAACAACTGATTGACTAACTGTGTGTATGTGTGTCTGTCCACAGGCTGCTGAGAGATTACGAGCGCTCTCCGAGGAGCACTACAAGACAAAAGTGAAGGGGCAGCAGATTTGAAAATGGAGGTAAAGTGAGTGCTAAAATATGGAAGGCACCCTACCGGAAGATCTGCTGAAAATCAGACAATTATGATTATGTTTAAGAATTTTCATGCACATTTGAATGTAATCGGTTGTGAAGGGAAATGTGAGACCTCGATACAGTACCAGAGCAGAGCTGCACACAATTAATCACACAAAAATGAAAAATTACAGGTCATATACGTATAGTCAGGAATTTATGTATAGGGCTTTTAAAATAATTTAAATGTGAGGTGCGAAATAAATATTAGCAAACATTTTCTTAAGGGTATCTTAATCTTTTGTACCATTATTTGCTGTTACTAAATGGTACATTTCATTGTTTATACTATATGAGAATCACAATATGAGTCCAAATATTATTTTCATATCAAATCGTGCAGCTCTAGAGCTCAGATAAAGGTTGATACAAAACTTGATGTGACCTCTTCAAATGGATGTCTTTATGTTGCTGAAATGAAATAAATAATTGAGTCAAATCATTTGACAAAAGAAATGGTTAAGCTTTCCAAGATAGGTTAATTGACTAAAGGATAATAACAATTGGTTTTCCTTTTTCACAGTATTTTTCTGATGAGGTTTTGTAAAGGGGCTCAAACAGTTAAGGCTCTCAGTTCCTGATCAGAAGGTTGAGGGTTTCAGGCTCTTAACCCTATCTGCTCCAAGGGTGCAATATCCTGGCTGACCCTGTGATCTGACCTTAGCTTCATGACTGAAAAAAATACATATTATTGAATTTTATCCCTAATTACCATTTGAAGTTTCTGTCCTAAAATGTTTAACAGCATGAAAAATATTATAATTGCTCATCAATGGCCAATCAATACATGACTACCAAGAGGAGGCTGAAAACACTTTGAGACTTTAAAATAGATTGAAGAACATTGGTTGATCCTACACTGTGTATCTCAGGACATCCTTGTTTACGTGAACATGGTTAGGTTGTTGCCGTTTTGCCCCTCCAGTTCTCCATTACCTGCCCCACTAGAGCTTTTCTTTAACCTTTTCAGACCATTGACCTTCAAAGACGAGATGTTTTCCTAATTAAAGCAATTAACAGGGACACAACAGAACATCCTGTGCACATTGCATTAGCTTTTTGGAATGTGCTATGTGTTCGTCTAGTCTGACTCCTGTCACTCCATCTGCTCCAGTGCCGGGTGATATTTGAGATGCCAGGACCAAAAAACAGAACTGAAAATGTTCTTCAGTGATTAAAAATTATAACTTAACTTATAAGTGAACTTCCAACTTGAATATAGTCCATAGAATTAACCACTGAGCCAGTAGTACCACTTTTTTTATTTTCAGTTTTTTTTATTTTACATGTTCCTTGAGCTGGTGTTGTTCATGAAACTGGGTATATTTTAAGCAACTGGTTCACATTGGAACATGATGTATACCAACCAATCTTACATATGGTTATGAGGTCATGACCAAAAGGACAAGATCGCGAGTACAAGCAGCCGAAATCGGTTATCTCAGGAGAGGTAGCTGGCTTTTCCCTTGGAGATCAGTCATGAGAAGTCATGCTTGTGAGAAGCTTAGAGTAGAACCATATGGATGCCACTAGGACGCCTCTCTAGGGCAGATCAAGGACTAGGTTGGAGGTATTATATCTCCACACTGGCCTCGGGATGCCTCTGGATCATCCAGTCAGAGTTGGTTGAGGGAATTCTTCCCTGCTGGAACCCAATTTCGGATAAGCTGTTGAAGATGGATGAATGGATGGGTGGTTCACATTTCCATCATTATTGTTCTTTATTTTTCAATTATATTAAAGAATACATGGAATTTAGGGAACCAGCTTGGGATGGAGTTATCAGCCCTTATCAAATCAATCTCCCTGCTTTCTTTCTGATTTGCCAGAACATGTCCGGAACATTTACCTTTAATAAGAGAATGTCTGAGTAAAAGTTTAGTACTGAAAATAATAATACATTTTCACAATTTATACCTCTGGTTTCATGACAGCCTTAAGGGTCTACAGTATGTACCGCAAAGAGCCACCAACATATACCACAATAAAGCACCAGATGAAAGATCAGTGCTCAAAGTTTTTACGCTAGCTGTAAGACTATTGCTCACTTTGTTGCAGTTGCCAGTAAAACAGCAGCCATAAATAACTTAAAATGTGACAAAATGATTACAGCTTCAAGCCCCTGACATCAATTATTTAGGCTCTGGAAACAACAACAGCACCATATCTGTAAAGAAGAGCTACTTGTGTCAAGGTGCATTACCAAAACATGGCATTACTGAAGTATATAGCTTGTGTTTTTTGCTGTGCAGTCTGGAAAAAAAGGAATAAAAAAGATTAGTACATGTCACTGCAGTAGAGTAAGTGGGATTTTATCAGTTCTGAAACAGCGAAGTCAGATCTTTTTTTTTTATTTTACCACTGAACATCTTTTTTAAATTTATGAATCTAAAAACTACTGCCTCATGCTTTATTTTCACATGTCTGATTGTGAAATATTACTATATAATGTCTCCATCATGTCAAAGAAATAAAGGAACTTCCTTTTTTGTTGTATAGCCTTCTTCATCTGCATTTATTATTTTTTTCCCAACGCCATTGCTTATGAGCAAGCTTAAGCGCGGAGTATATGCACAAAGGACACTGGGTGATAATGTTATCTTTGAGCCATGGTGGTCATTTGTCTTCCACCATATATTGGGTCCTTGTCCTGTCATCTGCTACCTGAACATCTTCCCCAGGGAGCTTTGCCACTCCTTCGCGCTGTCCTCTCTGCCCATCCTTCATACCGAACTTCTCCGAACTCTACACTTTTCTCATTAAAAGTGGCATGTTACGGATGGCTCTCCGCTCCGAGGTGGAGTATCAATTCTGATCGATCATTCTGATTTCCATGAGAGCTTCGCTGTAGCCAGCACAACATGTCCTGAAGCCTCACAGCACCTCATTCATCTTCAGCACATTTCATAGGTCACGAGTCCCATTACCATCCAGGCCTCTGCACAATCCATAAGGAGATATGTGTTTATTAAAAAGTTTGTCCTCGGATCAATTGGGGTGGGAGCGGGGCGTGTCCTCTTTGCAGCTAGGCATGTTAATAATGACCGAATCTGTTGTGTTTTTAGGACAATCTATAATGTTGGAGGATGAGCTTGTGTATCATGACCCCACTTTATTACTTCTGTCATGCGAATATCTATAAAACTGCCTTATCATAGATTCACAGGAAATATCATTTTCTTTTTTTTTGCGGGGGGCAGTTGTTTTTAAAACACATTTTTCTGCCTTAGGACTCTGTTAAGAATCTCTGAGCACTCAGAACTTTATACTATACTATATGTACTGAAAAAAAAATGGAAAAAAAGGTATTTACTGCCATTCATTCATATAATATTTTGAACCAGTGTATAGCGGTCGGAAGGTTGGCCATTTTTCTAATTCAAAATTTAAACACCATGATACATCGTTCTGAAAATTAATCAGCATGACAAGACAGGATGCATCAAGGTCATGTAGTCCTGGTGTCATATTATTAGTCACCCAAATTTGTGCTCAAGATGCAGAGATGAAAAGTGTTTGACATATTGTGGGGACTTCCAAAAAGTACAGGTTTGCATTTCCAAAAATTGTGAATAACCAAATTTGATAGAGCGATAACGCAAGTATTATGTATTGTGGTTAGGCAAATAATAAATAAATAATAAAATTCTTTTATTTGCACCCAGAATGTATCAGTATTTGTGGCTTTACCTTAATGCATACTTTAAGCATACTCTATATGCAATAAATTAATTTATTTATTCTAAATAATTTAGAATATCATTGAAAAGTTGATCTACTTCAGTAATTCAATTCAAAAAGTCATAATTATCAAAATAAAAAAAACACATGAATTTGTGTAATTAATCTATATATTATATATAGTTCTTCTTTTTAAATTGAATTACTGAAATAAATCAACTTTTTCCGATGATATTCTAATTTATTGAGAATCACCTGTATAAGGGCAAATGAGGTACAGTACAGTAGGCATACAGTAAACATTCAGAGATGTCAGATGTCAGAGACGCTTCTTATGTCACTTCACCTGGAAACATCACATCTGTTTCAGTACTGTTTACATCAGACACTGGTATAATATGAAAGATATGCTGTAAATGAATTCATGTGACATATAATGTGATTCTGTTCATGTATGTGGTCATGTAGGCAAACGAATGTTTTCCATACACATTACATCATTAACACTTGTGAATTAACATTCCTTAAACATATATTTCTTTTTATGTAATAAAATGACTATAATTATTATGGCCTTACTGTTTCATACTGTACATTATAAAACAATATAGGCTACAGCGTATAGCTGACTGGTTTATAAAAGTGAACATAACACCTAGGCAAGCTAAATCACTCCTTTTTCAGATGTTATTAAAGTGACATACAACACTCTTTAATAAGCAGTATAAAATAAAAAGATGCATTAGATTTTTTGACATACTGTGGGATTGCAGGGGAAACCTTGAGTAATAGCTTTTAAACAGAGTGTTGTGATGTGAACAGCGTCTATGTGTCTGCATGCCCAAAAAATCTTATCTTACCACTACTGGGGTAGAAAAAAAGCATAGAGAATCTGTGCTTAATCTGTGCTTAAACAGAAGTCAAAATCCTACTCATACTGTATAAAAGTATCAAATATCTATGATATCTTTGATATATATCAAATGTATATGAATGAAAGTAAACTTATCTAGGGTTGAACACAGTAATGTGTCGAAGATTTAAAGTAAATCTCTTTGACCAGAAGTTTATCCAACCTTATATTTAACTAGCCAAGCAGCCAGGTAGAAACAAAATATGAGAGGTGTTCATGTCAAAATGGGACTTTTCATTGTGCAGAATAACAAAACACAATTATGAGAGTAAATACTCCCTTTATTTCTCTATATAATCCTCTGCTACACTAACGCACTTATCCCAGTATTTCACTAGTGCTTGGATACCATCAAGATAGAAAGTTTTCTTAGTATGCTGGAGCCGTGATCAGACCGCCTGCTTCACGTCTGAAATGCTGGCCCCCCAGGAACTCCTTTAACATCCTCATCATGTATGAAATGGCTTGGAGCGAGGTTGGGACTGTATGGACATATGGCGATAACTCTCAGCCGAGTTTCTGTAATGTGCAAGTAGTCTGGGTAAAATATTTAATGTACAGTTCCTAAAGACAGATGTGACATCCGTCGATTTTCACAGGCGTTCCACTCGCTGAATGTTCACAGGAACGACTGCAATGGGCTCCGGGCCACCACGGCCGGGCGTCATTCATGGATGAACGGCCTTCTTTAAAATGTTTTGCACCATACAAATATAGTATTTTACTTCGGCGATGAGTCTCATCACCGTACTGTACTTGAAGTCAGTTTTTTTTTCACCAGAAATTTCTTCACAAGTCCCAGCTTGACTTAAACCCCCCCTTGTACTTGTCGTAGATAAAACTAGACGTTGTCTTCATGGTTAGAAAATATTTTAAAGAGGAAAATGGAAGTAAATGTGTGTATATCCACTTGAAAGTGTACTTGTGTAAGAGAACTGATTATTCAGTTTCATTAATACTTTCAGAATTGTACTGTAGCAAAGTACAATTTCTCACGTATCCCCATTACATATTGTCCTTCTAACAGGAAATAAAATGTCCTAGCTATGATTTCTTCCCATAATCATCATCATCATAATTATAGTAATTATAATACGCCACATGCTGAGAGAAATTTATACCTAGCAAATAGAGGGTACAAGGACCTGTAAGGTTGAAGTGAATTGCTTTGGATTTAATGTTTAGCATTGTATTCTGAATACACTTGATATTACATCTCATTTTTCATTCATAATAGAAAGAAAATAGTGTTTGTTTTTCACAGCTGTGGTCCAGAACCTATTTCCATGTTTTCTGTCTGTCTAGTGTACTGATGTCATCAGTGTTACAGATTTAATTAAACACCTGGGGGAAAAGGAGTTCATTTAGATCTTGACTTCAACTTCAACAAATACACCTCATTTAGTTTTCACAATGCCTAATTATTTCTAAGTTTACTTTTGTTTTTTTGAATAATTTGCCATGCTTCCAAAGTCCAGACAAAGAATGATGTGTAGACCAGACTAGTATTAAAGAAACAGAAAGTAAATAAAAAATTTGAAGATAAAGATTTCATTTGGTCTCCTCAGTAAGTAAATAAAATAACTATTGCTTATATACTTGAATTGTGCCATCACAAGAGAAATGTACAATACTGTGCAAAAGTTTTTAGTACAAACTGTTAGAGATTTTTATCATTATTTTATGACTTTATTATTGAGTCAGTACAGAAAACATTTCAGGTTTTCAAACATCAGTATTCCACCACTGCATTAAAAGTCAGAAAAGAAAGTGACATGTTATATAAGCAATCACTTTTCAGCCAAAAAGAAAAAAAATAAGCTGCTGAATTTTGCACAGCCTTGACTGGGGAGACAGTAGCCTTAAACGGAAAGGAACTGATAATTGCGGCCAACAGACGTTTTTTTTTTTTTTTTGTGGTCTAAGTGTGTACCTGGTGCAGAAGTGCATAAACAGAAGTGTTTGGATATCTGCAAACAAAATTTGAGCAAAAAAAAGTTTCTTAAGGAGAATCATTACTGGTGATGAGATGAGATGGTGAAATCGATCACTACAAACCTAAACTTAGAGTAAATGGCAGAGTATGGAAAGGAAACATCCTCCATCACCAACCATGAAAAGTTTTAAAAGTCAACCATCAGATGCAAAAATTTATGCTTGCATTTTATAGGATTCTCAAGGGCCAGTATTGGAACATTATCCAGAAAAAAGGTTTAACAATCAATAGTGCTCATTGAAGAGCTGAAGCCTAAACTTCGTATTAAACGCAGAGGACTGCTATCCAAGGGCGTTGCGATCTTGCATGACGATGCATGTCCGCACACTTCTGTCCACACTGTTGACACTCTGCAAAAACCCTAGTTTTGAGGTGTTAAAACATCCTCCCTATAGTCGTGATCTCGCTCATGTTTGCAGTCCTACGAGGATGAAGATTCACTTCTGATGAAGAAATGAAGACAGCGGTGCATTTCTGAGTCACAGCTCAGCCTAAAACATATTTTTTAAATGAAGGAATGTGAAAGCTTGTTGACAGATCAACAAAGTGAATTGAAAAGCAAGGAATTTATATTGTATACTGATTAATTTTTCTATATTTGTCTTTTCTAAAAGGTAATAATTTTTGTCTCACCCTCCTGCTGTTACATGGAATCTGAATACACATACAAATTAGTGAAAGAATTAGTAGTAATAAACATGTTATGACATGAATTCCTGTGTCTTTTTTTTTTTTTTTTAGGAATTTAAATAAATAATAAAATACTAATAAAAATCTAAATATATGCTTAGGGTTAAACAGCTTTCCTAATTATGAAACAGTACCCTGGATCACATGTTGCCACCTCTGGTCCTAGAGACTCTCCTAGGGGTTGTGGAGAGATCTATTTCTGTTTGCCATGTAACACAACTGAGAATATATTCCATTTTTTTTCTGTTTATCCGTTCAGTATAACCCGGTACATCCCCAGACTTCCTTATCACAGTACCATCAATAGCATTAAACATAGATGTTCTCATTACACCTCCTTCAACTGACACGTCACCGTCATGCATGGAAATATTTTTATTACAGTATTAGATCACATTGCATCAGACACAAATGCAAACAAATACAAACACTCCCAGTGTCATGGTTTGAGGTGAGAACTTTCTCATGCACTTTGCTCTGCACATGCATCTGGCTGTGTCTCATTGTGGAACAAGTCTACCTGAGCACAGTCACCTGTTCTACGAACATGTGTCAGGAGGAGGAGGGAAATCTGGTAAGCAATTTTACTGCTCGTTCCAAGTTTCCACAACAAGGCAGGTTTTGTTCTAGTGCATATGTTTGTGTGTGCAAGTGTGTGATGCAATTTGACAATATTTTTCAGCAAAAACAGAAATCCAAAATCGAATTCACTTACATGAACATTGCAGCACTCCCGCCTGGTTCGTGTCATGTTGATTTATATTACTAGTAGTATGTTTTAGGGAAATACAACCAGCTAAATTAGTTAGGAAACATCTTGGGTGGTTAGGAGCAAAATAATAACTGAGCATGCAAGATTTACAGAAACCTTTGCAGACCTTTGAAGAGTTGACAAATTATGAACCAGCTTCATTATGCTGATATTTCTACATCTAGTTTTATTTCCTTCGTGCTTTTTGTGCTGGAAGATCATACTGTACTTAAAGCTTCTAGTTTAGGCCACGCCCACTTAGAGATGCACATACAGATTGAGGAACTGTGAACCTTTTGAATGTGATGTACCACAACTTAGTCATAAGTGGTTAGAGCTGAGATACACACCGATAAAAAGCAATTACACACCCAATTTTGGGTCATCGGAAAATACAAACACTGCCTGTGTGTGTGTTTAAATGAGAACACAGAGGCGGACAATTGAATAGGACCAGAAGGCCCCGTGAAGTGTTTCTTATTCGCTATGCCCTGTCGTCCTTGAAAACGCACAGTGCTAACAGCACTTTGGCAAGCAGATGCTTGCACACTGAGCAACCCCCTCTGTGTGTGTATATGGTGCGTGTACACGGACACCTGTACGTACCCGCTGCAAATGAGCCGAGAAATGGAAAGCTGTCCTGCAGAACCTTTTCCACACCCCCCTTTCAACCTTCCTCCCCCTCGGCTCCCTGCTGCCTCTCGTACAGCCGACTCCCACAGTTGTACATAGCAATGCATTAAACCTTTTTTTTTTTGGTGCTCATCGAATATGCATGTAACTAAAGCAATGGTACTGTTTATTTACAGGATGTCTATAAAGTTATAAAACAATGGGAATAAGGTGAGAAAGTATTTCAATTTTGAAAATGTTAAGAAAAATCTGCACATAATACAGTGATTAAGGGTGTGGTCTCGAGCCTGGACAGGAGCACGTACTGTCTGACTGCAGCATTCAGTATGTTTGAGTAATACGATCTGTATCTTGCTCAGGCATGAATCAGCATACCATGTTCGAGTCTTAGACATGGCTCAAATCAAATACGAAAGTCAATCGTACTTGAACATGGACTGAACATGTCTTCTGTTCCACCTGTCTTCTCCAGAGCCAGTCTTGTTTTCTGACCTGCACACCTTCTTCTTCTTCTTCTTCTTCTTCTTTGTCTTTTGGCTATCCTCTTTCATCTGCCTCCATCTAACCCTATCCTCTGCATCCTCTTCACTCACCCCAACTAAGTCGTTTCCTCTCTCACTGCATCCATAAATCTCCTCTTTGGTCTTCCTTTAGACCTTCTGCCTGGCAGTTCCAACCTCAGCATCCTTCTACCAATATGCTCACAATCTCTCCTCTGAACATGTCCAAACCACCTCAATCTGGCCTCTCTGACTTTATCTCCAATCTGACCTGCACACCTATACTGTAGCTGATATAGGAAGGCATGCAATGGGGTCGCTCTTAAAATATCAATAATATTAGGCATAGCATGAGGGGCATTGGTGGCTCAGTGGCAGTGGCGGTTATACATTGAATTACTCCCTGGGCGAGACTCACTCTCAGTGTGTAAAACCTCATCTGGGGTAAAATCTGTGTTCGACAGCAGCAGCCAAAAGACTAACAACGACTTTAGGTATAGCATGAATGAACTTTCTTGTTCTTTTCTTTGCTTAGTGGTTATTGCTGACTTGCAAACCAGCTCGGTGAATGCTGCTACATGCTGCATTGGAGAGTGTAGATACACAAGTTTACTTGATTATGGAGAATAATGTGAATGCTGGACAGTGGGGCAGTGTGGAGGGGGAGCGATCGTTAAGGGGCACGATACAGTACGAATCAATCATGCCTAGTTTGATAGAAGCATGAGAATAATCATAGAACACATAAGGGTGAACACTTCAAAATCAAATTTTATTCGTCATATACATAACCATACACAGTATGATACGCAAGGAAATGCTTATATAATTCCTGTGACGTGAAATGAAAATTGCACTGAAAAGGATAATTAAATAAAAAATAGAATATTCCAATAAGAGTATAAAACAATATATGTAAAAAAAAAAAAAAAAAAAAAAAAAAAAACA
>JAQMYG010000009.1:20344438-20365733 GCA_030014215.1 Clariallabes teugelsi | reverse complement strand
ATATTCCAATAAGAGTATAAAACAATATATGTAAAAAAAAAAAAAAAAAAAGAAGAAAAATGTATATATATACAAACCATATAAAATAATTAATAATACAAAAAAATCCAATAAATGAAATATATGCAATGTAGGTTTACTGTCGGTTCCTGACGTTTGGGTCACTTTGTATATCTGTTTAATACTCCATGTATTCCTATCTGTATTTGTTTGGTGCTCCAAATATAAGTATCTACATTATATCTGTATTTTTAAAATTAAAGTGTCTATGGACAGAAGCAGCTTAACCTAGTTTTGTTTTCAGTGTCTCAGACTCAGGTGCAGGTCAACACGCTTTTATTCTACTAGTCAGGCAGTACACAAATGTAACTCTGAATTACAGTCAGAACGAAGGCAATCAACAAACAGCATTACCTATAGAGTAGGTCGAGACAAGAGCAAGACGGGGAAACCAGAAACAGAATCAAAACCATGTACTGTAAACACTCAGGAATCAGGATCTTTCGAAGTAAAACATGTGCAGCATGTACAGTATTTTATATTGTGAGTGTGATGTGAGAGCGCTTTAATGCAGTGAGTGAGTGAGTGAGTGAGGGTGCATGCATGTGATTAGGGTCAGGTGTGCACAATCAGCAGCTGTGTGAACGTGGATGTGAGTGTGTCTGTGATTGCGGACTGTAAAAGTTCAAGATGGTCACGTTTGTTGGCCGTGCTGTACCCTGGAAGTGGTGTTCGAAAGCAAGAAATGTATGCATGGTCAGGATTTTGGCTGGTTCTCAACCTCATATTATTTGAGAGATGTGTGCAGGTCAGATTATAATCCTACACACCTGACATTATTTTTGTTTGTTCTGACCAAAATCATTGTCTAATGGATTTAGCAGGTTCTGTTTCCTAAAATTTGAATAGAACAGTAGGCTTATTTAATGAGACCCTGACTGGGTCTGTCTGGGTGACTTCTGTCTTCTGTTTAGTCCAGATGCCCCGTGATAAGCTTTCCGAGAAACAAATACACATATTATTCATAATTGTATTTGCTAAGATCATGTTTTCATGCATGGTTATGGTTAACAGGGTTTTAATGGAACATTAGATTTAACAGTGTGTCTGGGCATTGGGGGTTCAGTGTAAGAATCCTCATATGCCAAGTGGGAGCCAGGATTCCATTCCTGGTCGATTCCACACCCAGTCACTGGGGTTCCACAAGTTACATGCACTTATAGTTCTGGTCTCTAGCCCAGGTAAAACGGTTGTGTTGCGTCAGGAAGGGCGTCTGGTGTTAAACCAGTGCCAAATCAAATATGTGGAAAAAAAAAAAAAAATCTGTTGTTTGCAGGCCTCCTGGAAACTTTCAAAACAACAACATATTTAGATGTGTGTCTGACTTCTCAGTTCACACAGTTTTTGTTATTCGACTGCACATGGCATATATGCTACAAACTACTATGCTGCATGTACTATATAATCTTTTTTTTTAGTTTGAATTCCTCATTGTTCAAAACAAAAAAATTACTGATCATGTACAGTAGAACAACATATCAACTGATGCTCTCACTCACTCACTGTCTGTACCGCTTTATCCTGTATTCAGGGTCGCGGGAGGCCCGGAGCCTATCCCAGGAGACTTAGGGCACAAGGTGGGTGGGGTGCCAATCTATCGCAGGGCACACACATACACTCACTCACACACTTATGCAGGGCACACACTACAGGCAATTTAGGAATGGCAATTCGCCTAATCTGTATCTTTGGACTGTGGGGGGAAACCGGAGTACCCTGAGGAAACCCATCATGCAAACTCAATGCACACAGAGGCGGGAATCGAGCCTGCCCGGAAATCGAACCCAGACCCCGGATGGGCAAGGCGACAGTGTTAACCACTAGAAAACCATTGCTACAATGATGGTGTAGTGGTTAGCACTGGGGTTCAAGTCCCGCTTGGGGAAATTGCTCTCCCCCTTCCTTACAGTTCCCTTTGTGGCTTCGTACCTCCAGGGTTTAGGGTTCGATTCTCACCTCGAGTTTGTGTGTGTGGAGTTCAAACCTGGGGCCTTTCTATCAGTAGGCCAGTGCTTTAACCCTGATGCCTCACTCTTTCTACTTTCCACACTCTAAACTTTAAAGCATGAATCAGGTGATACAAAAGAGAATCAAGTCCCATTTAGGATTCATCTGTTTCTAAAGCAACCCTGATTATCCGATTAGACACCTGCTAAGATGCAGACCATGTCTGTCGCTAAACCTCCACCATAACGCATGAGCACGTGATGCTTTGATTAACTCTGATACGTTGCACTGGATCAATGCTCCACATATCGAGAGGTTCTTTTTCTGGTGTCATCCAGAGTCAGTTTTCTCCATCTGTCGGCTCTTCTTCGCCTCTCGTTGCAGCTGTTTTATTAAGCGCAACCCGGCTGTCACACACGCCTCTGTGTTGCTTTACTGCCTTTTGCGTTTACAAGCTGAGAGGATTCAAGCAGTAGACAGCCATCATTAATTAAGTCTATCTGAGGGCAAATCGAGCCAGAGGTTCTGCCTGAACTGTCGTCAACTCTGGCTTATCTTTCCGCGAGCTGACATCCTATCTGTCATTACTTGACAAGATTTAACTTCCAGAAATGCCGTAAACAGCAGAACAGCTGGCTGACCTGAAAACACGACGCTTAGCTGAAAGCAAGCCATTTCTCTTTTCTTAGTGTATATGATCAGTAGATTGCCTCTTTTGCCCAAGGCTACATTCTTGATTTGATATGGATGAAGTCTTTTTTTTTCTTTTCTTTTCTTTTTTACATTTTTTCTTTTTTTTTAATGCACTGACTAAGCAACAAAGCCGTGTCCTTCATTAAATAAATTCTTAACGTAAAGGTTTGGATTATTGCAGATGGTTGCACTTTTGCTCTGATCATTACCGTATTTGCCCCTGGAGTAATTAAGCATTGCTTATTTGTCTGTCGAGTTACAGCGCCTGTGTTCTGCAGAACTCTAGGGAGGCCTAGGAGAAGGTAGTACCCCATGATTAGCATTAGCTCTCACCTTCAGCATCACCCTCATCATCTCATCCTGTTCACTTATTAGCATTCTGCTGGCACAGAGATCTCGGCACTCATCTGGGTTTTCTTTTACATTCTGTTCAACTAGGACCTGTTTATACCTGAATGAACTACAGTATTTGCTTTCATGATGAAGAGTGAAGGGCGGTGCATGGTTTCAGTAACATTACACATGTTATCCTTACTGGATTTGGAGGAAGCGTGTGTTTATGAGAGCGCTGAAAGACTTGTGCAATAGAAACATGCTTGGAATTGTCTGTTTACTTTGAGAGATTTTTGTGTCAATCTGAAAGAATTTCATTTGAACCGCAGTTCCTTGACGAAGTGTTTACATATAACATAAACTCGCACAATGTTAAAAAATCTCTTCTTACATGCATGTTACATGTAATCTAACCCATATATGCATGTGATGATTAATGACAATGGTATTCTAATAAGGAGAAGCTGGTGAGTCCTGTCAGAGAAAACGTGTAGGTAAAGTATGCATATGGCCAAAATACAGTATTGGTGCTGATTTTATTTTATTTTTGTATGTTATTGATATAATACAGAAAATGTGTGTGCCAAATAAGCTACTTGAACATAACCAAGCCTTGCTTCCCTAAAAATTTGGGAAAGAAGTTGCAAACTTCAATCGTTTTGGAGAGATGATTTTATATCGCTTCAAACAATAATACTTTTAAATGCAAATTATTTACATTTTTATTGATATATTTATTGTTATATTTCCTTATTGGGTATTAATACTTAAATTGGTGTAAGCTTCTAGAAACATATGACCTGTTAAAAATTATTGCTTAATTATTGCTAAAAGTTACGGACACTACAGTACATAAAAGGGCATGAAATTCTATTTAGCAAATGTGTTCCTTTCTATCTAATAAAAATGTATATGCATATTTACAAAAAATGAAGCATGGATTGGGAGATAAAAAGCAATGTGAAAAAAAAAAAAAGTATTGTGAAAAATGGTGTTATATGATCCTATTTGAAAATTCATTTTTTGTTAGCTAGATGAAACGCTTTAAACACCAATACCATGTTTTGGCCAATAAAATATTTCCTTGTGTGTGGGTTTTTTTATTTTATTTAATAAAGTCATAAAGAACACTTTCTCATAAAGTCCTGAGTGTGTGATGAGTTAATTTTCTTCCGTTACTACTACTACTACTACTACTATTATTCTTATTCTGATTATTGTTGTGACTACTACTACAATTATTGTCCTATTATAAAAATTAATAGTGTTATTTCAGCTTTTGATACAGAGGGCCAGAAAAAAAAATATAGAAATTGGTTTTCCCAAGACTTTGTTAGTCATTTTTTAAGTGACCTACAAGTCAGAAAATAATAATAACTCTCCAGTGTATTGGGCATTAGCACACCATAAATCTAGCAATGTAATTTAAATAATTACACTGATCAGCCAACATTAAACCCCCTGCGTAATATTATGTAATTTCCTTGTGCTGCCAAAACAGCTCGACCCATCAAAGCATGACCTCTGAATCTGAAGGTCTTCTGTGGTATCTTGCACCAAGACATTATCAGCAGATCCTTTACGTCCTATAAGTTGCGAGGTGGGATGTCCATGGATTGGATTTGTTATTCCAGCACATCCCACAAATTCTCAATCAGATTAAGATCTGAGGAATTTGGAGGCCAGGTCAACATCTTGAACTCTTTGTCATGTTCCTCAGCCGATTCCTGAACAATGTTTTGCAGTGTAGCAGGGTGCATTGTCCTGCTGAAAGAACTCACTGATATCAGAGAATATTGTTTTCCTGAAGGGGTGTACTGTAAATGTTTAGGTAAACTAGGTGGTATGTGTCATCAACATGACACCGCCAGGACTGGAGATTTCCAAGTAGAACATTGTCCAGACCATCAAAAACTGCTTTCACCAGCTAGGCTTCTTCCCATAATGCATCCTGGTCCCATTTCTCCCCAGGCACCAGGTGCATGCATCGGCATGTGCATGCTATGAAAGAAAACATGATCAATCAGACCAGGCCACCTTCTTCCACTGCTCCATGGTCTGGCACTGGTGATCACATTGTACTGTAGATTTTTTTGTCCGTGGACAGAGGTCTGTATTTACCCCTACATTACTACATTGCCCCTTATGCATCATGAATATGTGTTTTGTCACCTTTCTATCATGTCCAGCATGACATTTCTAAGCAATTTGTTCTATACAGGGTGGGTGAAAAGTAACTAGGCATTCAAAATTGGTAATAAAGTGCATATTTCTAGTACAAATTTATTGATACAAATTGTACATGTACTTTATTACATAGGAAAATGGAAGCAAATCTTTACATTTCAATGTACATGTACAGTACATTTCAAAGGTGGTGTCAACCAGTTTCCTCAAATGGACAGGGATGGAATGCACAGTCTCCTGAAGGAAGTCATTTGGAGTACTGCTGAGAGCCTCCCGAGTCCTGCAGTGTGTGAGGCTTTGTCCTGTATACCTCCACCTTTGCATAGCCCCACAGGAAACAATCACATGGAGTGAGATCTGGACTTCTTGGAGGCTATTCATGAGGTCTGCCTTGTCCCAGCCAACGTCCTGGAAAATGCCAGTCTAACCAAGGTCTGTAGCCATTAAATATTGCCTGGTTAATTTATTACCCACCCTGCAGTACAGTATGTAGCTCTTCTGTGGAGCCGAGTCTTCACTCCCTATGCACATCAGTCATCCTTAAGCACAAATTATGCTGCTATTGGTTCACCGTTTTTCCTTCCTTGGATAACTTTAGGTAAATACCCACTAGGTAACAACCTGGCATTTTGGAGATGCTTTGACCCATGATAACCATCATCCTATTAAAGTTGCTCAAATCCTTGTTTGCTTGGCCATTCTTCCTACATTCAACACATCAACTTTGTCATACTGTACCAGATAATCATGTGTTGTTCTAATGAGATAATCAATGCTATTTACTTTAGTAGTTTTATTGTTATGGCTGATATGTGTGCTTTGCCATTTAGCCATGGAATTACACTAATGCGTACACTCTCATGCTTACACACACCTCTCCTAAATCTGCAGCTTGGAAGCTTGTTTACGTGTGTGTGAGAACTCGCTGCTAACCGCTGCAAAACATATGGCCCCTTGGACAAGTGTTTTCCCAGGGGAAAGAGGATTAAACTGAGCCAGTCGCACATGGATCCCACCGTAATGCCAGTCATACTCTGGGTGCAATCATGAGGTGAGGCAGAGCTACTAATTTAAAAAGAGGAAGGGTGTCTGTCATCTAAAGCCCTGGTAAAATCGATGTCTGTCAGGAAGATGAAGCTTTGACAGAAACCCGGCGTGTGGCTCCATGTGCGAGTCAGTGTGTGTCCTTCTCTGGTTGATCTGGGTGGGAGGCCATGATGAGAGTGTATTGGTGTGATCAGTGTGTAGCCGCAGCAGCACTGACGGCTTCCACGGTGAGAGGAAGCCCGGTGGTCTGTGTTTAATGTGGCGGCGTTAATGTTGTCGAACTGCTGACCACACACACCATAGGACCATGTGCTTGTGGAATTTTGTGTGGCAAAGCATTGCCATATGTTAATTGTAATCAAAGGTCTGTTAACATTCTGTGCAGTTGCGGTGGAGGAAATAGGAATTTTTTTCCTGATAGTCGTAAATCGAGACTGAAATGTCATTTCATCATAGTTTGATTTTTTTTTTATTATCAGAAATGGAGTTTGAAGTAAATTTCGGCTCTTAAATATGAGACAGATATGTACGTTTGGAACGAGAGTAGATGGCGGGTGCCTGATTTATAGGAGCGTCTGTGATAGAAAAAGCTTTAAAAGTCACCTTAACCAAAGTCATAAGAAAGATTGCTTTATTCTTAACTGTGAGTGTATAACAGAGGAAATGGATTATATTTTCACCGTCTACTTGTATAGAAGCATCTGTAAACAGCTCAATGCAAAATATCATGCAGCTACAATGCATTTCAAGACCTTCGGTTACTTTTCATATCTAACATAAAAATAATAATGTGTGTGAGCTATGTGACTTGAATCGTGGCATGGATGGTGACACTAGAAGGGCTGGTTTCTCAGTATTTCAGAAACTCCTGGGAATTTCACACCCCAGCAGTCTCTAGAGTTCCCCAGGAATGGTGCAGCAATAATAAAAAACACAGTGTGAACAATATTTCTGTGGGGAAAAATGACAAAAAATGAATTAATTTGCCTGGAGGGATAGAGTAACTCAAATAATTACTCTTTGCAATGGTGGTGACCAGAAAAACATCGCAAAATGCACAGAACAGAAACCATGAGGTGGTTAGAACAGGCTAGAACACAAAAGGTTTCATTCCTGTCAGCCAAGAACAAGTATCTGAAATAATCATGGGCACTGGAATAAGACAATCAGAGATTAGAGAGAGAGAAAAACGTTTATCTTCCAGTCTTTATTTGTTCAGTTTGAGCCAGTCTGATAACCACCATAATAACCTTAGATAGGTAGGTTTCTCTTCTTCAAGGTTTGACATGTTAAGCATCCTGAGCTGCTTTTCTGATCACCATGTTTGTAAAAAGTTCTTATTTGAGTTCCTGTAGACGTCTGTCAGCTTAGACCAGTCTGGTTATATTCTCCTCTGATCTCTCTCATCATCCTTGTGCTCCATCTGGCAAATCCTCAGCTCAGAGGTTTTTTTTATTTTTTATTATTAGTTTGTTTTCTGTAAAACTCCAGAGAATGTTGGGTTTGAAATCTTCAAAAGTTCAGCAACTTTGGAAAATAAATAAATAAATAAAATAAACCTCCAACCAGCCCATCTGATACCAACCAGCATACTGTGGCGAAAGTCACTGAATTTACATTTCTCCCCAAATCTGATGTCTGAGATGAACAATAACTGAAGCTCTTGACTTATACCTGCATTATTGTTCAGTTCATATGAATTGCTGATTCGATAACATATTTGTACAGCCATCATTGTCTATATTTTGTACAGCTAAGTTTTTAAAAATATCTTTTCATATCCTATATTTTATATTTTGTTCTTCTATTTTTTTTTCGGCATCTAAAGTTTTCTATATTTTATTCTTATTCTATTCCATAATTTATTTCTTATTGGTAATCTTGATTTTAAGGTCAAAAGTGGTTGTATAAGCATTTCACTGCATAGCGTACTGTGTATGACCGTGTATGTGACAAATAAAATTTGCACGAATATGCTTCTGTATAGGTGTTCCTAATAAAGTGGACAGCGCGTGTGTTTCGTGGCCTAATCCTCAAAATACGTTCAATGTCTTGGGAGAAGACATATTGAGAGATATCTGTAAAGATCACAACTGTACAGTTCTACAAACACCCAGATTGCATAGTACACAGAGTATCAGTTAAAGTGTGAACAGTTGAAATGAAGAATGAAAACATGTAATAGAAAAGAAAACAAATGTCTAGACAACTTAAAAAAAAGATTTAAAAAAAAATCTATCTAGAATGCTTTCATCTTTAGAACTAATATGACCTTCGTGCTTGTTAATATTTCCTTCTAATGAATTCCTTGCCTTAAAATGGACCTGTTATGCAAATAAATTTACCTTTACCATTGTTAGACATTCAGCTAAGCCTCTACTGTCTCTACACACTCTACACATCATTGCCGCTTTATATGCTTTTGCCATTTTTGTATTGGCCAGCGTTTAAACAAGCAACTTTGATTCCCCCCTTGTGTTACATCATATAACAAAAAACCCTCCCCTGGCTCAATGATCAGCTTCGCACGGCTCTGTTGTTCTCATTTACACAGACACTGAAACGGCACATTCGGATGAGGAGTGAAGAGGCAGTTTGTGGTTTTAAAATGCATTATCTGAGGGGTATTTTAATGGAGCCTTAACAGACAGACTTTGATGGCCCTCTGAGAACTGTATTACTTCTTACTGTCAACAAGCTTTCATATTCCCTCATTAAAAAATATTTTGAGCTACGAGCCACGAATGCGCCGCTGTCATCACTTCTTCATCAAAACGTACTCTTCATCATCGCAGGGCTGCTTTCAGGGGACCAAAACTGGTAAAAGATAAATGGAGCAAGATCAGGACTATAGGGAGGACGTTTTTGCAGAGTGTCGACAGTGTGGGCAGAAGTTCAATTCAATTCAATTGAATTTTATTTATATAGCGCTTTTAACAATGGTCATTGTCTCAAAGCAGCTTCACAAAATGAAACTCAAAAGTGAGTATAAGTGAGAAAAAAATGTGTTTGGATAATAATGAGATTGTGAGATTGTCCCTGATGAGCAGGCTGAGGGCGACGGAGAGATGGCAATAGGAAGAAACCTTGAGGGGAACCAGATTCGACTTCATGTGTTAGGCTGCTGGAAGTTCAGTATAGCAAAAGTTGTCCTAGTTATCTTGGAGTCCAGTTCAGCACAGGGACGAGTCAGCAGGTGCAGAGGACAGAGGGGGGTCTGGATCACTAGAAGCTCAGGAGCAGCAGGTGTAGATCCAAACCATCATGAAGCATAATCCAGCTGGAGGTGGTCCTTCTCTGGATGCCTCAAGATCTTCGCAGGGTTGGCCTCTGTCTCCTGGAGCTGGCACAATCTCCAGTTGCCTCAGGATGGGTAGAGAAAGGAAAAACAGGTGGAAAAGAAAAGAATTAGCGTAGAAGTATACGGACATGCATCGTCATACAAGATCATAACGCCCTTGTATAGCAGTCCTCTGCGTTTAATTCAAAGTTTAGGATTCCGCTCTGTAATAAGCATCTCACTATAACGAGCACTGTTGATTGTTGAACCTTTTTCCTGATAATGTTCCAATACTGGCCCTTGAGAATCTCAGAAAACTGTAAGGATCAATTAGATTATGTTTCCATTCTCTACTCTGCTGTTTACTCTCTGACTCGTTTTAATGAATCTGTGTCTCGCCAACAGTAATGATTCTTTTTAAGAAAACTTCATCTTCCTTAGAGTATCGGTCCAAATTTTGTTTGCAGATATCCAAACGCTCCTGTTTATGCTCTTCTATGAGTTGTTCCGGCACCAGGTACACCCTCGGACAACAACAACAAGAAAAAAAAAAATCAATGCACGTTGCTCTTCTTTTGCAAATCACAAGTCAGGCATCCATTTTGGTTCGCATCACAGTTACAGGTGAACTGACCTAACACCTGCACAGCTGTGACTGGGGAGCTGGTACTGTAGTCTTGAACAGAAAGCGCTGATAAGGCCAACAGAAGTTTTCATATAACCGGTGTGCGGATAATTTTTGACTCACCCACATAGTATCCAAAGCCATCATGGGCACTTGAACTGGACATTCGAAGATTCGAGAGAGAGAGAGAGAGAGAGAGAGAGAGAGAGAGAGAGAGACTTTTATTTTCCAGTCTTTAGTTGTTCAGTTTGAGCCATATTAAAATATGGGACATTTAAATTTCATTCATCAACCTGTATTATTTTAATACCACTTTCAACATTGTGTCATCGATCGCTAACTAGATGTGCTGAATCTGTGCTGTAACTTGGCTTAACTGGGTCATACAGTACACATGATATATACTGTATAATCATGTATAGGTCAAAGTTGATGTGTTGAATGCTGGAAAAAATGGGCAAGCGAAGGGATTTTTAAAAAATTTATTATTATTTATTTTTTCTCGTCTTTCTCCAGTGATGTCTCCGTGGCTACCGGCAGCTGTTAACGTCACACATGAATAATGAAAATACAGCAGCAAATGTCTAGTGTTTCTTGGAGGACTTTTCATTTTCCAGTATAAACAGGCATTATTTTATTTACTGCTTTCGGAGTGAAACTGAACCCAAAGTGCAACATGTCCTGTCATGGCTGCTGAGCCAGAGTTTGTGTTTACTTGACTGAATGCATTAAAACCTCACTAGTCTGGACTCCTGGTTCGTACTACAGATGGCGAAATCCTGAGCCAGCGCTAGTCAACGGAGCCATTCGGCTAATTAAAAGCGGAGCAGAAGGTATGCACAGGAAGTGTGTGTGTGTGTGTGTGTGTGTGTGTGTGTGTGTGTGTGGTTAGATTATCAGCACCATGCCCTCCAGTTACAGAATAAATCTTTGCTAGTATAACAACTAGAATAACAGTGTGAGTTTACTTAAGGAGATGTGAAAATTAGGGCGATATTTCCAGGTGCTATATTGCAAGATATTTTGAGAAAAGAAATTGTCGGAAAAAAAAAACATTTTGCCTCAAAAGCACAGCATTTTTTGTTAGCTGTTCAGTAAAACCCATTTATTCTCTATACCGCTTATCCTATACAGGGTCGCAGGAGGCCTGGAGCAGAGTCCAGGGGACTTGGGGTACTATTCAGGGTATACCCTGGACAATCCATCACAGAGCACAAACACACACAAACATATTACGGGCAATTTGGAAAAAGCCTAATTTGCATGATTTTGGACTGTGGGAGAAAATCTAAATACCTGGAGGAGACCCATGGAAAGAACAGGCAATCTTGACACACACACACACACACACACAGTCAGCCCCTAAGGAGTCCCATGAACCCTCGACCCAGGCGGTACAATGTCACAGTGCTGTGTTGTTCAACAAAACACATTTCTGTGTTTTTTTCTCATAGCAGATAAGTCTTATAATGTTAACAAGAAAACTGTTAATGGTCGAATTGTTGTAATGTTCCTACAGTAGTTTATAAAAGTTCATATTTTGTGCTTTATCACTCTCATAGACCAGGCTGTATTTTCCCCCCTCAACACTAAATGAATACTTGATTAAAATGGGTAATTTCAACCCATTTATTATTCGCAGCTCATTTTTTCTAATCAAAAACTAATCGGAATCACGTTTCTGCTTTCGTCCGAACGGCCTTTTGTTAGCGTGTTAGTGTTACTCACACACTTTCAATCGTTTCACCACATAATCATTTTTCCTTTCATAAACTTACAGCACTCACGGATCAAACAGAATTTGCAGTTTGTTAGAGCGCCAAAAAAGATTGATGAAGTTTGATTATGGTTCTTTTGAAGTCAAACAGTCCAGCCTTTCCAGCTTTGGGGGATTATCCCAGCCGTCCACCTTTCATTGTAAGATTTGAGATGCTTTTTGTCTTTTATTTTATTTTTTTCTGAGAACAGATCTGCGTTATGGGATGAATGAAATATGATAATGGTCTGTTGGGGAGCATACCAGGCCAGTTCTGGAGGAGAATTCCTTCAGGGCTGCTCTAATATTCTGCCAGTTTGGATATTTATTAAAAACACTGACACTGTCGGGTTATAAGCATGACGGCTCATATTACCACACTGTGCATGCCGTAGTCTTGTTTCTGAACTTTTGCTCAGGGCATGAAAACATAGATAATAGCCTGCCGGCTGTGGATTTTTCATTTTCAATGGTATGTTCGATGTCAATTTTATTACGATAAAATGGGGTTTTCTTGCCTGTGCTTTAGAGCAGTGCTGAAATATGCTACATGGGTGTCACATTTCTATGTAATAAATACTAGACGCATATGTCATGAATCTCAGAGTTTAGTTTTTATGCCAAACTGTTTGGCAGAGACACAGTGTCCAGAGGTGAAGTATTTGTCTTAGCGGATGGCGAGACTTATTACCTTGTGTTTTCTGTGAACTTTAACTTGTTTTTTCCCCTAAAAGCATTTTTTATTGAATATGAAAGCTTATTGACAGATGGACAAAGTGTTTGGAAAAGCAAGGAGATTAAACCAAAATATTAAGTATCTGTCTTTTCTAAAATTTACGTGAAATAAATTCTACAGACAGAGTGCGGATAATTTTTGACTCACCCTCATAATTTAGCTGGATGTGATGTCATCCATGATTTAGACTCTTCTTTCAATGGGCAGTGTCCTTATATACGTACATCTTTTAAAGCTCTTAAATTGAAATCTTCATCAGATATAAATAAAATTATTTTTTTAAAAATGTAATGATTAAGGTCATGGTGGGGGGGTGGGGGAATAGGTGGTGTGTTGGGATTAATGGGAAGGCGGATTACGTGGTCTTTTGATAGGATTGATTTCAAGGTTACAATGGATAAATGGGTCTCAGTATTTATGGCGCTTACCGATTTATGATTCATTAGAGTAGAAGATGTGCTGGATAAGGAACTGATGTATAGGTGAAGTGAACAGAGGAACAGTGGTAGGTGGTACATGTTGTCAGGCCATTAAACCAATTGCAGGAACACGGTCCATATGTGTTGTTTTAGTGTATTCCTTGACGTGCCATCCTGCCATAGAGTGTCTTATTGCTGTTCTACTATAGTAATTTGCTATTATTATTATTTTTTTTTTTAATCCATAATTAATGTTCTTAAGCATTCATGAAACAATTTCACATTTTCACCTGGCTTATAACATCCGTGGTGGCATAGTGGTTAGTACTGTTGCCTCAAACCTTCAAGTCGAGGGTTCGACTCCAACCTTCGAGTCTGTGTGTGTGCGTGGAGTTTGCATGTTCTCCCCGTGCTTGATGGGTTTCCTCTGGGAACTTGTGTTCCTCCCACAGTCCAAAGACATGCACATTAGGTCACATGGCATTTCTAAATTGCCCGTAGTGTGTGAGCGTATGTGAGTGCATGTGCTTGTGTGACGGGGTGTACCCTGTCTTGCGCCCCGAGTCAGGACCCCCAGCGCACTGTACTGGCTAAGAGAATGATATGAGATTATAACATCTTCAGTCAGTGGATCACATATTTTCTTTTAAAATGAATATGAAAAAAATCCAGGTGTTGTTATATGTAATGGTCATCTCTTCGTTCGTATCAGTTTACTATTTTATATCAATAATTTGACTACATTAATAATTTAAATGAATTACAGCCTAAAAGCTGTAAATGATGCTGCTATAAAATAATCTATTAACAAAGCCTGACCAATCAGACTGTAGAGTTCGACATTGCTTGGAAAGCAATTGACATTATGATCATGCATACATTTTTAATACATGCACACAATCTACACACTCAAAGAACACAGGATACACAACTGCCGTTCTGTGTATACTATACATATATACTTAAAAGTAAGCACGGCTTTACTCAGGTATGTCAGTAAATCAGGCAGGTTTAAATACAGTTGCATACAGTAAATATGTGTAAATCTGAAGAAAAAAATTATATTGTAAATGCCTGTTGCTAATCAGGTATTGATTAGCTGTTTGATAAAATCAGACCACTCAAGTTTGGCCCTTTTCCCGCATTAGTACCTCCATCGGCGCTACCAAACTGAAGAATAATTGTCTCAGATCGAACAGCTTCACCTTCACGATCCATCTTTTATTGTAATTCCACTGGCAATGGATTTTAAAGCAGGTACAGAGACACCGCTCTGTCCCCCACCAGCACCACTTGGCAGAGAAAAGGCAAGGAACGAGGCAGTAGCTCGTCTAATCACTCAAGTGTAGGACGTGGCGTGGTGGACCGTTTGATGAATGCCACTTGAAATCTGTAGTGAGAGGAACGAGACAGGCGCTGCGTGCTCGGGAACCTAATGCCTGCTTGATGTTTTGCCAGGTTGCAAAAGTCAGAACTTTGTATAAGGTGTGAAAACACAGGAAGTGTAACGATATCCTAGTGCATTCAGCTTAGCGCGTTTCATCTGTCATCATGCTTAAAAACCCTTAAAGGTTTTTTCCTTTGTTCTTAATGAGAGTGTGGGAAGATGCTATTAACGTAACACAACTCAATACCTTCCCCCCTTAGGCGCTTCGCAACACGACCGGCTTTTCCTCCCGCTCAGCCCGAGGGTTCGGAAGGGTTATTTTGCAAGTTATTAAATGGATGAATGAACCTCATTTAGGCTGAGCAAATGCACCGCTCGAGCTCTATTCTCCTAAGAAATTAGTGAACTTTACAAGCAGGGCTGTGCGCATTGATGCAAAGTTTCCTCGTGTTCCTCTTTATTGGCAGGTTGCATTGTTTACTCTCCCCAAATCCACCTGTGCGCTCAAGTAGAACTCAACCCAGACCCAAAAAAACACAGAAAAACAAGCTCATGGCTCTCCGTTCCCGCTCTCACGCTGCACTTTGCTTTCATTTCTTCAGTCACTCGGCTAAAGTTTCACTGCTGTGTCACGTTGCTTTTGCGAGAGTTTGGTAGTCAAAATTCCAAGGTCACGCTAATTGAAACCAGACACGAAAATAAGTCCGGTCTTCATAAATTATGTTAAATTGACTCACCAAAAGAGTTTCATGACTGTCTGGTTCTGTATTTAGCACCACCTAATTAGGGCAAGAGAGTTCCACGATGGTTGATTAAACCGTTTAAAGTGGTGTAATGTAGCAAAGCCAATTCCACTGCCAATATCACCATACAAGCCCCGTGTGTATATATCAATTCAGCCCCCTCACATGGGAAAGTAGTCTCTCCTGATCTCTGGCATGTGGTCAGGACCTATAAATATTTAAGCGATTTTCCTGTGATTTGGACCAGATCCGCGAGGGACCTTCCTGTGAAACATTCACCAATCCGAAGCCTGTTGTATGCTTGTCCTCTCTGCGACTCAAGAACTGAAAGTAAGGGTGCACAAGGGTGGCATTCCTCCATCAGCCTCTGTCTCGGCTCCTCCGGTGGGAAGCAGGTTGTGCCTTGGTGAGGTGCTTTTCAGCATTCCTCGGTCCAAATGGTCAGCTCAAGGTGCGACTAGCACTCAGTTGGAGTTAACATCCTTCTTTAATCACCGGGTGACTCACCTTTTTTGACCCGGTATCCTTCTTCTTGCAGTCTTATCAAAGACAAAGCACTTGCACTTGATTGGGTGCTGAGAGCACATCAAAGAGAACCATTTCCTCAGTACACACATCGCCAGCATGGTGCTGAAGCTTCTGCCTTTCACAAATTCTCACAGATTCACTCTGCCATATTGGGTGGCAACATACCTGGAGAGTACAATACAATAGACTGTGTTTCTATCTCTTAGATGGTTACATGCTCCTTTAAAAAAATCCTTTTAAGGTCTCATCGGCGTAAATATCGGTCCACGGCAGAAAAAATGAGTCCAAATAGGTCTTCTTGTCAAATGTAATAGGCATAAACTAACCTCTAATGTCTGGCCTTTATTTGACTTTTAAATCTCCTGAATGAAGAAACACTCAAAATGTTCACATTTTTATTCTTCATTCCAGTATTGAAGCTTTATAATGCTGTGGTCGGGAAGGCGAAAGCATGTACGCTCAGATAAAATGTTTGGCCAGTTTTATAAACGCAATATGCCCTCTGTCTTTTCTCATCCACAATGTATCTGGACATACTGTCACGATTCATATTGGACTTGTTGGGAACGTTGCACAATGCGGCTAAATGCTGGTTCAGTCAAGAAACCAAGCTCATCATTTCTGTTGTTTTGTTCGGTCATAAAGAATATAAATCTTCCTCTGTGATATTACACAATGTCATCCCATAGGTTAGATTTATTTATTTATTTTCTCTGATCTGGTTTATATCTGCTAGGAAGAACTCTGCTGCCTTACAACTCCATGGAAAAATCTTTAGTCAGAGCAAGACCAAGACTTACCTCTGCTGCAGAGGAGAAGATCATTTACTGTAGAGTTACTAGCTTCAGAAATCACCAGTTAACAAACAGCACGTCAGATTAGAGCCGTTATGAAGGCTTAATAGATCATAAGTAGCAGATACATCTCAATATCAACTGTTCGAATGAGATTATTTCATATTTTGGACGCCTTCAGAATCAGGGAAAAAGCCATGGAATTTCTGTAGAAGGTCTGTCCAAACTTTTGACTGGTACGGTCACTTCCTAAACTCTCCTGTGTGTTGTATTCATGCTCTTTATCTATCTACATGGGTTTCCTCCATGTTCTTCTTTTCCATTTTTTGGAACATGCCAGGAGGAGCCTTCCTTTTGGTAAATCGCCGCTGTGTGTATGCTGCATCGTTTGTCATGCATGGTGTATTCATATTTTGTGTGCAGGATTCCTGGGATTAGATCCAGATCTGATCACCCTGACCAGGATAATGCTGACTGAAAATAATAATGATAATTAAAAGAAAAACAATGAAAAAAATTATGTTCATGTCATTCAAAAACTTATGAGCAAAGTACAGGTCAGTTTTTCTTTATGCATTTATTCTCATACTAGAATTTCCTTAATGAGAATTGTCCTGAGGTGAAATGTCACAGTCTTATCCCTCCTTAAGGTTCCTACTCACTGAATTACTTATTAGTAAAAAAAAAAAAAAAAGATCTTCTTTAATGAGACCTGCTTACCCCTTTTTTTACGTTCTTGTGGAGACCATCTCAAACATACTGTATCATGCCCTGAATCTGATGTAAATTGTTTGTGCGCGCACAAGTATAACCGACCACATTATCTGTCATTGTGATTTCTTTCCCTTATGACTTTAACAGGATTCTTCCTTCACACACTATGGCTTCAGGGTGACCTCGTAGGTACTGTAGGCCACATTCATCACCGGAAAGCATTGGACAAGCAATCTACTGCAGAGAAATCATCCAAAATGTCAAGGGTCAGCGTTGTTAAATGGAGATTTATTAGGCTTCATAAATTCTGTTTAATAAAACGAAATAAAATATAGTTAGAGGTAGAGAGATATTTCTGAAAGGTGAGCATCTGTACATTTCTTTGGTTATTTTTTTATAGACATTTTTATATCCTTTATGGGAACTGGGTCACGGTCCTATTAAGACGCCTTTCTTTTTTCTTTTTTTTCCTTTTCTGGGCTGCTAAAAGAATAACCGTCCTGTTCTGTTTCAGTAATAAGTGTATGTATCAAATGTGATTCAGAGAAAATGCGGGAAATCTTGAGGGAATGCCTGTGGAAAGTGAAAAAAAAATGCATAACTCATGTCCTGTAAGAATGACAACAGATGTATCTAGTAGACTTAAGATCTTTCAATCTTCCAACTTGTGTCTCACACACGATCGGATATCTGGCGTTCCTTCAGCAGCTTATTGTTTCATGATGCATGCCTTGTATTAGAGTGATGAAAATCTGGATGTTTGTGGAAAAAGCAGATTTCCATTAAAGGCCAGCTGACAGGTACTACATTTCCCCTCTGTCCTCACTCATGCCTCCATCCTGACTTCATCTGCATCTGAGCTGTTCTGCGCCTTCAGGGTGCAGCTGTGCACATAACTGAAAGGACGTGCAGGTCGTATTTCATTTTTAAAAGCGGAGTGCTTAAGGGTGACACCATAGCTCCTTTTGAAAAGATGATTAAGTTGGAGCGAATCTCGGTTATGGGCTGTTGGTTGCATGTGGACTCTGAAAGGCCCCTGTTGGACGACTTCAGCACCTGACTTCAGCCATGTGACGTAAGCCTGAGATCAACACTTGTATTGTATACTTTCATACATGAGATTTCTCATTCTTGGCCTTTACCTTGAATACAAAACACCCACATACACCTGTCACACCTGTCACATTCTATCTGAGCTCCACTGATTAAACTCACATCTCAGAGTTACTGTAGCTTTGGACAATGAAGCTTTAGCAGGAAATTCCTTCTTCGCTTCATTGGCAACAAAAGGAAAGCGAAGACACCAAAATATATGATTTAGTCTGAGTATAAGCAATTTTTGATGCATACAGGTGACACCTGGAAACTTTTCAAGTTTCTCTGATAAATGTGTCCGGACCAAATGTGAATATAATTTGCTTACATTTTTCCTTGAGTTTATCCAGAGTTTTACAGAACTTTGTTCTGATGAGCCAGTAGTATACAAGGTAAAATATTCTGTTTAGTATTGATGGGATGATTATTAATTATAGTTGATGATCAACTGATTTTTTGTGTATTTCAAGCGATTGATATTGATAGCAATCGTTTTTAATTGTTAAAAATTACTAAAACACGCCATGTTGCTTTTTATCACATGCTGTGTAGCAGAAACACTCACTCACTCACTCACTCACTCACTCACTCACTCACTCACTCCGCTTTATCATGACTTAGGCGACACGAGGCGGGTTACACCCTGGATGGGGTGCCAATCCATCTCAAGGTACTGTACACACAATCACATACTCTATCACACATTACAGCCAATTTTGGGAATGCCAGTTAGCCTAACCTGCATGTCTTTGGACCGTGGGAGGAAACAGGAGTCCCCGGAGGAAACCCATCAAGCACAGGGAGAACATGCAAACTCCATGCACACAGACCCCAAGCCGGGGATCGAACCCAACTCTGGAGGTGCAAGGTGACAGCGCTAACCACTAAGCCTAGCAGAAACACATGTAATGCAAATAAACCAGCAATGAAGCAAAATCTGTCACAGGCACACAGTATGTGTACAGTGATGAATGACGTATGTTGTTATCGTTACACTTTCTATTGTATCATATTGAAATTGTATTGTGTTGTATCATAAACAGTGGCACAGCGGCTTAGTGGTTAGCACTGTTGCCTTGTACCTCCAGGATAGGCGTTTGATTCCCGCCTCGGGTCTGTGTGCATCTCCATGCTTGGTGAGTTTCCCTCCGCGTACTATGATTTCTTCCCACAGTTTAAATTGCCAAATTGCCCGTGGTGTGTGTTTGTGTGTGTGTGTGCCCTGCAATGGATTGGCACCATGTCCAGGTTTGCACCATGTCCCGTCTCATGCCCAAAGTCTCCTGGGATAGGCTCCAGGCCCCTGCTTGCTACCATGTACAGTATAATCAGTGTAGAAGATGAATGAATTGTAAACACATACAGTACATGCTTTTGTATCATACAAAAAAAAATTGTATAGAGAAGAAAACGGTTGTTAGTCTAAATCTGTCCTAGCCACTGATTCTGAGAAGAAAAAAAAAAAAACCACCCTGGATTCAGGACACCATGCTCATTGATATAGTGATTAGAATAACTCGCACCATATTTCAGTGTCTTCAGTGCCTTCCTATTAATGCTTTCTAACATTTGGACAAATTGACATTTATAAAAAAAAAATATGACAACAAAAATTAATATTTAGAAAAAACGAATGTTGGACTCTTAATCAAATGGACACGGCGCTTGTTGCAGGACAGACTTGAAACATCGGCTTTCTATTGGGCGTGTAGCCGCGTTCTGCTCTGAAACAATGATGTCACTGTTATGACAGACAGACCTCATAGAACACACTGGATGGTTTTTGCCTTTGGCCTGAAATTACTGAGGAGGAGAGAGCATTTTTATAACACTGTTAAAATGTGCGAGACAGCTTGTATGTTTTTGTTGACTCAGTTCAAGGAAGGAACACTTGTATCTAATTAGCGTCTGCTATCCGTTCAGAGCATGATGTTTTCAATAGACCGAGGTGGACACGCTTCTCTTTATAGACCTGGAACTTTGGCTTTGTTGCCAGATACGTGCATGTCTTTTAGAGGAGAAATGGAAAATGAGTGGTTTTTGTGCGCATAATTGTTGTCATTACTGTAACATGAAGCATAAAGTTCAAGGATTCAACAAACTGAACAATCGTTTCCATATTCGAGAGATTAATGGAAACAAGATTGAATTTCTGGAGCCATCCTTACACGAAGCATTTTAAACAGAAATGCACGTCCGTATCTTTAGAAATATCTTTATACTTTAAAGCCCCGCATAAGATTACGTTTATTATATAATGAACAACAGGGAAGGAAGCACAAGAACGTTTCCAGAAATTACTTTATTAAAACAATGATTATGACCTGGTTACTGGATGTAATTTAGGTTAGCGTAATGAGAAAGCAGGTTCTATTTCTCTCTTGGGTTCCTCAATCTTTCCTCATCTGCGCGGGGAGGACTAAAGCAGCTCAGATGCTAATATCAGTAATTAGCAACCCCCGAAGAGAGGATTTGTACGTCTATAGGCCTTGGTATTTGAGCTGTGGAAAATGTACACATTTGCTTTTCTAGCCTTCTTAGCGCAAGCTCGGGGGAATCAATCTGAAATATTGCTCCCAGTGTATTACATCGGCATATTGTTCATCATTCATACTGATCAGCGCTAATGAAATACGGCTAAGCGAGAGCCAGGGAACGATATATTGCAAAGTGTGTGCCAGCTATTGATGTTTCTTGGGCAAAGCATGAGAACAAGCCCCTTACAATAAGACATAAAACATATATCTGATAGAGGTCAGCACTGAGCCGGCTATTATTTGGCCTTTTTTTTTTTTTTTTAATGAAGCACTTGACCACTATTCAGCTAGAAACATGTGCTCGTTTTTGCTTTTGGTTTTTAACGGCCTTTGGCTTTTTTATCGGTTTTCGTTCTTATTGATCTTTCTAGCTTCAGGGTTTTTTTTTTTTTTTTTTTTTTTTAAGATTTCTTG
>JAQMYG010000009.1:20318928-20329370 GCA_030014215.1 Clariallabes teugelsi | reverse complement strand
GAAGGAACGTGGTTAAGGAACAGATGTGGTCAAAAACATCCTGAATGAGTGTGATGGGAGATCACTTAAAAGCTTAATGAAATCAAATCCTAAAAAAAAAAACAACGGCTGAACTCGCAGCTATGTTTAATAAGACTATTTTCCACATGTAAAATATGAAGAGAACTGGAGGATTGGGACTCAACAGCTGTGTACAGTAGCTGTAAGAAAAACACTTATCAGTGAGAATAATCAGTAACAAAACAAAAAAAAACGTTCAGTTTGCTTGGGAGCATAAAGAATGCATTGTGGATTTTCCCTATTCCACATACTGTAGATGGACACATCAAGGTAAGAAGAAAGGCAGATGAATGATGCGACCAAAATGCCTAATGCCTACCGTACAAGCATGCGGGGGCAGTATTATGGCTTCTGTCAGTCAGGTCCAGGTTCAGCAACATTATATGGAAATAAAATGATGACCTGAGTATAGTGAATGACCAGATTTTTCCATCCACAGATTTTTTTCTTCGCTGCTGGCATGGCCATATTAAAGGAAGATGACAATGCCAGGATTCATCGGGCTCAAATCATAAAAGAGTGGTTAAGGAAGCAAGAGTTGGTATGGAACCATATCAACAATTACTTATTTTTTTATCCGCTTATGTAGAATATCTTCCATTCAAGCCTCTGAATGAATAGTTACTACACAGCAAAACCCGCAAAAAGTTGAATTAAGACCCAGAGTGTTCAAATAACATCCCAGTGTGTATACAGGTTTAGTTGGACTCAAATGAATTATTATAGATTAATATAATAGTGGTGTAGTGGTTACCACTGCTGCCTTGCACCTCAAGGGCCGAGGGTTCGAGTCCCACATCAGGTCTGCGTGTGTGGTGTTTGCATGTTCTTCCCATGCTCAGATTAGGCTACAGTACCTGGCATTTGCAAAGTGTGTAAGTGTATGTGCTTGTGCCAATCCTGGCCTCCCGTGACCCTGTACAGGAGAAACGACATAGAGAATGAATGAGAGAGTGAAATTAATATAATATAAACCTACGATTTTCCTTGCAGCTGGAGCTACTGTCAGATCAGCTGTTTATAGAACATTAATCAACAGTTTCTGATCAGTCATAATCGAGAATTCTGACAAGAGGAATTGCTGCGTACAGGGAGACAAATTTCACTAAGCAAAATGTATTGCATTTTCCTAACTGAATATGCAATCTCTGCTGTTTTCGAAATCAGATATCGTAAACGAGGCTTGTTTTGCTTGGTTTTTATTCCCTCTTGCCATCTTTGTGGAGATTATGTATATGAAAGGTGCCATTCCTCAGAGATATGTGTGTGGAGCAGGGGGTGGAAATTGTAATGAAGAATGAACGAGGAGGAAGAAGCTACAAATGTGAAAAATATGTTGATGAAAATTGCCTCTTGAAAACAAATTTATATTTTGGGGGTGAATGGCCCAGTGTTTTGCATTTGTTGAACTGGTAAAGCCATAAAACAGTGCATTCTTCATAAGTGCACATCTCTTCTCCCCACAGATTCCCTCTCCTAATGGGTTCACCTTGTCCAAACAGTTCAGCGTGCCATTGACTTGGAATCCAATGCTGTGTATGTACGCATATTTGTCCCATTTGAGCGGAAAACCTGACAGGACTGGGATGTTTGTCAAGTTTAAATTATGTGAATGGGATCTTTTTTCTTTTAGAAAAGGGCTTGATCTGGACTTGTGACAGCCCCCCGTGGATCCCGACATCCTCCCCGCTCTGAGATGCTTCCTCTATACTTCTTGCTCCTCCATAGTCTTGGAGGTCATGATAGATGCGATGTCACCACCTGCCAGCAGTTTAAGAGGTATATTACACTCGAGCAGCAACGGGATTTCCTCTGAACTACTCAGCATTCCCTCCACCTTGTCATGTTAGGCTCAGATCAAAGTATGTCAACCCCTCAGCTGATCCTGCTCTGTTGCTCTTCCCCGGTCTTGTTCTTTAGGGACACTTGCATTCGCTTGTTTTATGAGAGAAAAGGAGGAGAAAAAAAATCACTGATTCCTGTGTAGAATATCCGCTTTAAGAATGCTCTTGGGCTCATTGCTCTCTCGAACTCTCGGTGGACTTTATCTTCTTGTGTGTAAGGCTGCGATGGTTCGGCATTATGTCGCTCCATTACGGAGGAGTACATAGTTACTTACTTGCAATAGCAAGACCTCATAAAAACAACTGTATGTCATAAATGAACATGAAGCCATGGTGTGTGTGAGAAACAATCATATGGAAAACAACTGCTTCATGAGGAAGTTACGTTGTATGCCATTTCCCACAAGCTAATAAAAAAAAAATAAAGACCCCAAAAAAGAATGACAGCTCTCTCAGGCTAAATGTTGTTAGACAGTAAAGAAAGAAAAGTTGACACACAAACAAGAAAAGAAAAATGCTAAGGCATGCAGAAAAAGAAGGCCCTATGACATGTAAACCTTTCTAGCACTGGGCCAAAAAAACAATGGAGTGACAAAGCTCTTTCTAAGCAACTAACATAACGATCAACACTCTTAATTGTGAATCGACAAAAGAAAAAATGGTGAAATGAAACAACGCTTCAGTTTCCTTATAAAATTTTCTTAAAATAACACAAAAATTTTAACTCCGTAAACATTAGAAAAGGTTATGTGTTTAGCTAAATTTACCACTAAAGTAAAAATACATCATTTCTTCATATTGGGCTTTCAAAAGCCAGACTTTCTTGTATTTTAATATAGTCTGAGGAAGGACTTTTGTAGCTCTCATTTTCAGTCCTGTTCCTGAGCAGTTTCAGATGAATGTATTTTTGTTTGTTAAGTCACAGAGTGACTGATGAGCCATTTAAGCATTAAAACAAATTTAACTTAATGCATGAACCAGTGAGAAACAGGTGCAGATGGTGACAGATGATCAGGCCGGTGATTAGTGTACTGGTGATGCTGAATACTGAGCGGTTGAAACAGATAAGAGGGGAAATGAGGTTGCTGCGGAGGTTGTTACATAAACAAACATTTTTTGAAATTGTTTTTTTAAGGCAATTCAAAGACAGCCGGTCAATAGAAAACATTTGTTCCCATTTCTTTAGAAAAATGTAATATAATTTAATATAATATCAAGAAATGAGGGGTGGTTCAATACTTTTAGACAGTCCTGTATTGTAGTATTGTTTCTTTGGAAATTGATACTGTAAATGTTTATAGTTTAGTAAATATTTTAGAATTTTTATGAATTTGAAAACACATTATGTAAAAAAAAAAAGTATTACCAAAATATTATTATTTTAAAATATATTAAAGTAAATCACATTTACAGATAAAAACTGTCTGATAAGTACCTTTATAAACCCAAATGCATTATTTTATATTCAAAAGATGACAGGACGATAGTTTATGATTTATGTTTCTGATAGCAGAGTTTACTTCATGACTCAATATATTTTCTTAAAAAATGTACCTTGAGGATAAAAGCAGTGAGTAGTGGATCCATATCTGACATGACTGCAGAAGTCTTACTCTATCATATAGGCTGCTTTTATATACAGTACAAGTAAAGGACTCATTCAGAAAGAGAGACTACGATGACAGAAACATTATAAGGAAACATGGATCAGTTTCTATCCACATACTTGGCAGAGCTTAATAGCTGAATAAATCAAGACAACATGATCTGGTTGGGCAAAAAAAAAGAGTTGACATTTTAGGATGGTAAATCAAGCACAGATAGCAAATTAAAAAATTTGAATTCCTCAAATTGGATTAAGAATGCACATTCAGACAAAACACAGAATTGGTGCTGATTTATTTTTTTATGTTACAGTATACACTCACTCACTCATCTTCTATACCGCTTTATCCTGTATTCAGGGTCCCGGGTTGCCTGGAGCCTATCCCAGGAGGCTTAGGGCACAAGGCGGGGTACACAATTTTTCAGCATCATGAAGTACTGTCTTGCTCCAAGCAATAATAATTAAAAATGCAAATTTTTCATATTTATTCATAACTAAAATAAGTGTAAGTTTAGAAGAATACGACCCAAAAAATGTTTGCATTTGAAAAGCATCCGTGCAAAATTCATGATTTTGTTCCCCAAACAATCTGTAGTGTTTGTAACCATGTCAAATTCATGTTGTGATCCCTTAATTAATTTGCATTTTAGAATAATACACTTTTTATAGGTTTATATCCTTTCATGTGAAATCTAAATTGGCCAAGTTTCAATTGAATGACAAATAAGATCATTGAAATATTTGAATAAAAGAAAGTTACAGAATTTACAAAACGACATGCAAATTTATATTTAGCAAATGTGTTTCTTTTTATCTGATAAAGTTATACAGTAAGTGTGTGAGCATATTTAAAAAATGAAGCATGTATTAGGAAGAGAGACTATGATGGAAGAAACACTATTAGGAAACACGGATCAGTTTCAATCCACATACTTGGCTTAATGGTTGAATAAATCAAGTCAACATGATCTGGTTGGGTTACTTTTTCACAAGGTTAGACACCTAGGGTTCACCTAGGTAAGACAATTTTTAGTACCAATACCTTGTTTCGGTCGATTATGAAAACCTGGAAGGAACTTCATAAAAGAAATATGGTAAAAATAAAAAAAAATCATGAATGGAGATCACTTGGAGAAGTTGCAGTATAAATAAAAGTTTAATAGAAATCACAGCTATGCTTGGTAGTGAATGTAGGAGCATTTCCACATGCACAATGCAACAAGAATTTATGAAAGAATTCAGTGAACAGCTGGGCTTAAATTGTTATAGGGAACATAAAGTTTGGAATTTGGAGCAATGGAAAAAGGTCATGTGGTCTCACAAGTCCAGACTGACCTTATTGAAGAGCAATGTGTGTCGGGGTAAGAAAGGAATCGGATAAAGTATGGACCTATCATGCATAGTAAGACAGTACAAGTCTCTGGAGGGGAGTGTTATGATCTGGGGTTGCTTCAGTTGTTCAGGTCTAGGTTTTGGCAATAAAATTAATTCAGCTGATGACCTGAATGTACTGACTGAGCAGGTTATGACATCAAAGTTTTTTTTATTCCCTGATATCATACATACATAGATAGATAGATACTGTAGACAGATAGACATAGTGTCCCATCCATATAGTAATTCTGCATCAACACCACTGTTTCTGTTACTGGTATAGGCTCAGATATGGATATAATAATATATAATATAATAGTATAATAAAATCCGCACAGGCATGCAGAAAAACAAGGCATTTAGTAGTCCTTATGGCTACATAAACCTTATTTTCCTTTCTCAGAAATAAATTGAAAAACAAAAACAAAGGGAATTAACACAAAGCAATTAACACAACTATCAAAGTTCTTTAAAAACCTGCAAAATGAATCAACCCTTTCTTTTCATATTCCATTTTTGTAAAATAACATTAAAAAAATTCAGCCCTGTAGACCTTAGAAATAAAATGTGTTCTGCTAAATTGAACACTAAAGTTAAAAAACATCAAGTCCTACTGTATAGCCTTATTATATTAACATTTTCTTCCTTGCAAAGTACTGCAACTCTAATTTCTTCATATATTGTTTCCTAAGACCCAGACTTTCTTATATTTTTAATATCGTCTTGAGGAATATTTCTAGACTTTTTGACTCAAGTTTTCGGCTCTGATTTTCAGCCCAGTTTCTGTACCTGAGCAGGTTCTGAAATTTTTGTTTGTTTGTTAAGCCACAGTGACTAATAAATCATTCAAGCATAAAAAAAATAAAAAATTCTAGGTATTGGCTCTGACCAGGATATCATGGTTGATGAGACACAGTGTCAGTTCTTTGCTCTACTCAGGAGCACAAGACAGACTAATCACATTGAAAATAGTGTACGTACCTTGAAAACGATGGCTTCTCTTTTGTGTCCTGTTCCTCAAAAGATCCCCCCCCCCCCCCCTTTGCATCTCATAAAGCATTTCTTGTCAATATCGCCTCAGGATTTTTGTAAAAGCGCTTTGTGACCATGACAGTACTGTACGAATGAACTGAATTGATTTAATTTGAGCAAAACAGAAAGTAGCACTCAAACAAAACTTCTTTGTTATTGCCACTTGATTTTTGGAATGCTCCTTGGTGCCCATTGTTCCATCAGGAAAAATAATAGCTTTATTGTTGTTCAATAAATCACTATGTTTTGTCCATATCATAATCGGCAAAAAAACGGCTTAATTAACAAGTACCTTAATTAACTTCCTTAATATTAAGAAAATTAAGTTAGTTATTTACTCTACTTACTTGTGTTTCCAATAGATATTATTCCTAGTTATGGTGATGAGGCGTTTAAAGGTAAGTCTTACAAATGTATCTTGAAACATTGAAACATTTGACAAAGCACTGCTGATCTAGCTTTTCATTCATTCATTCATTCATTCATTCATTCATACAGTATGCACTCAAGAGGTACTTCATTAGATACACCTTACTAGAACTGAATTGGGCCCTCCTTTGCCTTTAGAACTGATTTAATTCTTTGTGGCATGGATTCAACAAGATGCTGGAATCATTCCTTAGAGATGTTGGTCCATATTGACATGATAGCATCAAACAGATGTTGCAGATTTGTTGGCTGCACATCCATGATGCGACTCTCCCGTTCCACCATGTCCCAAAGGTGCTCTACTGGATTGAGACTTAGTGACTGTGGAGGTCATTTGAGTACAGAGAACTACTGTAAAAAAATTTTTTTTGACAAAATAGTTTAAAATAATTTTAGCATTTGTGACGTAAAGGGATGGGCCCTGTCAGAAACAACTCAGGTAGGCTGTGGCATTTAAACAATGCTTAATTGGTAGTAAAGGGCTAATGCTTTTACGTTGTTTACACAAAATTCTGACCCTCCCACTCGAAAGTTGAAGCAGAAATTGAGACTCGTCAGACCAGGCAACATTTCTCCTATCTTCTGTTGTCCAATGTTGGTGAACCCATCCAGATAGTAGCCCTTTCTGCTTCAAGATTCAACTTGTTGTGTATACAAGATGCTCTTCAGCATGGCTCAGTTGTAACAAGATGTTATTTTAGTTACTCTTTCCTTTCTTTCAGCTTGAACCAGTCTGGCCATTCTCCTCTGACCTCTGGCATCAACAAGGCATTTTCTCCCAGAGAACTGCCGCTCACTGGATATTTTCTCCTTTTCAGACCATTCTCTGTAACCCCTAGAGATGTTCTTGTGTAAAAAAAAAAATCCCAGTAGATCAGCACTTTCAGAAATACAGTACACCAATCACACCAATCTGTCTGGCACCAACAACCATGCCACGTTCAAAGCCACTTAAACCACCTTTCTTCTCCGTTCTGACGCTCGGTTTGAACTTTAGCAGATCATCTCGACTTTAGTATCTAAATACAACAGTGCATGCTTTTTTTTCTTCTTCTTTCCCAAAGAGGCAAATTGCATGGAGGAGCAAACACCTAGCCTATGCCTTAAAGACCAAATGTAAATTAATAAGGCGGTATGTCATTTTTTTGCACAACCCAATTATAATTAAGGTTTAGAAGTTAGTATTCATGTACTGAACAAATCTACATAACTGCAAATCACATGACCCATTTTTTATATCATACAATTTTTTTTTTTTAATGAACTAGGCAGACACTGTGTGACTTTTAACAGTTACAGTATGTACAACGTGTTAACTCTAACACTATACATTTTAATTGGCTTTTCCATAAGGCCTGTGTATGTGAACGTCTTTGCTCACACTGTATGCCCGAGCAACCATGTGATGTAAATTAACTCACACTGTATGTTTAAACAGAATCCCTAAAATTTTACTTAGTACAGAAACTAATGGACTAAAACATATGAATGAATGTGTTCGTGAAAATGGTTGAAAAGACACACTGAGTATGGTCTGTCTGTTTTGCAGTGAGAATTGCATGTACCGTATGTGTGCAGGCACATTGAGGTGATGTCATCAGGAATTGTAAAAAATAAATAAATAAATCAGACCATGAACACATCCTCCGAGAGCCAGATCATTGGTCATTCAATTCATTCATTAATTGTGCGCTGTAAAACTGCTCACGCTGCATGTTAAACGACATCTGATCGGGCCAAAATTCAACCTAATTTTAACTGGGGTAACTGATTTAGTAATAAAATCCGGCCACATACTTCCATTATCTTCCTGTCCTTAGATTAAAACACAGAGCTATATATACAGGAATATTATATCAAACGTCCTTTCCCAATGTAATACATTTTTATATGTCTTTTTCACACACACACACAGATCTCAAGATATACTGCATGCTACCTTTATGCCTCATTCTTTGTATGTATGCTACCATGTATATGACATTAAGAAAGGGTGAAATAACGTTTTGTTGTGGAAATGAGAAGTCACGGCTGTCCACTGCTGTCAAAGCATCCAAATAAACACATGCGACTTCAAAGAAGAGGACCAGAGACGGTTAAAAGGCTATGTCGGCATGCCGAAATGGAAAACGAAACACCGCTTTCTTGCTTTCCCTTAGAAAAGCATGCCGGTGTTGAAATACTAACAGCAATGTTGACACTGCAGCTCTGATGCTTCGGCTGGTGGTTGGAGATGTGGACGTCTGCTGTGTCATCAACATTCTGATGAGGAAATCTCACGCTGTTATAAGAAAATAATCAATGATGGCATGGTGTGATACAGCCAGACATGAAGTAAACTTACCTGATGTTCATTATTTTGCCTTGGAAGTGTTTTTTTAACTTATAACACAGATATATATTTTTTTAACAAGTAAGGTATAATTCTTAATACGTTAACAACTAGCATTAGTACCAGTCGTTGTCTGGTTTGTATAAATAGTTGAAAGGTTAAAGCTAAAAATAAGCTGGTCAGCTTTAATGCAATCAGTGATATTATTATTATTACTATTATTATTATTATTATTTCAGGTTGAAGCCCACATACATGTCTGCCTGTCTTTCCTTATAGCAGAACCCTCTCAGAATATTTTTTTTGTAAGGTTGAGTATCTTATACCTTGTTTACTCTAAGTTGTACTTTTTTCATCGTCAGCAAAATACACTCCCTGTTCGCTAATTAGAGAGTGAATCACAGATGACAAATCAAAAAAGGAAATCAGATAAAGATTAGGTTTCGTCTTAAAATGTCTTCAGGTCATTTAATTTTACTTATCCTAGGAAAAAATATCCAGTTTAGCTTTTCTAGTTAATATCTATTGATGCAGGTGTTTGTTTACATTGAGAAAGTAGCTTATTAGTAACTTATTTTAAAGTAGATTTTAAATACAGCACATAACCATTTTTATTTCATTTATGGTGTAGGTTAAACTTCAGGCAGATATCCAAGTCCTGCAATACAACTTTTGCACACTGATGTATTTCAGTGTGCAAAAATTTCAATAAATTCTATCCAGCGGTCGATTTAACACGCTCAGTACGTTGTTAAAACTTGCGGTTTATTATCTGGCACATAACTGCTCATAACTTCCCTTCTACTCGACATTTTGATTTCGTTTATGAAGCAAGTTCAACTTCAGATAAATAGCTAAGGACAGGACAAATTTCATAAAATTCTGTCCAGCTAGTTTTTGTGATGCTGCGACAAAATCTGACTGGACAGACATGCAGACATACAGACAGAGACTGGAACTGTAGAGACTGTAGACTGGTTTTGGGTCTAATGTATGAAATGTAAAGATATCATTGAAAGAGCAAGTTCTGACCTTTGTACAGACCAAATATATATATTTTTATATATAAAGATATCTAATTTACTTTCCTTTTACGAGAAACAATTCGCCTAGAAGCCTAGAATGAGATGGTTGTTACCAACATGGATGAAGGAGTAAAACAGACTTTTAGACTTCAAGCACAGTGTGGTGATGAGTCTCTTAGTTGCAGTAAAACATTTGAACGGTGCAACAGTTATAAAGGAGCCATATGGCCCAGGTGGCTTAGAGCTGACTGCAGTCATTCCCATGAACATTCAGCAAGTGGAACTCCTGATCCTTTAAAATCAATGGCAACTTATCACCAACTTGCAGAAGAGATGCATCTGTCTGCGGGAACCAGAGGTGGAAAGAGTAATAAAATTTTGTACTTAAGTAAAAGTTCTGTTAATTTAGTGAACTTTTACTGAAGTACAAGTAAAGTTACCCTTATAAAAATCTACCAAAGTAAAAGTAAAAATTAGCTCATTAAAAATTTACTGAGTTATTATTATTATTATTATTTTTTAACAGCGGGGGTGGGATGGGGGATGGAACACCCTTGCATAATAAATTTGTTCTCTTTGTTGTGCCTGAAATCAAAGTGGTCGCTTAAATGTGACCAGGGGTTTGCTTCATAAGAATTTGTTGGCATTTCACTTTCAGCTGTGTCCATCAATCAATCAGTGCAGTGGTTTCTGGGGTGCAATTTTTTTCCTTCCCCGTTGTATTATTTGTATTATTTTTC
>JAQMYG010000009.1:20305038-20318828 GCA_030014215.1 Clariallabes teugelsi | reverse complement strand
ACTTTAAACAAAACATACTTAAGTAAAAGTAAAATTACAGATTTTAAAAACTACTTTAAAAAGTAGAAGTACACAAATAATCTACTCAATTACAGTAATGCGAGTAAATGTACAGTAATTCATTACTTTCCACCTCTGGCGGTAACTATACTCTACACACAATCATTCACAGTCCTGACCACGCTCCACGCCATTTCCACATGTTTGGGCCATTAAAGGAGTTCCTGGGAGGCCAGCCTTCTACCTTGGCCGTATCCAAGCACTAGTGAAACACTGGGATAAGTGCATTAGTGTAATAGGGGATTATACAGTATAAGCAAATAAAGATTTTACTCTTATAGCTGTGTTTTTATTCTGCACAATGAAAAGTCCTGGTTTGGACAGGAAATTAATTATTTTACATAAGATTTTTAACATACGAACTTCATGAGATACAAAATTTCATTCTTCTATTAATTTAAAGGGATAAGAGAATATGCACTATTGCTGCACACAATGAAAGCGCCTCATGATGATGTATTTCTGTGGTTCTTTTTGGTTAAGACTTATTCGACTGTTGCTTTTTAACTTAACTTAAAAAAAATAAAAAAGGAACTTAACAAATGAGTTCTCAGTTCTAGTGTAGAGCGTAATTAAAAGCACTGGCTCTGTGGGTAGGTCAGGAAGTCTTTCTAACTCCATAATGTGCATAACCTTCTATAGGCCAATTAGCCTGCGCATTCTGGGGTCCTTCTAGCGAGAGGTACGAAAACCACTATGAGGTTTCTGTGAAGATTCCAGGGTGGCCATTTCTATCAGGGGAGGCTAATCAAGGGTACTGTGGTTAGCTTTGGTTAAGTGCCACACACACAGCTGCACAGCTGTTTGTATTCAGGCCTAACACAAAGGATGATAATCTAAGAGTTAATGGGGAGAAAAAGCTATAGCATGAATCGTGATCGCTAAACAAGTCTATATGTTGTAACTTATACTTCTTATTAGGAGAAAATAGTACAAATTGCAACTTGCTTGTTCATATGGAATCAAGATCAATAATTAACAGTTATATCACATTTTTATTTTCTATTTCTGTTCTACTGTACTTGAACTAATGCAGCATTAATTCTTCAGTGGTGGCCAAAAGTAGTAAAACAATATACAGTATGTCATGTATTATAGTTCTCCCTGTGTATGAAAAAGGTGATTTCGCTAATTAGTAGTTCTAGCCTCATGCTGAAGAGTTCTCACTCTCACTCACTCATCGTCTAAACCACTTAATCCTGTATTCAGGGTCGTGGGGGTCCTGGAGCCTATGCCAGGAGACTTACAGTACAGTAGGGCACGCACTACTCATTCACACACTACGGGCAATTTGGGAATGTCAATTAACCTAATCTACATGTCTTTGGACTGTGGGAGGAAACCCACCAAGCACAAGGAGAACATGCAAACTCCATGCACACAGGGATGGAAATCGAACCCAGACCCTGGAGGTGCAAGGCGACAGTGCTAACCACTACACCACTGTTGCTGAAGAGTTGTGCTAATTAATTGAAAGAGTTGATTGAAAAAACTAGTGAAATACAAGCTATGTGACAATAGTGTTCAGTTTCTGGAGCCAAGGCCTGGGTCATCTCCAGACCTAATAGAAACCCATTGGAGAACAGTTAGACAATGTAGAGGGCAGCAGCGGCAGAATCTTCTGTTCATGATCTTCAGGAATCAATCAAGCAGGCGAGTGAACGAGTGACATTAAAGTACTGCAGACATCTTTTGACTTTATGCCCAACAGGATCCAGCAGGTTAAAGACTTCACACTACAGTAAATCCTAATTGTTGTATAGCAAATTCATTGCATAATTAAAGCAATTAAAATTCTTATTATCTTGATACTTTTGGCCACCACTGTATATCAAGATCATACTCAGAGACCTGTTTGGTGAATTCTTAAACTAAAATTTAAATATGTATCATTGTTGATATGGTAATTGTTTTTCTCCTCTGAGGATTTCTGAAATGGTAAAGTTTCCATGAAAGGGCTTTGCATTTTTCTTACATTTTTCTGTAACATGACAAGATGCATTTTGTCTTTTTTGCTTTCAAGAAGAGGCTGTTTTTAATTAATTAAATTGATTGCATTTATTTAATCCTCCAACGTATAAGAGGATTAAACACTTCAGTACTTGTTATAAGACACATACAGTATTAAACTCCCGACTGCTAATGGTTCACACTAGACTAGAATCGGTGTTAGACTCCATTTCCCACAACATACTGTAGCATGGTCTACAAACATGGCCACAATGGACTCCAACTCCCAACTCACATGCTCAGGTTGATGTGACTACTGATGTACACACTTGAACACCCTGTAGTATACAAGCACAGCATCTCAGTGTGAAGTAAATGCTGTGTTTCTTCATGTATTTTTCAGCTTCAATGCAAAAACATCTTCTTAGCAAGTGACACTATCTTGAATGTTTCTTTATATGCTTAAAATAATTTGTAGAAAATGTCAAGAGACTTATACACTAATCAGCCATAACCTTACAGTGCAAAACATTATTCCGAGCATTGTGTAGGTTCCCCTTGTATAACCCTCTCCGGTCAGACCTCTGGACCCATGCACTCTGCTCTGCGGTGCACTGGGTGTTCTGGTGCCTTTTATTATGAACAGGATTGGCATTTTTCTGTGATTTGTGCTGCATTGTCTTTTCTGTCGGATTGGACTGGACAAGCTACTGTATCCTTTGGTGTCCGTGGGCATGGATGAGCCCTGGATGCCTATGGTCTTGTCACCAGTTTAATGGTATATTATTGATAATTAGTTTGCTAATATCCATCATCTGGTGTTACAGTAAAGCTAAGACTTACAGTATATATCTTCTTTTTGGTTTATTCATTATTAAGAGTTAGAAGACAAGTTTGACAAGATTTAAGATATTTTCACTTGCTAAGATGTGACTTTTTGCAGTGCTGTGTCTGTTTGTTGATTCCTGACTCTGTTCCTCCCTGTTTATGCCTGATTGTAGATTTCCAAATCTTTGCCCGTTTAGCAACCCTGATTCTAGCTGTGTTTTGTTTTGATTGCTAAGATATTAATATTTTCTGTCTACCAGCACGTCTCTGACAACATGACACTCACAACATCAAGTTTGTCACTCACTTATTCTCTATTCTGCTTATCAGGATTGCTGGAGGCCTGGAGCTTTAGGCAGGGTACACCCTGGACAGGGTGCCAATCCATTACAGGGCACAAACATGCACACTCACTCGCTCACTAAGGTCAATTGTGGATCACCAATTAGCCTGATCTGCCTGTCTTTGGACTTTGGGAGGAAATTGGAGTTTGAGACAGGGTGTGAGGCTACAAAAATGCTATCACTATGCTGCTGTGCTGCCGCTAAAATAAATTTCTTGTGTAATTACGTTTAAAATAAACTAATTAATTTTGGCATTATTCCCCAATGTTTTATTCAACATATTTTACTTGAGTGTAAATTTTACACTTAATTTAAATGCTTTGATACATTAATCTTTTTTTCAATGTATGCTTCCATTTCCCATTTTCCATAATGCTGTTTCACACTTAGTAAACACATTTGACAGTCTAAATGCATGCCCTATTTTATTTCACAAGGATATACATATGGTACTGAAGATGGGAAGATTTTGTTTCAGGATCCATTGGGCATTATTATCAGACTAGTACTGTATTTGAAACGAGCAGCTGATAATGAGTAAATTACACTGGGTGGCACGGTGGCATAGTGGTTAACATTGTCGCCATGCACCTCCAGGGTCTGGGTGCGATTCCCCTCTTGGGTCTGTCTGTGTGCATGGCGTTTGCATGTTCTCCCTGTGTTTGGTGGGTTTCCTTTGGGTATTCAGTTTTCCTCCCACAGTCCAAGAACATGCAGATTAGGTTATTTGACATTTCAAATTGGCATGGCCATCGTGTGTGAATGAGTGTGTGGTTGAGGGTGCCCTGTGATGGATTGGCACCCTGTATATATATATATTTATGTATATGTAAAAAAAAGGTGCTGTATGAAAACAAGAGGAACATATATATATATGTTCCTCTTGTTTTCATACAGCACCTTCACTTCCATTGCTTCCATTGCTTCATTTTTAACATGTTTCTTACAGGATCATTTCATTTTTCTTTTTTTTTTTTAACATCCATACTGTTAGACCCCCTGCAGTTAACTGGCCAAGGAAGAGTACTTCAAACCAATCACACATTTCCTAACCAAATAGCCTAAAATAGCTTAGTTTTCTCCTCCTCGGGGGCCGTTAGGAATCAGCGACAGCCACAGAAGAGACAGGCTCGTTCCCTTCACGCTTGACAAATTATCCTTAATTTCTCTCCTGTGGCTAATTTACCCAGGTTTTGATGTACCTTTTTATGGCAAATGTATTAAAGGCTGTGGCATGCAGTAATGAGGAACTGCTTCTGTTTAATGTCAGCTGGCTCTTTATTAGAATTTTCTGAAGCACACCATCTCTCCATTTTATCAAAGTCCATTGCTTAAAATTAGGCTTTATGATTATGCCGACACTGCCTATCATCATCTTGTATTTATAATATCAGGGCAGATTTTCTTTCCTCCCTCAATACAAATATCAGAAAACGTCCTAATTTCTAATCGTCGAGCCTAATACTGGGGCCGACGGGACCCGATCGGCTTTGCGCCGATCCCAGTGGCCGGTTTGTTTTTAATGCATTTGGAATAATATATATTTCACTCATATAATTTCCATATGACCCACCTGATCCCAGTTTGAGCTGCATTTCGAATGAGTTTTTAATCTTTAATATGCTTACCGTCCGGAAAGTGGTATTATGCAAACGCTCATGATTTTCATTCCAAACCATAGGAATGAATTATGCTGTAGAATGGAATGGGGACAGAGAAAGAATAGGAATGAGAAAGAGAGAGAGAAGTGTGTGATTTATTATTTTTTTTTATTGAATTCCATCTGAGAAAATGCATTGATTTTGCTGATCGACGGGGAAGAGGAGCGGGATGGCAAAATGTTTCAAGCGTTAACACTGACAATAAGTGGACATATGATGCAGAAGGTACTTTTTAAGTGTTGGAATCACCAAATGAATTCACTGGAGGCTTGATTATGCATATAAAATTATATGCAAACAGGTGCAAGCTGATTAAACTGACATGGCCTGTAGAGGAATGCATAACATATCGTGTTTTTTTTTTTTTTAATAATGTTTAATGTTTACTGTTTACCAACTGTTTTTCTACCTTAAGCAATATAGATTACACTTAATGGAAACAGGATCATTTGGCACCTTCAATGCAATTTACTGCAACCTTAAAGCCACAGCCTATGTGTTCACACAGCTGAAGCTATAATGATATAATTACATGACACTCACCCTGAATAATGAGTGTGGTTATCTAAAGTATTCCTCAGAACAGTGAGGAAGCTCCTCAAAAAGGATGTAAAATCAGTTGTGTAGTTCATCTTCATGCATCCAACGATAACAGCATTTACGCTTTGAAAAGGATTTTGTTCACACTCATCTAGGCCACATGAGTCAAACCCAAAGCCTGCTACTGCGTTTTATTCGCTCTGTTTGACCTTGCAAAAAAATAATACTCAAGCAGCCTGTAGTACTCCATTACTCAACATTTTCACACTATCTAAACTTAACAATGAGTGATCGTGCTCTGCTTGGGCCACTACACAGCATGCATGGACTCACAACGCAAAGGGCTGAAACTCTCATTGAAGCCAACACTTTTTCTGCCGTGCGTCTTTCAAATCAAACTCGCAGCCTAAAGAAAAATAAAGCTGATCTTACAAAGCCTTTATTTGCTATATTATATCTGAATGCACTAGGGTGAGTAAAAGTGATCCTCACTCTGGTTATATTAAAACTACCGTTGGCCACGCTGCCTTATCAAGGCTTTCCGTTCAAGGCTCCTGTCTCTTCAGTCACTGCTGTGCAGGTGTGAACATGTTACATCAGTTCATTTGGAACTGTGGTGTGAGGAGCAAATACTGTACTGTATGAATGCCTCACTTGTGATTTGCATGGAAGTAGAGCAGTGTGCAGCTTTTCGCTTTTCGAAGTCTGAGGGTGTACCTGGTGCTGAAACAACTCAACAAAAGTGCATAAGCACTAGCGTTTGGATATCTGCAACCAATATTTGGATGGATATTCTAAAGAAGGTGTTGTTAGTCATTCGTCTGCTCCCATCTACGGGTCGCCACAGCGGACCATGCGATCCGCTCACAATTTGGCACAGGTTTAAACGCCAGATGTCCTTCCTGATGCAACCCTCCCATTCTATCTGTACTTGGGACTGGCACTGCATCCAGTGACTGGGGTTTGGTCATTGGGTGGGACTTGAACCCAGGCCTTTCGCATGGCAGGTGAGAAACCTACCACCAAGCCACCAATGCGCACTCTAAGAATGGTGAAAGTTTTTAAAAAGAGTCATTACTGGTGACTAGACATGGATTCATCACTAAGAGCCTGAAACAGGTTTCTGGGATTCTCAAGGGCCAGTAATAGAACATTATCATGAAAAAGGTTCAACAATCAACAATGCTTGTTACAGTAGTCCCTATAGTCCTGATCTTTCTTTACCTGTTAGGTGTCCCGAAAGCAGCCCTATGAGAATAAATATTCATTTTTGATGAAGAAGTGAAAACAGTGCATTTGTGGCTCGCAGCCCAATATTTGTCCATTCTAAAAGTTGATTAAAATAAGTTGCATAGCCAAAGTGCGGATAATTTTTGACTGACCCTCGTAAATGAGGACTGAATTTGGGTTCTATATGTTACTTTTGTGCATGTACTGTGTTCATGAATGTGCTGCTTTTAGGATTTTATACCAACACTCGGGTAGCTTCAACAACCCACAAATTCAAACTGAAAAAAAAGAATAAAAATACAAAGACAAATGCACAATAACAAACTGTGTTTTTTTTTTTTTATTACTATTTTGAATGTGACAGCATTCATATAATTACTCTTTGTAAATCATAGTTTCAGAGCCTCTATTTTGGTCTATTTAAAAATGAATATTCACTGTTAGACTCTTTCTTCTAACCTGTAGCACCTGGCGACTACACACACAACCCATTGTCTTACTTGGTAATTAGATTGCTCTCCATTTACAGAAAAAAACACCTTGTTTATCCACTCAGCTGTCTCCCACATGAACATGAACAGTTTGCAGAGCAATACTGTATAAACGCAATGGCTTCTTAAAACATGTTACTTGAAACTGCCCAGAGCACCGTGCTGCCTTATTCACCGGGAAATCAGTGGCGAAATCGCCGATGTCTGGACTTTTCCTTACACTCAAAGGCTAACAGCAAGCACTTTAACTAAAGTAGATTATAACATTGCTTAATCAAATATTAGCATTCGTCCAAATGCACACATGAGAAACGAGGGGTGTTATAGTCATATTTGAGCATAATTGCTTAAAATCCTTCATTATTAATCTTAAGACAACTAATTATACAACATTCATTACACAGTGTTCAGCATTTCAAAGTTAAATATTCAGACCAATTTATATCAGTGCTCTCTTTTTTCAAGTCGTATATCACAGTAATGCTTTTTAAAGCTTAAATCTGGAACATTTGATCTCCTTCATTTCAACTCAAATGCCTAATTTTATTATCATTTCACCCATATGCATCCAGTATACAGTACAACAAAATAACATTTATTTATAGCAATGGTGCTATGTAAATCAACAGAATTAAATGAAAGTACTCATAACTAGATAAGACGACAGGGATCAAACATGGGACTGCATGAAGTACACATGTGAAAGAATTGCTTAAACAGCAAGAGACAATGTGATAAACTTTCTTTCAGCTGCTCCCATCAATGGGTCGCCACAGCCGACCATTTGACTTGCACACATCTTGGCGCAGGTTGTACAGCGGATGCCCTTCCTGATGCAACTCTTCCATTTTATCAGGGCTTGGAACTGGCTCTGCATCCAGTGGCTGGGTTGTATGGGATGTGGCAACCCACTGAGGGTGGGGCTTAAACCCAGATCTTTAGATCCCCAAATCATCAACCTGAAGACTTACCTGCTTGAGCATCCAATCCCCAGCAAGATGTGATAATTACTATAAACAGGACAAGTACAATAGGTACAGTAAAAGAAAGTACATCCATCCAGGAACATCTGTAGTCCAACTAGGGACCATGGAGGCCAATGGTGATTATTGCATTTATTCCCATTTTACATCCGTGGTAGAACCGCCAGTCAACATTCATGGACACACTACTGGTAAGCTGGGAACGCCAATTAGCCTAATCCGCATGTCTTTGTACTGTGAGGAAACCGGAGTACCCGGAGGAAACCAACAAGCTTGGAGAGAACATGCAAACTCCATGTACACAGACCTCAAGGTGGGAATCGAACCCGGGCCCTGGAGATGATATTCCAAGTGGAAAACACTATGGGATATAAGTATGTGTGCGCTTGTACGTGTTTTGAGTTTGTGTCAGTCTGGTCTCTACAGTATGTATTGAGGAGTCCATTGGCTTGGGGGGGAAGAAACTGTTACATACAGTCTGACTCTGAAGGCCTGAATGCTTTGGAACGTTTTGCCAGTGCACCACTTTTGTGGTCGTCCACAATGCTCGTGGCTTTGCAGATGCAGCATGTGGTGTAAATGTCAATGGTGGATCATATCCACAAGAGAAACCCTGATGTTGTCCTCAGCTGTCCTGAGGCACAATTTAATCAGGCAGTGATACAGCTGCTCAGGATGCTTTCGATAGTCCTTTCGCAGAATGTAGAAAGTAGATCCCTTTGTGGAAAGTAGAGGCACTGCCAGTGGTACCGGCCGCTTTAATCCTGTACACACTGTGTAAATTTATTACAATTTGTATTTATTTATTATTATTATTATTATTATTTATTTTATTTTTTTATACAGTTTTTATATCCCTGGGATCTTTCAGGCAATGCACATTTCTCATTTTTTATTTTTGAGAAATGTGCATTGCCTTATACAAATGAGCAAAAGTGGCACTGAGAATAATCCTGTTGTTGCCTCTGGAACGGCTAGTTTTTAAAAAAAAAAATTTGGACTATGGCAATGTTGTTTAGGGATTAGGTGAGTTTTTTTCCGACAAATGAACACCAAGGAATTCAGTTCTTTTTAAGATCTCCATGTAGGAACTGTTGATGAAGAAAATTCAGGTTTTGTATTAGAAGCTTATAAATGTTTTTAATAAACATTGGAATGCAATATAACTTGTGTAGATGGTTTAAATGTCATGTATTACCTTTTTTTCCTGCCAAAAATCTCTGCCAAACTCTAGTCCAGTTGAGGATGATAATTTAATGATGATAATGATAAAGATTGCACAGCTCTACAAAAAAAAGTCCTTAGTTTTATCCACATTCAGAGCCACGTTTTTGTCCCTGCCCTGTATTTAAGCCACTACAACTCGTCCTTTCTGACTCATTGTCTTGCTAAGGACACACACCATGGTTGCTTGTTCGGGCATCCGCTTGGGGTTCATCATAAGCCAACACAGTGAACAGCGGTGGACTAAGCACACACCCAATGCTCTTTGTGGAGGTGCTGGACAGGTTGCTCCTGATCCAGACTTAGATGAGATATCACAGTCAGGAAGTCTATAGTCCAGTTAGTAATCAAGGTGTTCTGGCCTAACCGGGTCATAGAAGATATGGGATGATAGAAGTGACCTTGAAGGACATTGAAACAATGGTGCTGCTCAGGGAAATGTTGAAAATGTCAGTGCTGTCAGAAGAACATGTGCTAGCTGGTCTGCACATCATCTGAGCACTTTGCTACAGTAGGAATGATGTCTCTGTGTAGAGTGTCTTTCACAGGGAAGGCACAATACCTGATCATTGAGGAAATAAATGGTTGAATCTAGAATTTGTTCAGCACATCTGGAATGATGACATAATTGTCACAGGCAACTCTCTTTTTTTGCTCTCTCATGAACTTGGAGCTGGTTACCCCTGTAACTAACAATAACATGTTAGAAGAAGCACAATAATACAGTATAAACCTTCCAGTCGACTCTGTTGCCAAAGCGGTTATTCTAGAAAATTAATCAACAACTCAGAATACAGCAATGCTCTGTTTATTCACTTATGATTTCTTGACTATTTCTGTTCCAGATCATCTCCCACCTTCTTTTTCACAAGAACACGCAAAGCAATATGAATGTACTATAATTGCCTCCTTTCTTGTAACTTCCAAGAAAGTATAATTAAGTTAAAATGGTTCACATGCGTGGCATTGGCCCGTGCAGCTCTCGTTTTGTTTTCTCACTCGAGTTTGTTGACTTTAAGCTGACTATTGCAACAGAGGAAAAATTTGCATTTGAAAAGTGTGGGAAACACATGTACACATGCACACATGGTGTAAGAAATGCGGCGTTTAAGCCCCGCTACTAACTCGTACTTAGAAAAGACATCTACATCCCAAGTAAGATGGGAGACAGCTTACTCTGTACACTCAAAGCTGTCAGGATATGTTTTACTATGGTGACTCTTATGGCATGCTCACAGCGGTCAGAGTAAAAGAGAAGCTGCCTCGCTCCTCCAGAACACCATTAATCATAAGGATGCAGCAGGACATTGCAGTATCCGAGAGAGAGGAGGAGAGATATGGGAGATTAGCCGTCTGCTTCTCTTAAAGTCCAGATGTGTGATAAACTTCACCTTCGTTTCAGCTCTACAGCTGAAACCTAAAAGGCCTTGCTCAAAAAGATTAAAAGATAGATCAGTTATTACCACAGCGAAAAGAGCTTTAAAAAAAAAAAAGGCAAATGCATAATTAAGCACATCTATAGCAGTTATAATGGTGTCTATGATCATATATTTACTGTTCTATAAGAAAGTAATTCTTTGTCCAAATTTTTAAAAATTACAGTGCTCTCCTGTCAGAACCACAAACGTTCTTGAATTATATCAATCCTTACAATCTTGTATAATTTAATTAAAAATATTAATTAAAAAAGCATTTTCATCATTGTTAAAATAATTGAATATAAATCACATACCGTAAAATTACAAAAATGTTACACATTTTTCTTTAGAGTTTTAGATACATAATTGTTATTATTATCATTTTTTTTGTTTTTTATTTTGGATGTTTCACCCGGTTTTATATTCGTCACATAATGTTTATACTGTACAGCAATGTGACTTTATTTCAAGCACATGCCATTTTATTTTCTGAAATACTTTCATATTTTGGCAGCATGATGGCGTAGTGGTTAGCACTGTCAGCTTGCACCTCCAGGGTCTGGGTTCAATTCCCACTACTTGGAGTTTGCATGCTTTAGTGTGTGGATGAACATGAGTGTGTGTACAGTATATGTGTGTGCCCTGCAATGGATGGGCACCCTGTCCAGGGTGTACCCTGTCTTATGCCTTAAGTCTCCTGGGATAGGATTCAGGCCCCCAGCGACCTCGTATACAGGATAAAGCGTCATAGATGATGAGTGAGTAAGTGAGTTTCATAATTTCACACAATGTCAAAACAATTTACTTCAGTTCATATGAGCAATTTCAGGATCTGAGAACTTTTATTATCACACGCACAGGCTTGCTTGTAAAATGAAATTCTTCGTTTGCACATTCTCACAGAAATGTGAAAAATGTGCCAGATGTAGTGCAGCTGGGAAGAAGATCTGGCAGAAAAATGATCTAAAAACATATTGAAAATAACTAACAGTGGTGTTAAAAAAAACAAATGAGTAAAGATATGCAAATGTAAAAATCATGTTTACACGAGGTATTGTGCAACCTTCGGTAGTTAATTACTGATGTGAAGAATGCTTGGAAAAATCTGCACTTTAGACCATACAGTACATCAATAGTAGTTATCGCAAATGTTCTTTGCTTCTGTTCAAGAAATATTCAAATGTATTTAGCCATATACTGTACATTGCCTGTATATTCATAAATACATTTGCTGTATCATGCTCCCAGACCCACTCTTGACAATTTAAATCCTGGAATATCCTGTGCCATCAGGGAAGTAAAACCCAATAAATGTGATAAACTGGTCATTCAGGTACATTCAGGTCATCAGCTGACTTAATTTTATTGCCACATAATGTTGCTGAGCCTAAACCTGACCAACTGTAGCAGCCCCAGGTCATAACACTGCCTATAGGCTTATACAGTGGCCACCAAACATGTTGGGTGCATCACTTCATGTTCTCCCCTTTTTACCCTGATCTACCCATCGCTCTGAAATAGGTTCAATCTAAACTCGTCAGACCACATGACCTTTTTCTCTATTGCTCCAAAGTATAAACTCCACGAAAAAGTGCTCACTTACGGCTCTTTAGTCCCTTTCCTGTAAGTACTTGTCACATTGTGTGTGTGTGTATGTGTGTGGAAATGTTCTTACTTTGACTATTAAGCACTTATGTCATTTCTACTGTCGATTTTTAAAAATTATTATATATTTTCTTCTTTTACGATTCAACTTCACCAAGCGCTCCTCCATGGGGCCTCCATTCATGACCACATTTCTTTGCTAGTGCTCTCAACCCAATTCCAATCATTTGAAATCACCTTAGTTATTTTCCTTGAAACAGGCCACTAATTTGACCCTTCAGAAATGGCCAGGCATTCATGCCTAGCAGCCAGGCATGCTGAGAAGTATTGCATTTAGAAAATCCCAATTACACTTGCATCTATGTTTATAATAATTTTTTTAATAGTGGGTTTTCATTAGTGTGTACATTTTAGCAAAAATGCTTGCACTTATATGAACATGTACAACCAATTACACATGGAATGCACCAGCAAACACATACAGAGATTATCCGCCCCCTGTCCATGTTGTCACATCCATTGAAGTTTTTATTTATTTATTCATTCATTCTTTCAAATTGAATCATAGATTCTGATTCAAGCAATGGCATTGAACTCTACCATGACTGTACTTTGCCTAGCATGTTTTGAGAGATTTATTTTAAATATTCTGTAGCAAAAGCCTTAAGTGAAAGAATATTTCTCTTTGAATATTTGTACTGTAGTTAAATTTAAGAAGTTTCTCAATGTATAGTGTATATAGTGTGTAGGTAATTTATGTTTACTGATGTATAATGCAAACGTAAAAGTCACTACTCACAAGACTTAATGTTTTTTTTTTAGCATGAAATTAAGAATCTGTACAAATTTGGGTGCAGATGCAGAGTTTTATTATTTAGACTAATCCATAAATCACAGTCAGATTTTACAGGGTCTAGTGCTTTCAGGTAGAAACTATTTAGAAAGTTTAGACCTGCTAACCATCCCAAAATAAGCTCCCCCCTTTTATTTGCCTGGAGACTGAGCAAAAGATATTTCCTCATGCTTTGCACATCTCCTTCATTTTGACACAATGTGAGAAACTACAATGCAATTAACTGGACAAGGGTGAATGAAGGGTGAAGGAGTAAACACTTTGCTTTTGGGACACAGTCATGATCTTGACACATCATTATTCATGTCAATGTTTGTGTTTGTCATTTTTCATTCAGAGAGGTTCGGATTCATTTAATTAGTATATATTTTCACTCAAACAGGTATGGCTTACACTGACAAGTATGAACAATTTATTGTGGCATGAATAAAAAACAAGGAAAAAAACAATATCTTTCATGCAGATTAGACAGAGATGAATGCACTTATTATCCATTTAATGCTTAAAACACTGTATGAGTAGGGCCGGGCGATAAAACGATAACGATATGTATCGCGATAGACACGTGATCGATATCAATAAAAAATGTGTTCGATAGAACGT
>JAQMYG010000009.1:20293846-20304938 GCA_030014215.1 Clariallabes teugelsi | reverse complement strand
AAATGTTTAAATGTAATATATTCTTCTCCTGGTCCTTATTTTAAATGGGTCATAAAAAATATAAATAATTATCGATATCGACTGATATGAAACACTGATATCGTGATACAGTTTTCAGCCATAACGCCCAGCCCTATGTATGAGTATTTCATCTGTTCAGAGTCCATGATGTAAGATTGGTGATAATGTAAAGTTCCATCATTTAACAACAACAACAACAACAACAAAATAACTATTAATCTGCCCGATTTATTAGCTATGAGTTAATCAATAATGTTTAATATTTGGAATAATCTTTTAATGTAATCTCATAACGTGTAACTGGTTGGACAAGACCACAGCAGATTGGACGGGGTTGCAGTTGCAGGCTGCAGGGATCCAGTCATGGGTCCATTTACTGTTCCCCCAGATTACCTCAAGAAACCACTCCTTTTTTCAAATATTGCTATAGACAAAACTGTCACAGTCAACTCCAATACCAGTTTTGGCTGAAATCAAGTCAAGACCAAGTCTTAAAGTGGTTGAGGCCAAGTCTAAATTGAGGTCAATTAAAAAATATAGTTGCCAGCAACAATTAATGGTTCCAATCACCCTGAGCCATCACCCTATGCTGCACAGTGGGCACATGGATTTAAAGGGAACATACCAATACTATTATGATGTAATTTTAGAATAGGGGGAATTTTATGTCCCCCTCCAAAATGGTATTGGTGTATCCCCTTTAAATGCATCACACTAGGATGTCACTCAATATGATGGCACTCAATATGATGTCACTAAATTTGATGTCACACAGAGTTATTAAGTTATTAACCAATTTCCAGTATAAGTTTAAAGAGTCGTCACGGCTGACCCATTCGAGATATCAAAAATCCCTCCACAATTTTGCATCCTGAATGTATTGAGATCACATAGGCCTGGTTTGTTGGCGATTGTGAAAATCCCCTAGGAGGAGTACATCAAAATCCATTGGGTGCATTTTGCAAACAACCCAAAATAACTGACTTCCTGTTGAGTACAACCTATGACATGCACTGCAAAGGTTGTTCAGTTCAATGAGCTCTAAATGTTTTGTGTGCATACTGTATATGCAAGTGGGTATTAGCTATGCAGCAAAATCTCATGTGATGGCCCCATGCGACGCCTGGAGCTCAGACTCTCAGACATCCTAATGGCTGCAGATTCCAACCTGACTGCCGATTTTCATTACTTTTTGAGTATGCTAATACCCCCCCAAAAAGACCCGGATGCTGAAAAAAAAATCCTTTAAAAAACAAGAGGGCCCTCACACACTATGATGACATAGGGCCCATATGTCCCAGGAGCTTTCAGTTCTCTGAATTCCTCCCGGCTTAGAAACAAACTGGTAGTTTGTGAATTGGCTACACTAAATTGCCTCTAGGTGTGAATAAATGAGTGTTTGTGACTCATATTCATCAAATCCCATTCAGGGTTTATTACCACCTTCTGCCCAGGAAAGTGTCCCGATCCTCTGCATCATTAACATCAATAATGTGCTTATTGAAAAGCACATTTTGACATATTTGAATATCATTCTCACTCACTCACTCGCTAACTCATCATCTCTACTGCTCATACTATGGGCTTTGGACTGTGGGAGGAAACCCACCAAGCACAGGGAGAACATGCAAACTCCATGCACACAGACTTGAACCCGAAAGTGCAAGGTGACAGTAGTAACCACTACGCCACCATGCCTGAATATCATTCTTTTATGTTTTACATTGTGGTCTCAGCAATTACCTGCTGTGTTGCTGTCCATTATGGTCAAAGAGAAAATTTTAAGAAATCACTATTATGTCATTTGGATCACTTAATAAGAAATTTCTAAATATCGCCAGCAAGGAAAAAATAGAAAAGAGTGAAAAACAGATGAAGTCATCATTTCGAGAATGCACTTATAATTCACACCTGTAGTCAAGTCATAGACGTAGCCATGCTAATCAGGGCATTTCTCTGAAAACAACAGAAAGTGGTAACGTCCTGAGGATTGTAGATATTAACAGTGACTGATACACTGCGTAATACTGTATAATACACATCTGTAATGGGAAAAGCACACTAATGTGAAATAATTAATGTGAGCTATACATAAGGAGTTATTTCAGCAGAACTAATGTCTAATTATGTTCCTTCAGCCCAACTGCTGCTTTCACATTGCTCAACAATTGACTCCCAATGATTTTACACTTGTTTTTCATAAAGTAAATTATGTATGAAGCGTGATGTGTTTAAGCATGTATCACATCCGACAGAAAGATATCTGTTCCCGTAGAGAGTGCTTTTGCAATCTTTGAAAAGCACATTAAAGATTTAATTGCTAAATAGAAGCATTACTGTGGAGCCATATATCACTGTCATCATGATTTGATCCTCCCAGTAGTCTTGCTTTTGGAGCGTTAGGGACGCTCCGTGTTATTTTCAAGATGTGCTTGAATGAAAAAGGGCTTTGGTGACATCTCAGTTACATAACAGGTTGGGCTGATTTATCTTTGCCCTGTGCATCACTATACAACTTCTACCATAATTCTGTGTGTCAGTTCTTGTTGGAACCCATTCTCTGAAGACCTGAATAGTCCCCCTAGCTGTTTTCTCTCCTTTCACAGAAAAAAAAAGAAACATAGATTTGCAGCTCAATTGCTAGTCTAAACTCCTGTAGCTCTGCTCAGATATTCTGTGTTAAGCTCCTTTGCCTGCCGGCAGCATGGGACTGAATCCACAGATGAACTTCGTACCACAGTGGCACATTTGATTCGTCTGAGAGCATCTTGGTCCAACTGCATTTTTCTATCCAGCTAATTATAAATAACCCCAGGGATGAGCCGACTGTGGTCTGACATGTGAGATTGACACACGTTTAAACCGGTGGGGCCTCGTTTAAGAAAATCCCCATATGCCCTCCGCTCTCCTGCATGGCTACCACGTTAAGCTCTTATTTACATATCGGAGTAATACTGCTATCCCAGTAAGGAAGTAATTGCAAAGCAAGAGTGGTACATCGTGTGAGGGAGTGTGTTGTGTTCTCTTGGAGCTCTGTATATATGGATGAGGGGAGGGTCAGTGAGTCATGAAATTGACTTGGGAGATGGCACTCAACCACGCTGGCTCCCAACCCACTGCACAATCAAGGTGAGTTAAACTTGAATGCAATGCATTTTTGCACTCAGCGTATGACTCCTCGACCTTCCGTCCATAAACCCTCCACTCGCTGAATTCACTGCAAATGAGAACTCCGACTTTTTTATGAAATCTTTAAAAACAAACAATCTGAAACACATGGCACCGGAATCAAATTATGATGTGTTCATTCTTTCAACTCTACTTTAAATGTCCCCCCCCCCCCGACCCCCCCACCACACACACAAAAAAACCCTCCCTGAAAGGATAAGGCTCCTCAACATTCATAGATAAGAAGAGCTTGTTTACAGGCTGATTCTTGAAGTCAAATTAATGAGCCAACCCCCCACACACAACCACGACAATGGAGCTACTGCAGGGACTCACTTTAAAATTGAGAATTGAGTTTTTCTAATGTTGTTCAGCTCCATATTTCCCTGCTGCCCACAACTAGGTTCTACATTTAATTATGAAAGACCTCTTGAATGCCTAGCGGTGCACTTTCATATTTATTATCTGGGGATGCTTTACAGTGCTGCTCCATCGGTGCGTTCAGTGAAGATGCATTGAGTATATAAAAAAAAGCAATATTTTCACCTAATGATAATTTAATTTAATTATCGAACGAAGCAGCATCATTGGGTTTGATTAGATTGAAAGCTCTTCTGTTCATTTTTGTACCTGAGCCACTCTTATGCGTTCATTATCACATTTCGGCAGCTGCTGGTGTTCCGCACTGATTGTTTTTGTTAATCAGACTTTTAATATCATTGTGCATGATCATTTTTTATACAGTGTGCTCCCTTTGTCATTCAGTGGTCTGAATACCAATTGACTTGATGTTAGCATTTGTAATCAGTGCCTTGAGGGCTGATCTGCAAAAATAAATAAATAAATCTAGAATATATAATCCAAAGTTTACCATGGGTTGTTCATATAGGTTTTTTGGAGCTCATCAACATCAAGGAATAATGTGTTGTACATGTTGACATGCCTTTCTACTCACAGTGATTTTTTTTTTTAAAAATGGTTATTTGAGTTACCATAACATTCTATTCCATAGCCTTCCTGTAGATGCTCTTCATTAAAATCGAATACAATAGCCACAGCATTTCCTGTCTGGGATTTTATAATTCTGAAATTCTGAAATTGGTTGTATCACTGTATCACTAGACCCTCATAATTTTAATTAAGATGATAATTACATGTTATGCTTTCTTTTTCAATGCACCTAGGAAAATGCTACCATGATACTATTTGTATGACCGTGGTAGGACCTTTGGTCAACATTCACATGTGCGTTCACACACTATGGGCAATTTGTGAACACCAATTAGCCTAATCTATGTACATGTCTTTGGGCTGTAGGAGAAAACAGGAGAACCCGGAGGAAACCCACCAAGTACGGGAAAAACATGAAACTCCATGAACACAGAGGTGGGAATTAAAGGGGACCTGGAGGTGTAAGGCAACAGTGCTACCAAGTGCAGCCAAAAAAAAGAGGTTAAATTTAGAGCCATACAGTTCTATCTGTTTCGTACCTTTGGGGGAAATTTGAAGTTTATTCCATCTGGATAAAACTAGACAATATCAGAAAATCAAATACAGGTATTCAGTTGTTTGGATACTAAATTGACTTGATGTTACCATTTACAGTATAATTGGTGCTTTGGAGGCTGGAATGTACTGTACTGCAAAAAATGCCATCTTTCCAAGTGAAGATATCTGGAATATAATAACATTTATCAATACATTTTCAAAATAAGATTAAAACAAACAAAAAAATTATATAGGAGCTTATATTAATCTTATTTCCAGACAAAATTGACTAACATTTTAATCTAAACTTACAGTACTTGTTCTACAGTACAGGCAGATCTTCAGGATCTTATTTCTTCAAAAAAGCTAAATTATCAAACAGAAATATACATTTCACAGAAACAAAACAAGAAATAAAAAATTATGAATAGACATAATTGTAATAGTCTTATATTTGTTTTGTTGTAGTCTTATTTTAAGGCATTTTAGTTAAATTTGACTTGATTTAAGAAGATTTCACTTGCTGAAGTATAATTTTTTGAAGTGAGTATGTTGGATGATATGGTAATAATCCTATGGAACAAGCACGGAGATAAGCAATGATAATATAAACAATTTGTTTTGATCTACTCCAAATTTTATTAAAGACTATGCTAAAGTTTTCCAAGGGTTGTTATTACAGTATATGCTGTTTGAGCTCATCTACCTACATGAACATATTTATAAATATAAAAAAGATTAAAATTTGAAAATTACAGGGCTATTTGTTTTGTACCTTTGGGGAGAATTGAAGGTCATAAAATCTGCATAAAACAAGACAATAACTAAAAATAAACAGTATTATAAACAGTAAACAGTATTTGGGGTTTATTTTGTTTCTAATATCAAATTTTACTAACAGCTTGCAACCACAATTTTTTATTTAATTGTATACTGTAAATGTTATTCAGTACTTTACATTGTCTTTGCATATCTCAGATCTATATACAATTTGTTTAAAATTCAGGCCAGGTCTCACTAAATCTTAATAATGCGACTCATTTCCTTTTAATCATACATTTTTATTAACTGTACATAATGTATAATAATCATGGATAAGTATATATAAAAAGATATAACAATGTGTAATATGAGATATTTCTGTAAGAGGAATGTAGAACCATAAGACAACATTTTACTCAGGGCAAATAAGACAATAATAAAAAAAATAAATAAAAAAAAAAATAAAAAAAAAAATAATAATACATTCTCCATGATAGCGAAAATACATTAAACCTTAAAAATGAACAAAATGTATATTTTAGTCAGTATGATGTTATCTGTAAGTTGCAGAGGTGGACTATGTTACAGTACATATAATACATACAGTCTGTGTAAATGACATTATTTCATGCTCTGTGTCCTGCACTTGTAAAGGGACATGAGTGAGACCACCCATTGCAGTGAAAAGTGAAAAACTCACTTTTCTCTCTATTATTAATAAAAACCAGAGATGTACTATCACAAAATGGATGCATTTTCAAAGCAGGTTTTTTTCCCCCTCCCAGCAGATGTTGCTTTAAGTGATGGCACTACAATGGTGATAATATAAAGGTAAATTTATGTGAGACTGAAAGGTTGTTCATTACATTAAAAAGGTTAATTAGTTCAATTAAACACTGTGATTCCGGTATCTCAGACAGAATCGCCTGGTCTGTGACAGAATATCAGAATAATATACCGCTTAACCAGTATAAACAATGTCTCAATTAGTTTAATGATCCACTCAGTTAATGAAGTGTCATTGGAAAGTAAATATAAGTGGCATAGGCAACAAAACAACAAGAGTAGGGCAGACATCCCGGTGGGGTGGGCTCAGGGCACCTGGGGTATTGGTTGATAAATCATACACAGCGAACAAGTCTTGAAAATCTGAAATCAACTGAATTAACAATAAAAACTCTCTACCCACTCTAAGATTTTACTCGATCAGCTACGTATATCTTCAATTATAAGGCATAACATGGTGTCCATTTCATGTGTGAAAACAATTGCTCATGTTCCACAGATGTGATAACATAACATTGTTATTGCCTCATAACATTGCTGTACTTAGACATGACCAGCTGAAGCAACCCCAGATCATAACACTGCTTCCTCGGCTTGTACAGTGAGCACTATAAATGTGCTTCATTTTTTTTTTTTTTTTACCATGGAATACACTTATATGATTTAAACATAAATGAATTAAATATATGGAATAAATATAGATGATTTCTAATGTATGATACAACTTCACCAAGTATTTAAGTGTCTCCAATCATGATTTTTTTTTTTTTACCCTATTTCTTTGTAAAGTTAATAGTTCAGACCTATTTAAAAATGCCTTGAAAGGTTCTTAACTTAATTCCAGTTATTTTAAAATGAAATCTTTTCTTGATGCAGGCCAACAATTTTTTTCCTTCTGAACCTATGCCTTTTTGGTCGTGCAGTGTGTGAAACAGTAAGTCCCCTACATACAAACATTCGAGTTGCAAACTTTTGAAGATTCGAACATGTATTCATGCATGTCCAATTGCGGAAATTAGATCATTCATTGTGTATCCTAGGATTTCTGAAAGCAAGTGTAAAAGCAGTGGCTATGAAGCTGGTAGGGCTACGAAACGCCAAGCAATAATGACGGACACAAAAGTGAAAATAAATGAAAGAATGGAGCGAGGTGAAAAGATGGCAGACTTTTTTTTTTTTTCACTTGAAATGTTCAACCATCTGCACGATTCTAAACAACAAGGACAAGATCATGGAACGTATACTGGTGTATAGCTAGTTGTTTTAGTACCTAGACAATGGTACCTAGACAATGTTTGTTGGACTTGAACGATCTCTCAGAATGAAACTTGTTTGTATGTTGGGGACTTACTGTACTGTATATCATGTTTAGGCTTTCCAACTTTTTTTAAGATTGGAATCCCTTTGAGTTGGTTGGGTGGATGGGTTGGTTGTTGTTTTGAATACATTTGGTCTTACTATACAGTAGTATTCTCACATCTAATTTGTGACAGTAGAGGAACACAGGATGTGGTATTTAAACAGCATTAACCTCAATATTTTGCGTCAAACAGCAAAAATGTGGGGTTATACAAATTTATAGATGACCTTGTGATTAGACTGACATAGCTGATTTAATCAGTCTGCGGGATGATGAACCATTGTTACAATCTAAAATACAGAATTTCACATTCCTTACATCTAAGCGATCAAACGATAACAAGCAGCCTTAACTGCTTTACAAAAATCGCTAAAGTGCGTACACAGAGGTGGAAAACTTTTTTTCCCTTCTTTACTGTTCCCTTTATGGCCGTGGAGTGCCAGGAAGCAGAGGTAATGACAGCATGCCTCCAGGCAGCCATGTGGCAGCATGTGCTATGGTCATCCACATGGCCAAAGGCCAACTCTCCCTTGTTAATGAGGTTAGAGGTCAACATTTATAAAAAACCTGACCAGGGTCTTTAAATACACTTTCGAAGGAAATGTAAGACGGCTGCTTACATTGTGGAAATGCTAGTTTCATCATCACTCACCCTTCCTTTTGGTAACAAGCCTGGAGATTGCTGGCATTTAAAGAGCATGGCTATCCTGGAGAATGTAGAAACATTACAGATAAAAAGAGCAAAGGAAATGAATAGATAATGTACTGTATAAAATAACTTGCAGTTATTTTTTTACAAAAAGGAACGGAATATATTGCAATATCATGTACTGTATACACTATATGGTTAAAAGTTTCCCACAACAATATGTGGGCTTTCTCCAAACTATTGCACCAAAGTTGGAAGAACACAAATGTATAGGAAGATTTTGTTTGCTGTAGCATGGCACGGTCCCTTCTCATGCAGAATTCTTTTCCAGTATGAAGACATGGTTTGCTGAGGTTGGTGTAAACAACTCAATTTAATTTAATGATGGAAACTTCAAAGCACTTATGCATTGTAAGTCACTCTGGATAAGAGCGTCTGCCAAATGCCTATGGAAATGGAAATGGAAATGTAATTCGAGTGGCATGCACAGAGCCCTGACCTCAACCTCACTGAATATCTTTGTTTTGGATAAACTGTAATGCCAGCTCTGTTTAAGGGCAAAATCATCCAACATCAGTGACTGAATTCGTTAATGCTCATGTGGCTGAGTGGATGAATCAGCCATGCTCCAAAGTCAAAGAAAATCTTCCTTGAATTGTGTTATAACAGCCAGCAGTAAAGCAATGGGTTGTTCATACAATACATATCATTGTAAGGATCATGGTTCCACCAACTTTTGACCATATAAGATATAAGGCTGTATCTTTTGAAGTCAGCATTTGAATAATAAATATGTCACGGTGTTGTGATGTCTAAGGCTGTCCCGCTTTGAAGTCTCCTTCGAATGCTGCTATGAAATGTGGCCTTCTTTCCCCTGCCGATGAAGGATCCAATGGTAAGTCCTTCATAATACAACCTATCACAAGATTCTTTCAAGAATCGCCAGGGAAGAGATGACGGTGGATACAGTTAATAAGAATGTAAGAATAGACAAAAATGGACTCATAGCCCAGTGAGGTACAAGACTAAACAAACAAGATAAACAAAATAAATAAGTTCATAATAGCTAACAATACTATTAAATATTAAAAAACTAAGGGGTCTTATGTGAAATTTTCTTGTTGAGGAATAGGTTTTCGTAAAAGATAGGTTTTGCTTAAGTTATATAAAATAATATTTTCTGGCTCTATAACCATCTCACTTTGGTTTGACCTTTATGATCTTCACAGTCTGCTAAACCCTATGAAGACCATGAAGACGGCTTTCTTTAAAGGATGCAGCCCCAGAATTGAGGCGCAGCTATAGTGTATATATGTGCAGAAGTTGTTTTGTTATATCAGTTGTCATGAAGGACTTATGCTGATCAGTCATAACATTATGACCACCCGCCTAATACTGATTACAATTTGGCTCTTCTCTCACTAGCTACATTTTCAATATCTTGTTACAATGGCAGCTGGAATTAGGTGGGATATATTAGGCAGCAGGTGAACATTTTTTTCGTGTATCCACTGTACCACACATGTCACAGTCACATGATGTTAATTGTTTTTACCTGAACCTTGTTGTGATCAATTTACTTGTTGTCCTGATGTGTTTAGTTTTTTATGCATGTTATGTTATGTTAACATTAGGATGATAATTAGCCTTAGCCTTAGCCTTGCTTTTTGGATGTCATGTTTGTTTTTTTGGAATGATGAAACCCCACCATATTAAAAGGAAGTCTTTATTTGCATCCTGCCTCGACTCAAAGGACATACAGTAGGTAGGTACCCTGTATGTTGTCATGATGACCATACAGTACTATGCAATGGTCTTGAGTTACCTCTCATTTCTTTATATTAAATTTAATTATAAAATGGGAACAAATATTTTAAGGTCACAAGCTGCAAAGATTCAATGAAAAAATTGGTTGTTTGTGTAACGACTTCAGCAGCAACCTCATTTCCCCTCTTGTCTGTTCTGACCACTCAGTATTCAGCATCACCAGTATACTAATCACCAGCCTGATCATCTGTCATCATCTGCTCCTGTTTCTCACTGGTTCACATGTTTATGCTATGTATGATTCATAGGTCACTGTTTGGCATAGAAATAAAAAAAAAAACATTGCTCTGAACCCGCTCAGGTATAGCGACTGGACTGAAAACAAGAGCTATAAACGTCCTTCAGGAAGCCTACAGCGGTCCTCCAAAGTCCTTAAGGTGAAATTTCTTATTGAGAAACACATTTTCCAATAGGAAATAATGTAAATGCAGATAATCGGTTTTAGCCACCCAAAATATTACCAATTTTCAACAAGCATATAATCATATTTTTGCATAGAAAAACAATCAAAACATTTAGAAAAGACATGTGAATGAGGTAAAATATGAAATAAATAGACATTAAAACTCACTTAACCTTAATTTACGATTTGATTTTATCATCGGCCGCTTTAAAAACAAAACAGAAAGTGGCTCCCTTTTCTTCTTGCTAACATTTGTTATGTCTACACTAACTTTTGCACAAAATGCAAAAAAAAAAAAAAAAACCTGCTTTGTTCTTTCTTTGAACGGCTCTCGGGCGTATGCACAACTTAGCAAGGTTCAGTTCAGTTCGGTTCGTTTGCTTGTATGGTGAAAATGCTTTACTGTTCATTTCTTGCAAAATTTCAGTTCTTAAGGTGGAAATTTGTGATGCCAAGGTATCACCGTATAAGCAATTTAATAGCATATCATACTGTATATGATTGTGTATGTCACAAATAACATTTTAATTACAAATTAAAACAGGTTTTAACGTCCATGGTGCAGATTCTCTGAAATAATAGATTTCTCATCTCTACAGGTAGTGTACTGTAGCTGTGTAAATAAAAC
>JAQMYG010000009.1:20279985-20293746 GCA_030014215.1 Clariallabes teugelsi | reverse complement strand
TCTTGCTACCGTCCATGATTTTTGCACAAAATCAAAAAAAAAAAAAAAAAAACGGTCGGTTGCTTGTATGCTGAAAGTGCTTTTGCAGAGGCAAAGCCAGGGCGCTTGTATGTTGGGGTGCCACTGTATTCCTTAAGACTGCATTGAAAATAGAGGAAAGTCTGACTCTTTAGAAACAAAATATGAAGAAATTGTGTGAGTTGGTTGGGGGTTCAAGACAACTCATGCCATGTAACTCTATGAACAGTTTTTACTGGGTTATGTTAGGATAATTTTACATCGAGTTACTGAGTGTAAATAATGATTATAACAGAATGGAATGTCCACAATCACAAAATCGTATTCCTGGATGCTGAACATGAATCCATTAGCTGGTGCTGTATTTACTACAAGTGATGGTAAATGTGTAATATCACACTTCTCAGTTCCACACTGATTACTGGCTGCTAAAATTTGGAGCTGAAACACTGTTGGATATGCAATACATTGTTTCTTTAGCTAAGTCTGTGGTGTCAACATGAGAGTGAGAAATCAACTGTAACAATCTGTTCACGTCTTTTTTTTTTCCAGGAGAGTCTCTGCATTAGTGTAGTGATTGAAGTGGCTTTTATTACAGCAGAGTTTAAATTGATGAAATCTGAACCACTCGGTGCCCTGAATTGATTATTCGCCACTGCTATGAAACTTCATTGCTTTTTCAGATGAAACAATTTGACAATAGTTGTAGTATGTCTTGTTGATAAGCAAAAGATTTGCCATTTTTATTAACTCAAGCTGAAAAAAAAAGAAAAGAAAAAAAAAACATTTTCACTTGCCGGACTAATGTAAAATGAAACAATTTGGCTTCAAATCTTATTATGTAAGTAGCTACTCAAAGTCAATACTCAAAGGTGCTAAAGGGAACTTACTAGGTAAGGAGCAGAAGATATTGTCATGAACAGGATTGGCATTATGTCACCTTGTCGATCACTCACTACCCAAACATCAACCTGGGGCGACTGAGCACATCAGCAGCTGATGAAAATCCACCCGCGTGAAAGCATGGCCGCGGCTAGAGTACTAGCAGTGTTCAGTGGGTTGTCATTGCCTGAGATGTCATTGTCCGTTCCTGTTTCGTGTTGTTACAGGTGGCAATTTTCTCTCTGTCTTTCTCACTTCTCTCCTCTCTCCTTCCTTCTATCGCTTTCCCTTCAACTCAGTCTGACAGACTGGCTAACTACTCAGCAGGGAGATTGCTAGAGCAGCACAGCTGGTAACCAACTGCCTTGATTTAAAGCACCACAAAAGCTCCTGCAGATGTCCTGCGTAACGTTTCTGGCAGCTCCTGTAGTGCTAGCCCGCCAAGCCTGCCACTGATAATGCGGAAGCTAGTGCCGACACCTAATCAGCAGCATGCATGTATATTGTACAGCCTGTCACCTGGAGCCATGAATGGCCTTCTAAACTGAGATGATTCAAGTCTTACTACAAAGCTAATCAGAGACAATCAGAGTACAATCACTGGAGAATGGAGTTAGGGTGAATTACGGCACAATACCGTGTATATATATCGAACACTAAGTTAACAGCTAGCACTAGCAGGTATGGTTTAATCTGGATATTGCTATCGATGATATATTAGTGGCCAGAAAAAGTGGCCTACATTGCTAAAGTTGTGACAGGACATTTATGAGGCGTGACAAGCCAAATGATTTTCATCCATAACTTTTAGCCTTGCCGTTTTTTAATGTGCACTTTATTTAAGTGGGTAACCAGTAACACATTGCCCATAAAACCTTCCCTCCACTTTGGCCCTTGGCCTTGTCTAAAGGGAAGCAACTTCTAGTAAAAAGTCAACCAATCCGCATGCTGGTGGGAAACATGTGAACTTTAGCCTCAGGGTAGGTCAGAGACAGGACACTAGTGACCCTTTGTTTTAATAAAAACAAGTGAATGCATTTAGTTTGGCAATAACAAGCAAGGTAAAGTGTGAAGTTTTGGATATTATAGAAATATAGTGCCTTGTGCTTTACAATGAAGTTGGGCTGATGTTATCTGCATGAACACATTTGTACTTACAGCATGTTTTTCGGTTCACAAAAGAACCTATTTCTGCATCCAGCTTTAAACATTTCCTGCCGTAAAGATCCTCCTGCATGACATAATTGTATGGTGTGAAATGATTGTTCAAGACAGTATGACAAAAAGGTTTATTCATCTATCAAAAAGCTCTTTCAGAAATAAAAAAGCAGACAAAAAGGTTTTAAAGTTGAGATTTTCTGGAACATCTACATTTAGATGATTAGGGGTTCTTGGCTTCCTAAAAGTGTTGTTCTTAGACCTTATTATAAAGTGGACATCCTCTGTTCTCAGGGTCCACATCGGACTATTATGAGTTTTCCCAAAGGAACAAACATCCCATGCAAGGTCATTTTTATTATTTTTTTTAAAAATATGCATAATTGATCATGATAAATGGGTCCAAACCATATTGATTCACTACAAATATTAAATCTGCACTACAAATGGTAAATATTAAATGACTCATTCTCTGTACTGCTTATCCTGTACAAGGTCACAAGAGTCCGGGAGCCTATCCCAGGGTACTTGGGGAACGAGGCTGGATATACCTGGGACGTTGAGCTAATCAAATGCAGGTCACATAAACACTCATACACACTCACATGCTACAGGAAATTTGGAAATGGCATTTAGACTACTCTGCATGTCTTTGGCCTGTGGGAGGAAACTGGAGTACACAGATGAAACCCACTAAGCATTGGGAGAACATGCAAACTCCATAGACACTGACCTGAAGCAGAAATCACAACCCTCTACAAATATAAATGACGAGCATTAAAAAAAAAAAAGCATAAAAATGCACAAAAATGATAGAAATTACAGTACAAAGAAGAACAGGGAGAAAAAGAGTAAGAGGATGATAATTGCTGATATAACCATTTCATAGTTAGTGAAAAAGAGTGAAAATGTTTCACGTTAAAATTCACTGTTTAAGCGTGGTAGAGTTTGTAGAAGACTGACTCAGACACAAAATGAAAATGTCACATCCATACTTTATCCTAAATCGTTTATTCCAAAAATGGCAACCTTTTTTCAAATCTACAGTTTTTCATTCAAGTCTCTTTCACAGAAAAATTGCTTTCTGCAATTACTTTAAAAATTCACGGAGTTTGTAGAAGACCTACACGTTCAATGGTTTGTCAATGTAATGTCACATCTATAATGTTGAGAAAATTCTGTTTATTCTCATAATAGAAATTATTTTATGGATTTTTAAGATTTACTTTTAAGATTTTTGTTTTTTTGTTTTAGCTGAAGAGATTACATTACAAGCTTGGTATGCAAATGATACAAAAACAGTACTGATACGAAGCTTGTCCTGGCGCAGAGGCTTTTTGGTTTACCAATAAGGGTCCAAATGTCTCATCCGTAATACCTGTAACTGCCCTATGGGCTACTAAATCTAACCCTTTCTTTAACAGGGCTTTACTGGAATGCTGGTTGGCTCATTAAATTGAATCATACAACAATCTTTTTGAATTCTGACATAGTAGTTCTAACCGGAGGGCAAATTAAAGGTGTCAGCCACATGGTTACACATGTTTATTATAGTAATTCTATTATATTTTGTACAGAAATAGGTCTTTAACTTGTTCTTTTATCTTGAGGGATTAGAACGAGTGTTTTTTGTTTTTTACCATAATACTTACAGAATGTTTTTTTTAAGACATAAAAACCAGACATTGACACAAAAAAAAAAAGATAACCTTGTTTTTGACTTTCTGGTCTTGACATAATTAACATATTAATTCAGTTTAACTCAGCATTACTGCCATAACAATACCAGGCTTGTATAGTATAACAAAACACTATCAGCCCACTTCTCTGGTACAAGAGAACATATTAAGACAGTTGTACATGCTTTTTTTTTTATGTATGAGATATGAAAAGTGTGTCTAACTGCACGGCTGCCTGGTCATTAAAATGAAACAAAATGACTTAACAGGACAACACATAATAAAATCAATAATATCAATATAAATATATTAATATAAATCATGACAGACATTGTTTTGTAATAAAATCAATAATATTACATGAATCATCAATACATCAATAATCATTTCTTCTTTATAATGATTATTTAAAAAGATGACACAAATCCTTTTGGTCTTTTTAAAATCAGTACAATTTTTAGCTGCATACAGTAGATGTATACTGTATATACAGTACATTAAAACTTCCAATTTGAGAAGCATTGTTAACTTGTACTGTATGATTACGTATATCTATAAATACTACATAGGTTTCGATTCCGTGCAAATTGTGTGTGTGTGTGTGTGTGTATATATATATATACTCTAAGGCTTGTTTTGGTATCCGTGCACAAAATCAAAAATTGATCGCAGCTGGCTGCCTCAGATGTGTGTTTTTTGTATCCTAAAACCCTTACACATTTCCCTCTTCTTGTTTATTTAAATTTGCCATCATGTCTAGTTTATGATCTGTATTGCATTTGTCAGACTCGGTGTCCATTAAAAGGAGCATCACTTATCCAAATACATCATTTCGACTGCTCCAGCAACCCCCGCCTCGGTCCTTCCCTCTTCTTCCCCACAAACTAAACAAAGATCTGCACCCCGAGGCACTCACCGACAGTATCACTTTCATAACACCATATGAAGAAAGCATCAGATCACTCGGTCTTTGGAGATACAGGTTGAGGTGACCACAGCGGGTGGTGGTGTCTCACAGAGACATTCCCAACGCTTGGGTGTGTAATTTTTAAACAAGGTGCTATCCAGTTCTGTAATCTCTGTGGATTGTTTCTCTGCTCCCAGGCATCCTTTGGGTCAGAGTGTTTCTTCATGTTTTTCCAAAGAATGACTGTAGTGAAACCAGCTGAAGCAAACAGTCTTTAGATGGTATCGTTGCATTTAAGTGTAAACAGGTGCAAAGAGCATCACCTGGGCCAACTCTGATTTCATCAGCTCGTTATATTCTAGTGGTGTGTTGGTATGAGTGATCTTATCCCTGATCTCTTCTTTCTTTAGTGAAGTATGTCAATAAGACACGCCCATGAGAACTGAGACAGGGGATTCTATATGGATAGGCATGGACGTAGAAGTCTGTCTTTAGTTCCCTGGACGATGGAAGAGGACTAGAGAACCACAGAAGTGTTGCTCATCTCCAGGATGAAACTATCCTTCAGCAAAGACCCTGACTTTACCACCAGATGAACGTCAATGACAGAATTAGCAACAAGGCCGATAGTGATTTAGACGTGAGGTTCTTTTACATTACTTATACTTTTATACAGTATATGATGTACATATGTGTGTGTTGGTGGATAAATAAAAAGGATGAAAAAAAAAAAAAAACACCAAACCTCCCACGTAATTTTCTGTATATTTATGTAGAGCAGTTGTGCAGAGGGGAGATGAGGGTTAGATGAATCATTTCCACAATTGCGACATAGGCAAGACCAGAGGCAGTATGTACTCAATATGTTTATTTCTGCTTCGGCATGATGCGTAATCATTTTGAGGGTCAAAATTCCAAACACCGGCATGCGGAAGATGCGAAACACGAACAAATTCATAAATGTACACAGTGGAAGAAGGCAGATAAGGTCGAAGATATGGGAACGCAGGATTTTCGGGTAAACACAGGAACAGGAAATGAGGCTCAGAAACGCTACATACACAAGCAAAGCTTCAAAAGACATGAAGGAAAACAGGGAGCATATATACAGACCGTGATTACACGGCTAACAAGACGCACATGCAGGTGATAATGAGCAGGTGGCGTTTGTGTGAAGCGGAACCAAAAATAGATCAATCTGATACAGTTTGGACAGTGACACCATTTTTTATGATTTTGCCTCTTTCTAGCACCACAATGCATTTGAAATGAAGCAAACGATTTGCAATAAAAGTCTAGCATTTCATGTTTAATAAAAAAATAAGGGGTTTAATAAAAAATAAGGTATTAAAAAAAGTGAGTGAACAATTGACTGATAAACAGTTTAATATCGTTATTTCATGACAGATGAACAAGATAAAAAAATCTAGAGCTTGGCAATATATAAAGTTTTTTATTAAATTAGTCCAGCATATTAAAAATTAGATGAAACAGGTACAGTAAATACAGTAGTTGACACCCTAACTGTCTCACAGGTAATCTGAGGATGGTAATGTATGACTTCTAAGAGATACACCAGGAGTGGCATGGACAAGTGTGAAAATAGTACCAGGAAAAAATATAACATGGTATTTTATACCAGATAGACGATATAAAAACTGTCCAGAGGAAATAAAAGACGTTGGTGGAGATGTTATAAGGGCAAAGCTTCACGTACAAGTTATTACAGTGCCAAAAGTTGAAGGCAAATGCCATGCTTGAATATTGTTTTTTTTTCTCCACATTTTATATCCTGACACCTTGTATCTATTAAATGTCTTCATTTTTGTCCTAAGGGTATGCAAACTTGTACTTGCACTCAGCTGTTTCAGTAATATAAGTAGAAAATGCACTCAGCGCTGATGTTATCTATTTTTTTGTTCCAAAAATATATCTCTCAGTAGTGTGTCACAGTACATGATTCATGCCCTCTATGCTCTAGAAATAAATTTTAGCATATATACCTATATTAAAAATATAATACACTGTCTGGCAAAAAGAAAAAAGAAAAAAAAAAAGAGAAAAAAGTCACGCACACTAATATTTTGTTGGGTGCCCTTTTGCTTCGATTGCGGCACCCGTTTGGAGAGGCATCATTTCGATAAACTTATACAATGTCAAACATTTATTTCAGTCCAGAGTCACATTAATTTCTCTGCAAGATCTTTATTGGTGCTGGAAGAGTCAGACCGCTTCTCCAGCACATCCCAAGGATTCTCAACATGGGTAAGGTCTGAACTCTGATGGCCAATCCATGTGTTAAAATGATGTCTTATGCTCCCTGAACCACTGTTTAATGATTAGAGCCCAATGAATCCTGGCATCGCCATCTACACATCATTGGGAATATGCCTGTGCCATCACTGAAGAAAAAATCCATCGATGGAAAGCCCTAGTCATTCCGTATACGTGTGTTGTCAGATGACTTCATTTTATTGCCACATAACGTTGCTGAGCCTAGACCAACTGAAGCAACCCCAGATCATAACACTGCCTCCACATGCTGCATGCATCACATCATCCGCCTCTCTTCTTCTCCTCCTGATGCGCACATCATAAATAAATAGATGTTCAGTCACTTTCCCTTGAGTTCTCTTTGCAATGCACATGTTGAAATGCTTTTACTTTCACTATAAAGCATAGCTGTGAGTTCTATTGTTGTTTAAATTTTTTACAATTTGATTTTACCAAACTTGTTGTAAGTGATCTCCCTTGATGCTCATTCAGGGTAATTTTCCGACATCTCTTTCTTGAAGGTGATGGTTCAGCACTATCCTTCCAGGTTTTGAAGATGCACTGGACAGTTCTTAACTTCTCTAATCTTAGTAGTTTCAGCAATCCCCTTAGTTGTTTTCTTTGCTTGATGCAGGTCAGTAATTTTACCCTTCTGAAACAGAGTAAGCTCTTTACACCATGAGCACAGGATATGACTTCTGAAATGGTGGTTTAAGAAATGAAAAGCTACACACTATCAGTTAGGGTTAAATAATTATTTGCCAGCTGAAACATAATGTATCAATCACTGTAGTATGTTTCCAATGGAAGGCTATAAAATAAAATATATATTTTGCTGTAGTGGATTACAAGTACAGTAGTAATCATTTCTGATTTCTGATGTTAATGCAGACAAACTGTACTGACAAACCCGTCTAACGGCAGCTCCTCACACTGAAATTTTGTAAAACTTTACATTTCATAATGGATTTCAAAGGGGCCAGACACAACCTTTTCCAGGAAAAGCTTCCGTCCTCTGCTTGAGTCTCCAAGGCCATTTCCTTTCATTTACTGTCCATGTGCTGTGTGTTCTGGAGGCTGTTACAGAGGCCCCGGTCAGGCCCATTTTGGTACAAACATCTGCTCCAGGCTATAATGACACCGTAAATGTGTGAGCACTCGGTGTATTGTAGAGAAAGCCGCAGGCAAGAGAATCCACCAACCATTCAACAGAAAGAATTTGTAGTACATACAAATCACTAATTAATAAGATCAACAATTAACTCATTTTATGCTGTTAAAATGAAATGGAAACACAAGTAGGATTTGTTAGAAAGAACAAATTAAACCAATTTTAGCATGTTCAGGGATTTATTTATTTATTTATTTTTTTTTTTACATCTAATATAATTAAGTCTAATTAGGTCTTTTTAAATACACTATATATATATATATCACTAAAAAGAAAAAAAAAACCTGTTGCAAGATGAAAAGGGAACACTCTCACATACTCACTCACTCATTGTCTATACTACTTTATCTTGAATTCAGGGTCACGGGGGCCTAGAGCCTATCCCAGAAGACTGAGGGCATGAGACGGGTACACCCACAGGTCATCACATGGTACACACACATACAGTACAGTACACACACTTATTCACACACTACGGGCAATTTGGGAATGCCAATTAGCCTAATCTGCATGTCTTTGGACTGTGGAAGGAAACCGGAGTACCCAGAGGAAACCCACCAAGCACGGGGAAAACATGCAAACTCCATGCACACACACCCTGGAGGTGCAAGGCGACGGTACTAACCACTACACCACCGTGCCACTGAAAAAGGAACAAACTATGCAAATTAAGAATACAGTACAGTCCAGGTGTTTTCCACATGTCTGTCTAGTTGTTTATTATTATTTTTTTTTGATATTTTACAAAAATAAGTGAAACTACTGTATTTATAAAACATATAGTATGATTAAAAAGTATGTCATTCATTTAATTATTTTTAAGAATGATCAAAATTTAAATTCCATTCTCTGGCACGTTTCAGGACGTACAGTATAGAAGTTTGTACAATGGGTAGTCAAAGCAGAACTTTTGATTGTGCAGAATAACAGAACACAGTTATAAGGTTTAAAAACTCTCTTTATGTCTTTATATAATCCCCTGCTACACTAAAGCACTTATCCCTACGTTTCACTAGTGCTTGGATTCCATCAAGGTAGAAAGTCTTCTCAGCACGTTGGATGATGAGTCCTCCATGATCAGACTGCCTGCTTCACATCTGAAATGCTGGCCTCCCAGGAACTCTTTTAATGGCCCAAACATGTGGAAATGGCTTGGAGCGAGAGCCGGACTGTACCGGGGGGTGTATACGGGGATGTGGCAATAACTCCAAGCTGAATTCCTGTAATGTTCTAGTGGTATTGATAAATGATTGTGTGCACAGTTCCCACAGTCTCTTCAGCAAGTTGGCCACAAGTTATCTGTTGATTTTTCAAAAATGAGGCATTCCACTTGCTGAAAGTTCATGGGAATGGATGCAGTCATTCATGGACATACTTATTTAAAAATGTTTACTGTTCAAATGTTTTAGTAATACTCTCAAATACTGTACTTGAATTCTTCTGTAAATGTCAGTGGTTTTATGTCTTTGCTCATAATAATGCTCCTCATATTTTATAAGTGATATTAATAAGATATGTACTGTGATATTTATTCCTTACTTAAATGTCCTAGAAAATAGATTTGGAATGTTCAAGGAGACTAAGTAAGGTTGTTAATAGTCAGCATTCCTGGGCAAGGCCTTGGGATAGCATAGAAACCACAGGTCCCTTTATTGCTGCTGTCCTCAAATAGGGTGTACCACAAATCAGTAGATCAGTTCTCTGTACAGCAAAAACAAAATGACGTTTATGATGCAGAATGTTCAGAAACAACAGCCCCAATGCTTGTGGTGTATAAATGATTTCTAATCTGACCGAATTCACAATGTTTTATGTATAGTTTATGTCGAGCATCCTGCAGTTTTATTCACAGCTGTGCCTTTTGCAACATTAAAGCATGAGCATCTCTGGCATCGCAGATGCTTATCAGACACTATCAATCAACACAAGGCGACACTTCATATGGAAACTGATGACTGCCAGATCTCTTGCTACAGTATGTGTGACCACTTACGCTGGCAGTCTGCTTGCCTCAGGGATTCAGATTTAGTTAAGTTCAGAGTAAATATTTGCTCATTAGAACCACTTTGAGATTTTCTCGCTCTCAAGCCATGTTTATGAACGAGCCATGCCTCCTTCCATATGTCATACATGCAGCTGATGGTGTTTACTAGAGAGGCTTGGAAGTAGGAACACATGTTAAGGAGGTGGCCAAGGCATTTATGGGCTAACCAGAAGCCAACAGGAACTCTTTAATCTTGCCCAAGGAAACATTTAACCCCTGAAATGTATCTGGGATCCACCTTTAAAGAAAAAAAAAAAAAAACAAACCTCAAGGTAGAATAATTTTAGATTAAGAATATGAATTTAGATTTGAAGCACATATCGTAGCTGCCCGGCTGATCTGATTTCAACTGGTGATATTATGACAATTTGATGTTTTAAAGTGCAAAGTGTCAAAGTGTAATTAAACCTTCCAACCTGCTCCTGGATGCCTGATATGAGTACAATTTTATAATTACAGGTCCATATTTGAAATGGACACCTTTCATACTTCAGAAGGAAATGTTGATTTCACAGTTGCTTAGATACCGACACGACCCATAGCAGGCTAAGTTGTGGATTTGATCTATTTTTAATGTTAAGTATGATAGCTTGAAAAGTCAATAGAAATAGGAAATTTGAACAAGGGTCAAAATTAATAATCTGAATAGAGGAAGCGCTTAAAGTTTTCCAAATAACACAGTCAACTTTAATCCCGTATTCAGATAAATATAGAAGTATCTTGAACTTACATGCATGGATTATGAAAATTAAGATTTTTGTTTAAGATTAAGTTTATGGTGGTATCTAGAGGTACTTTATAATCTCTACCTTCATGAAATGGAAAAATACACTAAAAAGTAACATAAATGACATTTAATGTTTTAATGCCTAGGCTTTCTGCAGACGTCATATTTAGTCAAATATTTATTTGACTAAATATTCCAAAGCACAGTGCGTTCAGAAAGTCTTAGCCATATAGAGTAGTAGTAGTAGTAGTAGTAGTAGTGCGTCGATGGGATATTGTTTGGCGCCACCAGTCTGTTGTACGTATCCGAGGAGTTCTTTGCCGTGTATTTTTGTTTTGTAAATGTTCATCATTGAAGAATGTGGTTTTCTAGTGAAGCATGCAATTAAGTTTAAAGTGAGAACAATTAATTTCATTAAAGGAATATTTTCCCGTAACCTACTGTACAGTACTCTACGCGGCTAATGTGGAGGGACTATACTGTAGGCATGCATGTTATTAGGAACATTAATAAGATATTCATAAAATTCCAGGATTATGATAGCAGATAACTGTAACTGTAAAAATTTACATTTTGTTATATTATTATATGTACCATAAATGATTAAAAACCTAAAGGAGTATTGCTTCCACTGGATAACTAGTTAAGTATTCAGCACCCATTCAGCACCCTGCCAATTAATAAACCAAAACATCAATAAATAAATTATTATAAAATACTATTTAATACATACAGCACATACAATTATACTCTCAAACTGATGACATTGCTTCATACAATACCTTTGTCCTTTGTTCTTTTTCTTCCTCTGTTTTTTTGTTTTTTTCTAAACTGGGCACATAATGGCTTTGACCTTCTCTTATTTATTTATTTATTTATTTATTTATTTATTTATATATTTATTATAATTTGATGAGCATCAGGACATCACCCACTCCAATTACAGTAAGAGTCAAGATGAAACCATTTTACGCCATAATGTGCAGACTGGTTATATATTGTTTTTAACAATTTTGCGCAAAACATAAGAATGAATTATTATTAATTTATTTACAGTGTTATAAATGAACTGTGGTTTATTTGTTACCATCTTATAGTGTGATTGATTTTACTTAGATTAGATACTGTATGGGCTGTGATGCATTCAGCTTTTAGTGGGAATACCTGAGATGATGTCCATTTACCATAGCCACCTACAGTACCTGTACACCTCGTACAACTAAGTGAGGGACCTTCCTACTGTAGTCTAGTCTCCTGCCTCGCTCACAAAATAGAATTTGGGGACCAATGAGGATAATTGACCAACATGGTAGCATGAATGTGACATGCAAACAAGTGATAGAAAAACACTTACATAAATGTTATGATTCTGGATGTGTCTCCCTTGTCGAAATCTGTCACTGATGTGCAGAAGCAACAGCAACATGGGTAGTATTGTTCATGCACTCATTGTGTACCTTATAAAACACAAATACATTAAAGCAACACTCATAAGATGGCTTGTCAGAGCTGAAACATCCGTGTTCATTAGGTTTCCAGATCAAAGCGTATAAAATGTTTTGTGATGCTTTTCTTTTAAGCTTTCTTTTAGATTGTAGTCATGGGGTGCATCTCAGATGTAGAACCTAGACCATGCCTTTAAAAGTACTTACAAATCTCTGGTACACAAAACAGACCTTTTTGTACGTAGATTAGAAGGCGGCATGACGAGCTTCTTTTTTTAATTCAAATATCAACTGTAATAAGAAAACTGGTTAGTATTAGCGTTCATTAGATGTCTAGAATAGTACATTAGCATGCAGTTTGAGACCCAGTGCTAGGTTGTTTTTTGCGGAGAGATACAGTATTTGTCCCTTTTTTAATCGTTAAACTATGATTAGTGCGGAGTGTTGGAATAACAAAAGAGACCAATACATCATGAAGGTAAATACAAGCAGTCTTGAGGAACGTTGTAAAACACACCAGTAAACAAAATCTAAATTTGCTACAGTATGTCTAAAATAATTCTGTAAAATAAAAAAATGAAACAAAAATGAAGGAGACTGCAAGTCAATTTGTAAATTTATTAGCCCCATGTGCGGTCCCTAGTTTGCGATCCACTTCATTATGTAGGTTAGGAATAGTTTATCAAATGTAGCTTCAAAGGCAACTAGTTCAAGGTTCAAAGGTGATGTAAAGAAAGGTGTAAGGTATAAGAGTGGATATAAAGAATATATGTGTTTGCCTATTTAATTAAATAAGAATAAAATAAGTAAATAGCGTTTATTTAGTATAACGGAATCTAAAATGTATCTGCGAGACAAGCTGGGACAAAGACATGATGAGACACAGATGAGGGACAAAAATATGATAATTTGTTTTGGCTATTGCTTTTATAGCTTCTCTATGGTTATGTTTCGGCACTGTTGGTTATCAGATTATTTTGTGACTAAACTAACTAGCTTTAATACTCAATACTTAACAAGCTTAAGGTTTTCAGTCTAAATAATAAGATAAGATATTAGCAGTGATTGGTAATCCTGTGGCAGCGTGGTGGTTTCAATGTTAGCACTACTCCCCGTCACCTCCAGGGTTGGTGGTTCCAATTTCGCCTTTGGTCTGCATGTATGTTATCCGTGGTGTTTATGGGTTTCCCTCCCTCTGGGTTCATTCCTACAGCCCAAAGACATGGGGTGTAGATTTATATTAGCTTTCCAAAGTACCAACAGTGTGTATATGGGATGAGACCGTGTCCGGCGATGGGTTGGACCCCTATCCAGAGTGTACCCTGCATTCTTTTCTTAGTTTTCTTGGATACGGTTCAGAACCCTCACCCCGTTGGGCAGTTGCACACAGCAGCAATATCTCAATGTAACTGTACAATGAGTTGTTTAAAATAATAATAACAGTCTTATCAAGTGA
>JAQMYG010000009.1:20161152-20173252 GCA_030014215.1 Clariallabes teugelsi | reverse complement strand
ACAAGGGGCCTGGAGCCTATCCCTTGAGACATAGGGCACGAGGCGGGGTACACCCTGGACAGGGCGCCATCTATCGCCCACACACACACACACACACACTCACACACTACGGGCAATTTGGGAACGCCAATTAGCCTAATCTGCATGTCTTTGGACTGTGGTGGGGGAACTGGAGTACCCGGAGGAAACCCACCAAGCATGGAGAGAACATGCAAACTCCATGCAAAATGTTTTTTTTTTTTTAAATTTATCTTATGATGCTGATTTGGTAAGATTCTTTTTTTTCTTATAAGGTGTGATTTATCAGATTTTTTTAAAGAATATCCAAATATTACAATAGGAATATTATAAATGCATTTTTTCCCCTATAACCTAAATCCTTTTTAATTTAGTAATTTCAGTAATTGCTATAACGTGTTTGTGAAGGATACGTTACTGTTTCCTAACAAATCTGATTCAATCAGGAATGCGTTTTTTTTTTTTTTCGAGCTAGAAATCCTGCTTAAAACTCCGAAGCTCATTGTGACTAACAAGAACTATCACATGTTTAGGAAAATGCGTCTAACTCCATATGTCTATAAGATTATAAACTTGCCATCAAGGCTTGTGCGTCAGGACTCAACTCGTGTGTGATTGAGCAGCATGTAATCCCTCACATCCCTTCCTTGTTTTTCTCTTGCTGGGCTCCTGAGGAGTGATGGATGGTCTAATCCATCCTGCAGTTCCTGTCCTGCTCACATGTGTTCAAGTCAGTTTGGGTGTCTCCTGCTTTGGCATGACTAATTTTCCCAAACAGTGTTGGGAGGCACAGGGGTCATCTTTAGCTGTCACAATGTCATGTCAGTATGTGAAGCAGGTGGAGTGCGAGTCACGTGCATCCCACGGACCCCTGGGGAAACCGAGCTTGTTTGTTTTTCTCCACTCGCCAAACTCACCTTCCAGAAATGGCAGTTTTTTTTTTCTGCTGTAGTTGGATGCCTATGGGCATGTTTTCCTGTGGAAAAAAAAAAGAAGCTGTGAATGTGAAAAGAGAAATATAGAGACGGAGGTGTCATTAGACATGATGCAATTGCCCTGTAATGTGTAGGGAGACTGGAATAAGTTTAATACTCATAAATAATGCAAAGGCTCTATGATATATGACTCTATGATTAGGTCTCTCTACAGTATGTACAGTAGTGATAGTCCTGACATTAGCTTTGTTTACATTGGATGGCATGGACACTGATCTAATACGATGCATTTATAGTATATACATGCTTAAAGCATTTTATCAAAATATTTAAGTTTAAAGGGCGGAAATTCCTATTGTGAAATGCTTATTCACAGGAAATAATGTAAATACAGATAATCTGTATATTAAGATATTAAGATATTAGATATTACCAATATTAGCAATTTCCAACACTATAATCATATTTTTTGCATATAAATACAATCAAGACATGTTAATTAAGGAAAATATGAAATAAATACAGATTAAACCTCACTTAACCTTCATTTATGATTCCTCTTGGCACTGCTTTAAAAACAACATTGTTTTATTCTTGCTATCATCCTTGATAACATTCTTGGCACCCATGGTGCTATGACTTCACTAAACCTTGCACAAAATGCAAAAAAACTTGCATCTCTTGGCTTTCTACTTACACAAACAAGTTTTTATCGGCTTCCGGACGTTTGTGCAATTTAGCCGGGGTTCGGTTCGGTTCGACTCGGTTCGGTCACTCGTATAGCGAAAATGCAAAACATACCGAGGCAAATTTCTTGCAAAATTTTTGGTCCTTATTTGGGCGGCGCATCGTATGCTGAGGTTCCACGTTTATCGTCATGTTTGAGTTGGCTCTGCACGCTGTGAACTATTTAATCTGTGGGAAATAAGACAGTAGAATCATAACATAACACGAAGGAGAAAAGTACATTCTTGTTTTTGCAGATGTTCCACAACAATAAAGTAACACTAAATGCATAAAAAAGCGAAAAGTATAAAATGTTGTTCATTATTAAATTAAAATGTCTAATACTGGGCACAAACTGCTGTGGTATAGAAGGGAAACACTTCAGGCACTTTAGGATGTGCTGCTGTTGCACAAGCTCGGATTGATTATTTTCTTATGACATATAAGGCTGAAACATATACAAGAAATCCCCCACACAATGCTCTCGGGTAGAATTTATGTTTCAAAAGTTAAGTTACGTTACGTTACGTTACATTACATTACGTTCCTACACTTGATTTACACCATGTTGTCAGCATCGTGACTGCATCCAGACCAGGACTGAGTCATCCATCTTTTCTTTTTTCTTGCTTTCATTGCTGAATTGCTCCAATTTCCACATTTTGCCCTGCTATTTTTCTTCACTGACTTTGGGCTTAAGGCTTGAATGTTTAAAATCACATCCTTCCTGTAATATATTAGCTTGTTTACACATGAGTTCTCTAAACATTTATAATTTTGAAATTTTACTAGGCCTAGTCCTAGTTGCCAAATCGATCTTAGCTGAATTTTAACCATGCTGATTAATTACTGTCTGTGTTAAAAGCTTTACTTTTAGGAACATCTATAAAGGCATTCTGTACTTTTGTGTCCCTATGTTGTGTGTTTGCGCTAGCGTATCTGTGTTGTCCGTGTGCACAGCAAATGATGCACATTAGCGTATGCCGCTGGTCCATTAGGAGCTGGCGGCAGTGCTGAATACCCAGGTGTGAGCAACTTAATGAAGTTAAACAGACCCCCCCAGCTGAGCTCGAATTCAGTAAATGAAACACCCGAAGGATTTTTTTTTCTTCACCTTTTTTAGCTCGAAAGGAGGAGCTTTTCCTATTCACAGCTCTGACAAAAGTAGCTCAGTGGTGGCCTAATTCTCTTTTGTGCTGTTCCAGCCATGAGACCTGTGTCGTTAACCTGCACTTACAAAAGACCAGCCTCCTTAACTGCGCTGGTTTACAAACTGTTACACATCGTAAGTCATCAGGGATGGTATTCTTAGAGGCTCGGGCCTTCAGGGTGAGACACCCCGATTTAACCTGCTTTAACAATAAATTAAAAGTGGGAGTGTATTGATATAGATAATAATCAAGGGTAATTAGGATAAATAACCATTATTATGTAATAACCATTATTATTATTATTATTATTATTATTATTATTACAAAATGTCACATGACACCAATTTATTTTTAATCATAAGACTGAAAAATGTATTATGAGAATGTAAGGTCGAGCGGATTTAAAGAAGAAATACTTACTGTCTGTTCATCATGTTAAACACGTTCGAGGTTGTGCTGTATCGTATCATCTTGCTTTAAATTTTAGCCGTACATTTCTAAGATTTTGTTTTTCCAGACTATTTGCTGCATCGTATCTTCTCCCGAAAGGTAATCGATAAAAACAATATTGATGTAAATAGAGGCTCAAATCCCACTGATGATATATTTGTGTGTGCGTGTGTGTGAGTGCGCGTGTGAGTGCGTGTGTGAGTTTGAATGTGTGTTTGTGTTTGTGTGTGAGTGCGCTTATGTTTGTATGCACATGGGAGTGTTGATTGGATATGGAGGAGGTGCAGATTTTAAAAACTAATCATTTTAGCACTTTAACATTTTGCTGAACATGAGCCTCTTACCTAAAAAAAAAAAAAAACTAAATAATGCTAAAAAGTCATTCTGATCCAAACTAGTCTAAATTCTCGAAAAACTTGAATGATAAAAGGAGAATCAACGTGATGAACTTGGTAAACTTTCTTAATACCAATCACCCTCTAAACTTTATATTGGATCTATTTTTAATATAATTTAAAGCTTTAATTTTAAAATCAATATCATTCTGGGTGCAATACAGGTACTTACTTTACCCATATCATATCTGTACACCAGTTTGTTTTTAATATATTCATAAAGCAGCACATTACATTCCCAATATACTGCATATCAACTTAACAGCTGTATTAAATGTGGTTTATAACGTGCAGCCCTGGCGCAATAAAAAATGTAAATGATAATGCAGCCAGTCAATATGCACGCATATTAAAAAAATATAAATAAATCTCTGTTCTTCATTTCGAGTCTGCTTTTCGTTCAGAGGAGATAAAAGGAACAAGTACCCGACTTAGCCAGACATCTCAGCTCATGCGAAATGACGGCGTGTTTATTATGCCGTGACCCTTGTTTACACCAGCCACAGTCACACTGCATAGACGCGAGAAAATGGCACCGATTTTTTCACTCTGATTACCGAGCTGTCAGAAAATACGCATGCACAGAATGACCAACGAGGTGAACCAGGAGGATGTGCTGCTCTGATAGCTGAAGGCTGAATCTAATGGACAGATTTTTCCCCCCTTTGGTTTAAGAGGATTGTAATTGACGTGGCATTTAAAGTCCGAAAGACTCCCATATGCCACTAAGGCTAAATAAAAAAAAAACAACCCTAAATGGCTTTTGCAAGCAATTAAAGTGCAATCAGGTTCACTTCATTGAAATTTTCACATAATGAGAAAAATTTACAATTTTATAAAACAGATCATGGTTTCGAAATTGACTGAACATTCAAAGCTGTCGTAAATTCTTTGATAAACGCACACCTACGGTAATAGAATTCTGTATTAATGCACCAGGTTTTAAACCTAGAAAAACACATTCAGAGAATGTGTTGCTTAGCAGCCAAAGCCCTTGTTTTTTTTTACATGGAGTTACATGTTGCATACTGTTGCATACAAACAATTTCAGTTGGGTGTCTTAGTTCTAGTGAAGGGAAACTCTAACACTAGAGCATCCAAAGACTTTCGAGACAACTGTGTTCTTTCGACTATGTTACATTAAATCTTTATTTTTCACGTATATATTACTGCACAAGGAAATTATTTCTTCACATAGCCAAGCTTGGGGGATGGGATCAAAGCACAGAGTCAGCCATGATAATGAGCAGACAGGGTTAAGGGCCTTGCTCAAGGGGTCATGATGGCAGCCTGGTGGAGCTGGGGTTTGAACCGCCAACCTTGTGATCAGTAACCCAGAGCTTTAACCCGCTGACCTAAACTAACCTGCACCAAATTGTGGCAACAATGTGAGGAAACACTATAAACTATATAAGTGAAATGGTCGGGTGTCCACATAGTTTTGGACTTACAACATATCATCTCCAGACTTTCTAACAACGTATTATCTCCGGACCTCTCAACAGTTTGGGAAAGCACCACACATAAGTGAGATGGTCGGGTGTCCGCATACTTTTGGCCTCCCAGCGATTTGGGGGAACAACCACATACTGTACGGATGAGATGGTCGGATGTTCGCATACGCTTGGCCTCGTAGCATATTATCTCCAGACCTCCTAAGAATTTGGGGGAGCACCACCACCCGAGTGAGATGGTCGGGTGTCCACATACATTTGGACCCTGTCTCTAGACCTTCTAATAAGTCCGGTGGTTTTCCTAGAGAGATCTAAAAACTAGAGTACGAAGGCAAGAGCTGTGTAAATCAATACTGTGGTTAAATCTAAAGGTAAATGATGTCCTCTCGTTATTTCTCATGGTGTAAGTTAAGCAGAGAACCCCAGAGCAACATGAATGTTGTGCACAGATTTTAAGAAGCAACTCTCACGTAGGAACCTTCACCAACCGTAACCCTGCCATTTACATGGGTTTCTGATAAGCACTATAAGGTTTTGATATGTGTGTGTAAAAGTGACCCCAGGATTTTGTTCCTCTGGTGAAGTAGAGTAACAAGAAGACAGGTTCAACAAAATTGGCTGAAAATCTTGTGCTTCTTTGACATTTTTTCCGGAATGGTGCAAGTGATTGGATTTAAGCCTACTGCCTCGTTTCTGTGTCTCCCTCCCTGAATTTACCCCACAGCATCTTTTATTTTGTCGCCGGCCCACTGCGATCGATAAGGTTGATACGGACGGGTCCGCTCGTCAGTGGCGAAACCGAATCAGGCACCAGAGACAGGGAACGAGACGGAGAAAGAGATTAAAAGAAACAGAATGAGACAGAATGTGATGAGTATGTGATAGAAAGCAAAAGAGATAGAGAGCAAGAGAAGGAGACAGACCAAGGACTGAGGAAGAAAGAAGATGAATAAGAGTGCATGAGTTTCTCTTCCATTAGCTCAGTCTGTATGCATCCAGGCTTAGTTATGCAGATGTCTGTCCCACTGTGACTGCACCTCCGGGACCCTGGGGAAGGCTTAGGGCACATCGGAGCCCTACGGCTTGACTAGCATTGCCACGGTGTTCGAAATTAAAATTCAGAGAAGGAATCAGAGAAGAAAAACAAATTAAATGAACAAGAATGAAAACAGAATTACTATGCTGAAACCAAAAAAACAAGCAAATATATTCCAAGTGAAATTAAAAGACGAGTCGACATCAAGCAAAGAAAACAACTTAGGAGATTGCTGGAATGATTAGAATTTGGTTAAGAAGTGTCCAAAACATTTTTAAAGCATGGAAGGATAGTGATGAACCATCAGCTTTGCAGGAAAAAAAAGTGGTAGAAAAAAAATGTCAATGATCAGGATGGAAGATCACTAAAACATCTGGTGAAGTTGCATCCTAAAATGATCACCAGTAGAAATCACAGCTACATTATGTTTACTAGCAAAAGTATTTCTACATGCACAGTTTGAGAACTAACAAGATTGGGACTAAACAGCTGTGTGGCCATAAGAAATTGTTAATGAAGCTAATCAGAAGAAAGATTTCAGTTTGGTAGAGAGCATAAAGATTGGACTTTGGAACAATGGAAAAATTGGGAAAAAATGGAAAAAGTTCATGAACAGAGTTATTGGTGCATCAGGGTAGGAAGGGAACCGCATGATGCCGCATAGTGCCCACTGTACAAGCCTCTGGAGACAGTGTTATGATCTGTGGTGGTGATTCTCTTGGTCAGGTCTAGGCAAAACAGCACTTTTCTTTATCACTGGGGTAAAACCATCAAAAGTACATAAAGTGTACTGTAGGTTGCAGCGACATTGATCAATAGGTAGTACTCACTTTTGCTACTCGGCCAAGAGAACGGATTCGATCGGCCTTCCATCGCAGAACTGTGTGTGTTCATTTATCGATTTTTAGTTTTATACCTGGGAAGAACTGGGTGTATCGTCAAAGGTGTTTGGACCCCACAGATTCCTGCTGGTTGCCATGGATATTTATTTATTTATTCATTTATTTATTCATTGGCTTAGCTCATGAACTCATACACATCATGTATATATGATACTGTATATAGAGACCAAACTTAGTTTTGATTTTCCTTCTTACTAAGCTGGTAGCACCTCTTGCACCATTGGCGTGCATGCTTTACATGTGAGGGTGCATCATGTGGTGTACGTTTTAATTAGCTTAAATAAAAAAGAAATCTTTATAGCTATAGCACACGTCTTTAAAGTTCCTTTTACATTATTTTAAAGTGTATAAAATAGATAAGTCAGATTGCACAGTGACAGATGACGAGAGTTGGGAACAATCAGTGATAGAAAACGCGAGTGAAACCAAACAGTTGTGGGTGAAAAAGTCAATAAGATGGAAATGGATTCAAGTCTGGTGGCATTTACGCTGCTTTTTCTTTGCTACAGCATTTACGTGTTCTCTAATGTGGTTAAAAGCTAGCGAAAGATGATAGACGGCCAATTTATGGTCATTGAGGAATTTGTATAATACCAGTTATTTTTGTTGTTGTTGTTGTTGTTGTTTGCTGCCAGTGGACTCATGATAGCTGGAGAGTGACTAACCGGAGGTGTTTGTGTGTTTGTCCGTGTTTTCGTCTTTCAAACTCGGTTACATCAGACGAGAGTGAGTCATCCGGGGTGTCTGTTTGCCTCGGTGTGTATATTTTTTGCTCCGTGTTTTAGCTAGCATGACACTATTAACTAATGTGTTTGACAAGCTGGAGAAGAAAATACACACATTGGAAGTGGCCAGATGTGTCCCCGACCCTGTGTTTTTATCTAATAAGCTTTCACGGGCTACGTCGATCTGCCTCGGATATGCTCTGCCGACTCCGATGCTGACGGATGAGATCAACAACAAAGCAACGCAGTTTTGCTCTTTTCTAACTGACCTGGTCCTTAATAACGGAGACAGAAATACAAAGTAACTTACTCCTGTAAGGTCAGGGAACACCGAGCAAATTTCCTCACAGGATAATATATCTGACATTAGTGAATGCTTGGCCTGCATCCCGAAGTGTTTACTACCCCAGGCAATTTCAGCGTTATATCGGTTCACCTCTGTGTGTTGTGTGATTTGGGACGGAGCCCTAAATTCTCTCGTAGTGTGTTTTGCTTCGCACTCGCCGACGTAAGAGACATAATCCGAGCATTGCAGCGCAACCAAGGTTATGAATTTTTCAGTTCAGTAGTTCATTCAGGGCTGCTGAAGGGGAACATGGTTTCGACACTTATTAGAGTTTTATCAATTTTCCAGAATCTTGCTCTGTTTGAGTATAATTTAGATCCACCAATGCATCATGCTCCATATTTGAGTCAATTAATTGCATTAGCATATAATCATATCAGTGTAACTGGATTTTCGTCTTTACAGCTCTCCGTGTGCACAACAGTGGAAGAAAAAAATGTCCCCCCCCCCCCCCCAAATGTATCACGGAATCACGTGTCCCCAATAAAGTCGACCTGTTGCCCCTGAATAAATAATAAATGCAGATAACTTGCTGTTGTGTGGCTTTCATGAATAATTGATCGTGCATTTTAAAATAGCAGCCTCCCTTTTGAAAACTTAAATTTTTTTTTTCATTCATTTCACATCTTTATGGAGATAGATGACTTTAATTGCAAAATGCACTTGATTAAAATATATATTATTAACCCACGGTGTTTATGCCTCAAGAGGTTTGCAAGCGTGTGACTCTGGAGGAATGGAGGTGTTGTTTGCAAAGTAGTCCTAATTTGATTAATTAGCTAACGAATAACATCGGCTTAGGTGCGTAATCAGAATAAGAGAAGATCTAACATAATGCTTGTGAAAAATGTTATTTCTAATTAAGTCATTAGAAACTCAATTCAATTCATTTACATTAAATGTTAACTTTGTATTCAATGTTGGTACTGTATATTATAACAGTTTTTTTTGTTGTTGTTATGGTTATTTCTACATCAGTAATATACTGTACAATGGATGCTGTAGGAGGTCTCAGTGGTGTACTTTTTGTATGTGTCAATCCATTACATCATCAACATACACCGATCAGCCATACTGTAATATTAAATCGATTAACATTACGGTATAACCTCCCCGATTTTGGGACCCACTCGATTCTTAAAGAACCCTGAGGGGGCGCTGTGGTGTCTGGCACCGGAACTTTGGCAGCGGAACATTTGGTGCTGTGGATTGTACAGTATGGTGGGGCTTTTACAGATGAGAAGTTTGTCTGGCGCATCCCCGTGGGTGCTCGATCATATTGGGATCTTGGAATGTTAGAGGCTCGGTTGGCATCCTTGGGCTTTTTGTCTGATGTGGGTCATTGGATGTTTCTGGTGCATTTCTATCATTGATTGATTTGTTTTAACGCACTGGCTTTTCTGTGGGATTGAGCTAGATGGGCTGGCTTTTGGTCCCCCATGGGCATAAGCAATCCTTGGGTGATCATGTTCCTATTACCAGTTTATTGGTGATCAATGTTCCATTCACCTGGTGGTGGTGGTGGTGGTGTTAATGCTATTTCTCAATGGTGCCTGTATTCATTCCTTCTGTACAGTATAGTGTATGTTATAGTATATCCCACTCATATAATATGTCAAGCAGGCGAGTGACTTCTGACTCATCTTGGCTTTCATACTATTTTTTACTCTGTTATTTAAAGAATTTCAATTAAGGAATATTAAATTGTTCTTGAAACGGTCGAGTGCCCTTTGTTGGAGGGTAAGGACAATTATGTTTAATATGATGCCTGTGACTACTGATGGCATGTGGAATTTCTATTGGATTTGATTTTTTTTTTTAAAAAGCCTCCTAACAAATAAATCCTACGTGGTGTAGTATGTTAAATTTTTTGTATGAAGGAAAAAATAAAGTTACATAGTGTTCATACAGTATAATGGCTGTGTTGTCAAAGCGTAATGAAGGCTTATGAGAACGCCTGAAATATAACAACAGAAGATTTGCAGAGGCATAATCATATAATCATTCTGACAAAGACAGGCAAGCAGACTTCACCCCACCCAAACACCCCCTCATTTTCCACTTCTCTCTCTCTCTCCATCTTTCATCAAAAATCTCTCTTTTCCCCTTTCCTTTCTCCTCTGGTCTCTACACCCCTCTCTCTCTCTCTCTCTCTCTCTCTCTCTCTCTCTCTCATGCATCCTTTGCAGTGTCCTCTCATTTCACTCCTTCATCCTTTCCCTGCCCCCTCCCTCTTTTTTCATTTCATCTTGTCTCCTGTCTTCTCTCTCACCTTTCCTCCTCTCATTCTCATCTCCATTCATCTTCATCTCTAATTTCTCCTCTTCTTTTGTTGTCTCATTTTGTCTCATTTCATCTCCTCGCAGACTATTTATTCGTCCTTTCCTTTCTCGCCCGTAGTCTCCTCTCCACTTGTCTTCATTTTCCTCTCTCCAATTAATTCCCTTTCCTCTTCACTTTTCTCTTTGCTCTATTTCTCTCCTGCCTTCCTTTCCTCTTCTCATTTGTTCTCTCTTTATTTCCACACGCCTCACTTCATGTTCTTTTATTTTATCTTCTTCATGTACAGAATATTTCCACTCATCTATTTATTTGCTCCATTTTCTCCTTTAGTCTCCTCTCCTCTCCTCTCTTGTCCTTTCTCCTCTTCCATAATATAAAAAACAAAAAGGGCCAGAGCACAAGGAAGTTATTTACTCTACAGGTCAGAGCCCAACCCTATCTGCTGCTCCCGTGTCTGACAGACGTCTCCAGTAATGTGTATCCTCACGTTTCACAAACCACCCCCGCGCCCACGCGTCTCCCACTCTTTTTCCTCTTCCTCACTGTCTCTCCCATGTGTACGCCTGATACTTCCATCCATTACACAGTCAGACAGTAACCCAAAGACTCCCAGCTCTGCTCACCTCCGCTGCTTTGATTTAATAAGAAGCAGGGGGCCGAGAGCTGGGAAATCTCACCAGAGCACCACGGCTTAGTGCTTGTGGACGAAAAAAAAATAAATAAACAACCTGCCATGACACTACTGCACGTAAAACACAAATATCGAATAAATGAACAGGGGTTACATTATGGTATAAGCAGGTTTTCAATAAATACAATAAATGAGGACTGTAAAGATAATCATATATTAATTGTGATCATGGTATTGGAACCCTCGGTTGCAAAAGTATGAAAAATTATTGACCGTTATGTCAGTGACTGTGGTGATGGTGATTGATTTATTAGATATACTTTATTAACTTAATATAAGCTTTAGTTTTTAAGCTTTAATTACTTTCAGTCTAATTATATTGACATTTATTTTTTTAAATGCATTACCATTTTTATTTCTGCAATAAAATTTGTTTTAGTCTAATAACTTTTATATTAATCACATTTTAATTAGCATTCACCTTTATGTAATTTTTGTATTAGTTAGTTTATTAAATTATGTAATTTTTCAGTCTTTGATCTAATTAAATTTATGGCATTTAACTAGCACTCTACAGAGAGGGTGAAACCACATGCCAATATTCAGTTATAATATTAATGATCAGGGGCAAAACAATCATTCTGGTTTTCTTAGTTTCTTAGTTTTGTCTAAATAATAGTGACACGTTCTTGATAAATAATGATTCTTTCATCTTAATGCTCACGTACAGGACTGTGCCTTGAGCCACACATCGTTTCTTCATATTAAATTAAATGAAATTAAATGAAATTAAATGAAATTAAATTAAATTATGTAGATTAAATTAAATGAACGGGTACAAATGTTTTACTGCAAAATGAATAAAGATACAATAAAAAAAGTAGTTGTTAATGTAACAACTTTAGCAGCAACCTCATTTCCCCTCTCGTCTGTTCCAACCACTCAGCATTCAATTCAATTCAATTCAATTCAATTTTATTTGTATAGCGCTTTTAACAAATGTCATTGTCGCAAAGCAGCTTTACACAATCAAAAGAATTATTTAAGT
>JAQMYG010000009.1:20150943-20161084 GCA_030014215.1 Clariallabes teugelsi | reverse complement strand
GGTAATAGGAAGAAACCTTGAGAGGAACCAGACTCAACAGGGAACCCATCCTCATTTGGGTGAAACAGAGAGCAGGATTTGATCCGCATTCATTCATTCTGTGTGTTAGGTGGCAGGCAGTTTAGCTATAACAGTTTATGTTAATTGATGTTAATATGGAGTCCAGGTAGTTATTGGAGGCTCAGGTAGACTTGTAGGAAACCATTCAGCATCAGAAGTATATTAATCACCAGCCTGATCATCTTACGTCAGATGGGTTTTTTTAATACTTGAATGATTGATCACTGTGTGACTTAACAAACAAAGAAGAATCCCTCTGAAACAGCCCAGGTACACGGACTAGACTGAAAATGCGAGCCAAAAAAGTCCTTCAGTCAGCCTGGAGAACTGTTCCTCGAGGCTACATTATACGTGATTGATTCTTAGAATGCTACAAAGTGTTCTTTGATACTATAGGCTTTCTCTTTTCCTTTTGGTCTGTGCATGATCATCAATGGCGATGTGTATCAGCAGACAGTCAGCCTACTAATCTCTGCTTTCTGATTGGCTGAGAAGCAGAAGTGTGATCCTGTAACGTTGGCCGCTCCTCCTCGCTGGGTGTATTAGCAGGAGGACGTGTCGGTCAGATCGGCTTTCAGATCTTCAGAGCAAAGCCGCCCGGCTGCGTACGTCCTCAGCCCGAGTGTGAAGTGCTTAAGCCAAAGAAGTGAAAGTGATCTATTAGGTGAAATTAAGTAACGCAGAGATCCAGGAGCCTGGGCTTTTATGGCTGACAGTTTGAAGTACCTCCTCAGTGCCTCTTTAAACAAGTAGCCAAGGTTGACAGGAGGTCAACGAAATGTGTGAAAGAGAACGCTCATCCCCAACAGGAGCTGGTACAGAGAGATAAAAAAATATATATATATACAGAAATCAGTATCAGCACATCTGGTCCAGTTCCCAAAATAAAGTTGACTGACTGAGGCTCAGTTTGCTGTAAGAATTCCTAGCGCGAGTGTTCTGTGTGAGCGTGAAGCTTGTGTTGCCATTTTTGTGCTGTGATGCTTTGGGGAAATAAGATTGATGCTTTTGTTTCAACGTATTTATTCGTTGTGGAGATTATTCGTTATATCTGCTTTATTTGATTAGATTTTCTATTTCTTATATGTAATTACGCTTCTTCAGTATTACGATTGATTTTTGGCGAGGTGTTTGGTCCCACAGTAATTACTCTCGTGGTGTTTTGTGTATGTATTTTTGACAGAGAGAGAGAAAGAGACAGACTTGCGTGTCTTAATAGCTTCAAACGTTGAGAACTCCCTGTGAAGCTTGTTTTCTTTTTTTTTCTTTTTTTTTAGTAATGGTTATGTACCCACAAGATGACTGATTTTTAATGTCATCATCATCTACTTTATTAAAGTTTCTCTTCCCCTGTATTTATTGTGGTAATGTAGGCAGAGCCGATTTGGAGTAAAACTTTCCTCCATCTTTGGTGATCATAAAAGTCTAGCAGGCAGCCAGAACAAAAACAGAATTTTACTATCTATATTCTTCTATTCCCCCAAGACGTGCTGCAAGCAACAGTAAGAAAGCCTTGAGGCAAAAGTCTGGTGTGAGTCTACCTAATAATATGCCGCTCTACCAATTGGTTTACCAGTGAGCACAGTCCTGCATTTTTATTTTCTATTGCCTCACAAGTGGAAGTTTTGCCAGAAGCTCATGAATTTACATGTCACAGTTCACCTAAAAGAGAAAATAACCAGCATCTGATGCAAGTGTATCCCTTCCTGTTCAGTAAATTTATTGTTTTTCAGCTGGTTAAATTTTTTTTTTCTAAATTCTGGATTGGTTAATAATGGTGTCATTTCTAAATTGGTTTATATACCAATGTTGATGTTTCTTGTCCCACCTGTATAGCTGTTATTATGACTAACATGGAAGTTCAAGTCAAACCGGGACTTTCGGTTCTGCATAATAACAATGCACTAGAATGGACTAAAGCACTTATTACCAGCATTTCACTGGTGCTTTCTCAGAGTAATGATCAGACTGCCTGCTTTAACTTTGACACGCTGGCCTCCCAGGAACTCCATTAATAGACCAACCATGTGGCTTGGAGCGAGGTCAGGACTGTACAGGTGATGTGGCAATAACTCCCAGATGAGTTCCTGTAATGTGCAAGTGGTGTTCGTACATAATTGTGTGTACAGTTCCCATAGACAGATGAGTCTCAAGGATCAGGTGTCCCACCAGCTAATGTTCAAGGGAACATCATTCACAGACATACAGCCTTTTTTAAAATGTTTGCATTGTTTAGAGTCTTCTGTAAAAGTCATTTAGTTTTACGCCTTCATTCACTAGAAATTTCATCACATGTCCAAGTTTGACTTGAACGTACTGTAAGCCAGGTAGGTTTTAACAATAGCACAGTTGTGTTTAATTCAATATAATTTTATTTGTATAACTTTTAACAATGAACAATGTCACAAAGGAGCTTTACAGAAATAAAGATTCAGGATAAAAATAAAAAAAAGTAAAAAAAAAATAAATAAATAAATAAAGCAGGAGTAGTAGTAGTGATTAAGGCATTGGACTATGATTTGGAAGGTCTCAGGTTCAAATCCCACAACCACCAAGTTGTCCCTGTTGGGCCCTTGAGTGAGGCCCTTAACCCTCCACTGCTCAGATGTATAATGAGATAAGAATGTAAGTCACTCTGGATAAGTGCATCTGTCAAATGCTTAGATGTAGATGTAAATAAAGCTTCAATAAATTTATCCATGATGAGCAAGCGAGAGGTGAGGGCAGCAAGGAGAAACTCCCAGAGATCACATGAGGAAGAAACCTTGAGAGGAACCAGACTCAAAAGTGAACCTGTCCTCATTTGGGTAACACCAGATAGCGTGACCATGAATAATTCGAACCTGGACCTCGGACTTGCAAGGCAACAGTGCTAACCACTAAGCCACTGTGCTTCTTACATTTTAATACTGATTTTCATTTATTTTCCTTTATATTTATTACGACCCTAAAGTACGGTATCATATGTTTACCTATTAATGCACTGTTTCTCTGTAAACTCAGTTTGTTCTTCCAATCTATTTTATTTCATATTTATCCAATAAATTCATTTAAAAAAATCAATCCTTTCATCTAAATTCACATAGTCTTGCATAACTCATGTTAAAACATATCTAGCCTTTAGCAGTCACGCTATCACGCCAGAGGGGCCATTCGGACTACAAAGCTGTAAATCCGTGGCCGTCACTCATCACTCGGTTTTAGCGATTCCGCTCATGAGTCCATAATCATGCCGAAGCAAGCAGAATTAAAGGAGCACTGTTAAGGACCTTCTTAATGCCGCCGTGATGAAAGAAGCTTAATGAACGGCATATTAAGCCGCTGTTTCCCCTGCATGCGCACAGGAAGACGATACCAGGAAATCATCATGCACTTTGTGTCACGTTAATGAATCAAAGACCTTGTTAGGCAAATGAATGGGTGGCCATTGATTAGTGAGAAAGGTGTGTTTGGAAAAAGGAACAAAGTTCATGGTTATGGTTTTCAGTTATGCATGTACTGTATATGTACAGTATGTACTACTTTGCATAATAAATAACGCCAGTACGTTATATCATGTGCACATTGGTGAATTTATTAGACAATGAAGTTTTTTTGTCAATTTGAAATGCACTTCTTTATATAAAACATACTGTATTAATTGTTTAAAGATTAAGTCGAACAAGCATGCCTCTGCTACACTTACGGTGCCTTTACTGTATGTGTTCATTCATTTAAAAAAAAAAAAAAGTTATCATTAAGATGATCTGTACCTCTGATTAAGACACTCTGTCAGAGATGAAGTCTCCTCTGCTGTCTACTGGAGTAAGGGGATGAGGCAATTATCTAATTAACAGTGTCATATTTATTTATGTATTTGATATTGAATTCAAATATGGGCACTGGTGGCTCAGTGGTAGGTACTTCGCCTGCCATGTGGAAGGCCCGGGTTCGATTCCCAACCAATGCCCAAACCCCAGCCACTGGATGCAGAGCCGGTCCCAAGCCCGGATAAAATGGGTGGGTTGTGGCAGGAAGGGCATCCTGAGTGTAAAACCAGTGCCAAGTCAAGTTCAAGATGCGTTCAAGTCAAACCAGGATAAAATTGCTCATGAATGAAGGTGTAAAACCGATTAACACTGACAGAAGACTCCGAGCTCAGTACAGTGATGAGACTCGTTCCTGTTAACTTTCAGCTTGATCCTTGACAATCATTCACTCGATCATTTACAAACTGATCAGGATTTCCACATGTTTGGGTGATTAAAGGAGTTCCTGGGAGGCCAGTGAAGCAGGCAGTACTCTGGCGTACTGAGAAATCTATTCATTCCTCAATGGTATCCAGGCACTCGTGAAACGCTTGGGTTAAGTGCAGGAGTGTAACAATGGATTATATACAGAAATAAAGATAAAAGTAGTCTTTACTCCCACAATTATGTTCTGTTATTGTTCACAACCTAAAGTGCCGGTTTGACTCGTATACTGTATTTCCAGCCCTAAATATGAATTTCACTGTGACATATTGTGGTTGAATCAATCCTTGACGCCTCTTTAGATTCTGTATAAAGCAGCCTGCGTTGTCGTGTGTCATGCAGTGCCACGTTCTGGACGAGGCGTTTGAAAAAGTCCCTTCTTCTCATAGCTTTTCTGATGCTCCAACAGAAGGCTGCTGCATGCTTCATGCTTGGGTCGGTGCATGTTCAGTACGCACCATTAAACGACAGAGCCCTGGTCATGTCTGGTCATTACGCTGATGTGCACACATGCGAGATACTAGACACGAGGCACAATCAGACAGAGTAAGAGAGTTAAAAAGAGAGCTTTGTGGTTATGTGTATAGACGGTTCTAACAGCAGCCTGGGTTTAATTCTATCCATTAGGGACTTTCGCCATAAGGCGCTCTGCTCTGCGTTCATCCATCAATTCTGTTTTTCCTACAGTAGAATGGCACACATGAGTAGGTTTTGGTGGTTGTAAACAAGGGTACCATTGGCTTTGATGAATCTGTGGGTACTGTGCTTTTAATCACACCGTGTCTGTGTTTGCTTCACACATTAATACTCACATTCGGATGTCTCTGAGCGCATTAGTGACCTTCTCATGCACCAGACATCGTTCTCCATGCCCTTCCTCTCTAATCCTCTGTATTGTCTACAATAGCAACATGAGTAGAATGCCAGCCTCCACTCTCAGCACTCTGCCAATTTTATTATGCTCCTCCATCCCCATGGCTCTCAACACATCCCCGCCCCCCTCCAAACACTCCTCCACCTGTGTTTGTTCCAAACTTGGCTCATCACGCACTCCGCCGCACATACCTCCGAGCTGTAATCCAAGCAATGCTGGAGAGCTCCTTCTGCACACAGCTCCCTCTGCCTGCTTCTCCATCTGCCTCTGCGCTAGCGCAACACCAGAGGGCCAAGTCTATCTGGCTGTCTCATACTCTCCCTGGCCATGTCTCTGTCTCTGTCTCTGTCTCTCTCTCTCTCTCTCTCTCTCTCTCTCTCTCTCTATCTCTCTCTCACTCTCTCTATCTCTCATGCACACACTCTGTCTTTCACTTTCTCTGTGCTTTCTCACTTTCTTCTGATTCCCAGGATTTAAAAGCCTGACAGTTAAACAAGCTCTTATGACCACTATCTCTGAGTACGATGTGAGACGTTGGGGTTTGATTTCATGCACAGTCCTTTCACTTCTGAGAGATTGGATAAAGGGGTGTCTCAAATTTGTTTGAAAGCAAGGAAAAATCAATGTCTCGGTCCTGTATCTAAACCATTTCCAAAATGCTCTACTTGTTTGGAGAGAGAGAGAGAGAGAGAGAGAGAGAGAGAGGGAGGGAGAGGAAAAAGGCTTTTAAGAATGATATCCTTGTACCACTTTGTGTTAGGTTTCATTAAATAAGGATATTTCCTACATTTCTTATCCTTACATAAGCAAACAAATCAGCATTTATAGATAATAAGTATTATTAACAGTAGAAAATAAATTAAGTTAGCCAGTGTTTTAATTTAATGTAGCCCTTAAAACTCAGAGCGTTTTAGTCTTTATTTTATTTTATTTTTTAAATAAACATTTATAGGATTGTGCAGTATTGAGTGACATATTCTTTTATTTCGGCACAGGCAACATGATGAACTGAATTATATTTCATTTTATCCAAACATGACTGTGAAAAAAATTGAAAATGTGTCACATAGGAAAAGAAATAGCACAGATACACATTATCGCATGTTTTTCTGGTTGTTTTTGGTTGTACTGTGTGTGTGTGTGTGTGTGTGTGTGTGTGTGTGTGTGTGTATATATATATATATGTTGCTAATCATAAAACACATAATTTAATACCAGAATAAGCTACATTATTTCTTTTAATTATGAGATATCAATTTCTCCAGGTGTGAAATGGAGATGTTTTTCTAATGGTTAATAGTTATTAAAAAAAAAAACTCCAGTTTTTAATAAAGTACTTAAAAGTGGTACTTGAGTAAAAGTGCCCTTATGCTAGTACAGTATGCTACTACTATAATGACTTTACTATGACGACTAATGAAGTTAACATTTTAGAATATTAGTAGAGTAAAGGTCTTAAAACATCTGACATTTACTTTACTTAAGTGTCAAAAGGAATTTGCAGATATTAAATATACTTCGAAGTAAAAGTGAAAAAAATATAATTGAAATTGGAAGGAAAAAGTAAAAATATGGAATTGTAGTTGGAAGTAAAATGAAAAAAATGGAATTGTACTTGAAAATAAATGTAAAAAATATGGAATTGTAATTGGAAGTAAAAGATAAAAATGGAATTGTAATTGGAAGTAAAAGTAAAAAAATGAGGAGTTAGAATTTTGATCATGACCTTTCTTTTAGCTTTCTTATAGTAAAGCATAGTATTGTGTATTTAAAAAATCTCACACAGTCTGGCAATCACGATAGCTAGATATATATCTATATATCTACATAGTGCTTTTACAATAGATCTTGGTCATTGTAAAGTTTTTTTTATACAGTATTTCACACACTAGTTATGAAATTTGTCGCACGGAACTTGAGGACCAGGTAAGAAAACTGAGAGGCAAATTCGACAACCCTCATTCTGTGCAAAATTACATTACAGAGTTTAGCTGAAACTCATATGGAGCTTCCGAAGTTCCACTGAGCAAAATAATTGGTATTTTTCAAAATTTTTAGCACAAATTAAATTATTTTCTTTGTCTGGAACTAGGTATGGCTAATCAGAACTAGCCATATGACTATTTCCAGGAAAAAAAGGAGGGGGGGGGGGGCTGCAGAAGCTTTACAGTATACAGTACAGTATGATTCTCAGCTAAACTTGATGGTTGTGGAATTTGGCTTCAATTCCTTATTGTACTCAGATTCTGCATGACAAACTCGATGGTCAGGAACATTTACAGTATAACAACCCAGACCTACAGTAGGGTAATGTATTTATATGCCCTCTGTTTCAATTTAAAACATGAAAAAACCTTGAGAAGACACCTGTACAAATATATGCACTGATCTAATACTAATTAATGGCTTTAATCGGAATTTCAGTTATTAAATAAATTTTCTCATAAAACATGACTTGTGACTTCAACAGTGTTTGATAACTTAAACTGTGGATTGCTAGCTAGAAGGATTTCACTGACCAGAGTAAAAAAAAAAAGCATTAATTGGCAAATGCCGTCTTCAATAAGGACTCTATTGACCTAAAGTTCCTGGGCTTAAAACAAGAGTGCTTCAGTCCATAGCAGAAAAAAGCATGGTCTAGCACTCTGAATGTAGATGACTCTTTAATTTTCCCCTATGCTGGCTGTGTCTGCTCAATTAAGCTGTCTCTCCCACTGTGGACTGCAGACACCAGCCGCCTGTCTTGGTGCAGCACCATTTGCAGCAAGGACAGCTCGGCCCATAAACAAATCCACCGCACATGTCTATCAAACCGATGCAGGTCAACAACCTGAGGCAGCTCGGGAAAATGCTCCTCCTTACTTTCTAGCTGCTCAGAGGCTCTTGCTGTCTCACTGAATGGATTTTAATGTAGATTAGTATTGATTATTATCTTAAAGTTAGTCATCATATGGGGATTTATTGCTCTGGCTGTGTTGAGGTGAAAACTATAGACCTAGCCACCAGAAAAGGAGCACCTTTGGTGGGTTAAGTGTGTGTTAATCACCATGCATAATCTGTCCTCCCACTTAAATTAACTTTGCACCAAAGGCAGTAAATTAGCACCATTCCCATTTAAATGCAAGTGATTCAGAAACAGCTTTTTCCTGGTTAGTGTTATGGATATGGATCTAAAGCCTAGTGAGGAATACATCGTAAATGAAAACCAAGTCCATTGTAGGGAGCCATAAACAGTAAATATGGGGGGAAATCGATCCAGTTATGTATTATGATTAATTTGTGTCACAATTCGTGTATTGCCCCACCGACAGATTTATTTTTCTCTATATTATTTTTTTTTTTAATATGTTTGCATTTGAGTTTCCTTTATAATCTTAAAGGTTGTGCACTCTAAACTATTCACACACTGGCTGGCAGACCAACACCCCATTTGGTTGGATATTGTTGGCAAAGTTTGTTTAGAATTTTAACAAAAAAAACAAAAAAAAATAGTGTTGAATTAATTTATTTTCATTGAATTATTGACACTTGCAAAATTGTGATATTTACAAAAATCACAATACAAAGTGATCAGCACCTACATATCATGATAAACTCATATCAGCTTGTCCCTGGTGATTCCCATTCCCAATAAACAGACTTATTTACACCAGCTGGCAATTTTTGATTTTGGGAGGTGGGAGGAAATTGAAGAACCCAAAGGAACCCCATGTCGACATGGAAGTCCATGTGACACGTTAAACAAATAGTATTTCAAGTTTAAAATTAAACCAGGAACCCTGATGTAGCAAACTGCTTCGCCAACATGCCATCTACAGGTATATGCAATAACATGAACTTAGGGAAAATTAGCATTTGGATCCCTGTTTCTAAACTTCAGTCCTGGAGACCTGCTGTTCAGTTTCGAGTTTACCGAACACAAAGGATCTACATCATGACTCTTATTGATTTACTGGATCAGCTGTGGTGCCTCTGGTAGGTAATTTCTAGGAAATCCACAGTATGTGGACTAATGACCCTGCTAAAGGTCAGGGGTTTTGTTTTCTAATAAGATCCCAGAGATTAATTTCTCTACACAGGTTTAACTTTTCACTCCAACACATCTGATCCAGACCTTGATAATACAGGAGTTTGAAACTGGACTCAATGGGCCGTAGGATTGAATTTAGCAGCACCTGTTTGTGATTAATTCTACCTTTCATAATTTAGACCATTTTTTTTGGCATCTGTACCATGCAAATTGTCCTTGATCGTGTGCTCATACTAATTTTAAACTCCTAATCCACTGGGAAAATGGACAGGGTTTCTTATCTCTTTTTCTCTTTGTCCAGTGGCAGCATCATAATTCAAACAAAAACACAGAGGGATTTGATGCTAATATCACAATACTTTTTAAGTTTACCTCCTGGCAACTTAGAACCTACAGTTTTTCATCCATGAAATGTCAGTTCATAGAGCCATCATAATGCAGCATGTATCTGTGTAATTACACTCACTCAGCATCGGCGACTACCCTTTTGGCGACTATTGCTGCACCCTTTGCGGCAAATGCCTGGTTGAATGTCTCACAGCTCGTTCCAGTGTGAAAGGTCATCATTTCCTTTAGCTGAACACATTTATGCAAAAGGTCTTGGCTGGAGTCCAGAGCCCCACAAGGCCAGCCAAAGGCAGAGTGACACGTCCTCAACCTTTTCCTCAATTACAGCAGCACTGTGAAGCACTGTGGAGTGTTGTTTATGAGGGAAGCAGCTCAGAATAGGTCGAGATCAGAAATGTGAACAGATTTCTTTCATAAAAGGACTAATTCAGTCATTTAGTGTGAAATCGCATGGAGACGACTCCAAGATCTGTACGTGTACAATCATGAACACACTCATACACACAACACTACATATTTATATATATATATATATCTGGACCATAGCACAAGTCACTTTAATAAGTCACTTTTTATGCACATTTGCACAATCACTGC
>JAQMYG010000009.1:20137836-20150843 GCA_030014215.1 Clariallabes teugelsi | reverse complement strand
TTAAGCATTTCACTGCATTTCGTACTGTGTATGACTGTGTATGTGACAAATAAAATTTGAATTTGAATTTGAATTTGTATAGACATGCCACACTTAAAACTGGCTTTTGAATGGGGTCTTTGCATGATTACCACCGAAAATAGGTTTGTTTGCCATCTTTTGTGAGTTAGAAAGAGTTTTACACTAATTCTACATTAAAAGGGATTTCTCCAAGGGCACAAACCAAATGACCTTCAGAGTGACGAGAGAGCATTCCCCTTTGTGACTGATTAGGTAATATGGTGTCCTGACTGTCAGGACAAGTCAATAACTATGGATTGTTATGAAGAGTAAATACCGTAGTAAAATTCACATTTAGTACTGGGAGGTTTTATTAAATCTAGAACCGATAATGGTTACCTGTAAAGGTTAACTCTAACTCCCAGCCCTAATCTTGACCTTTGCCTTAACTTCATATAGTCAAATTAATGCTTATGCTATAAATCTTTGTGCTGGAGACTTTCAAACTTCCAAGCACAAGGGTCTGTAGGGAGACCTATAGAGGGGCAGGTGCTCAATGCCTACAGCATAACTTAGCAACTGATGTTCAACAGGACATAACAAACCACTACATATTACAGGAATAGGCATTTACAAATTACTGTACATTCTTTTAATGTTACTTTTTTTTTTTTTTTTTTCAAGATTAAGACTAGACATCTTCAAGCATCTTTTTAGTGAATACAGAAGGGATAATAATAATTTCAAAAATCACATCTTGAATCAATCTATTGGTAAATAAGATTTTTCTTTGCATAATTTTATTTAAAAAATGTTTTATTATAAATACCACATGATAACCATTGACCCAGATGATTTTAAACACACCAGCTTAAAATGGGCTGTAGGTTGTAAGTACTGTCTACCTGCAGGTCACATGATGTCAAATGACAGATTGCAGCCTGGACCTTTTATGTACAGGAAAATTCTCATCAAAAGCCCTCTGGCAAAACTTTTCTAAGAAATAAAGACTTGGGAACTGAAACATCCAGGGGCAAAGGGGCAGGAACTTGCAGTTGCAACTCAACATGTGTGTGCAAAGACCCCTTTGAAGAGTTCTCTTTTTTTTCTGAACTTGTATGACTTAATTGCATGTAGAAAATACAATGAAATTGCAGTTGCCCTAAAGAAACTGGTAACGTTGGGTTAAATCTGAGCTAAAATGATTTAGCTAATACATATCATGTGCAAAAAAACCAATTGAAAATATCATTACCCATTTCCCATTTCCTTGTCCCTTTGGATTGGCAAGTTTCAGTGGAGAAAAAAACCATAATTTTTTACGTCCTTGATGAGCCTACTACGTGACAAGCTCCTTAGGCTGAGATTTACAATTTGCCTGCTCAGCTGTAAAATAAAAAAAAGAAGGGAAAAAAAAAAGGGGGAAAGCTTAACTTTCGGTTCAAATCATCGCACTTCAGGGACGGTAATTAAAATCACATTATCACAACTGAAACATCTGGAATGTAACTGCCAACTAACACTGGCGGTCTCTCGCTCAGTTTAACTATGGCAATCAGAATTATTTCAAGTTAAAGTCAAAGATTCGCTTGTTGCCTCTCAGTGTCTTTTTGTTTTAAATACCTCTCTATAATTCTAGTCTTCATAGGTGCCCCGAGACAAGACAGATGTGGAAGTGGGTGTTTTTCGGCTCTTTTGAACATGACTATTGTAGGCTGATGTCATTACATTTGAAAGAAAAGAAGAACAAAAATGAGAAAGAAAGACACTTTCTTGCGTTGTATTACACCCTGAAGTGCTGAACGTTTGTGTTTTTCAGTTTTTCGATAATATAATCCGCTTGCTTTGGGAAGTCTTTCGGTCCGTTCTGTTGCATCCTAATGCCGAATTCGCGCCTAATATGCAGATGATCATGCGGCACATGGCACGAGAGGCTGCCAAGTCCGTAATTCATCTCCAGCATTTGCGAAATAATCGTCATGCTGAAGTTTTAATGCCATCAACTCGATGCATAAGCGATGGATTAACTACGGGTCTGCATGCGGCACGTTCTGACATGCATGTGCTTTTGGAGGATTGGTCAGTGCTAACAAAGATATGTGGGGCCAGATGGGCAGTTTATCGCTTCTTCTGCCTACTTCCTGCCAAATGTACCATTGGTTCCATGGTAGACCCTTCCAGAGCCTCCTCTGTGACATTATTGCCTAATGTGCATGTCAGTTTGAATCAGCCGAGCACACCAGATGGCAGCTGTACGGTGAGGATGAGTCTTGCCAATTGATACACCGGCCAAGCCAGATGCATGAGCACATAGTATTGTGGTTCGGAAGCGAGACGGGCTTAATCTGTAATGTCATTGCTGATAAATTCATCAGTTTCATTTTAATCAATGTGTTTTAATAGATAATGAATGTAAATGGGAAATGGGAGCAGATATAATGCTATTAGTATGCCATGCAAAAAAATATATATAAATATAACTATGATATCCATGAAATCCGTTCTCAGTGTAGGCATCCTTAGAGTAAAATTTATATTGTTTAACACTAATGAGGGAAGCATTCAGTAGTAAAGCAGCTGAGACAACACGTGTGTTCTACTTTACTTGCTCTATTTCCCAGTGCGATTTTCCATCTGTAGTAGCTCAAGTAATTAGCTAACTACGACTCGAATAGCCATCAGTAAGCACGCTTGAGTGAGTATCGTCACGACTTTAGCTTGCTTTGCCACCCTCTTCCCAACCAGCCATCAGCTTTGAACGTAATGATAGCGCTCTAGGAAAAGTAATTTATACCACTGACTGCTCGCTCTAATTTGACAAAGCTGAAAGCGTTTAATTCCTCCTCTTCTGCAATGATTTCTCAAATGACTTCCACTGAAAAGGCAGCACACTTTCTTTCTTTCTTTTTTTCCCTTTCCCCCTTCAGTCTGCAGAGAAAATACATTAAAAACATCTGGGTTCGGGATGCACCACCATATCATTCGGAATGTGGTTAATAAAATGTACGAAATTTAAAGGTGAACACAGCAATGGAATGAAAAGCAAAAGCAAACAGATCCAGGACCCTTACGGATCTTTTAGGAGCAGAGATCTAAATATAGGCCGTGGCTTCATGTAATGTTGTCTTAGCATCGATTGTGTTTGTGATGTTTGAACTAGCGTGACTCACACTCACACATAATCCCCTGAAGAAAGTGATGCATAATGGAAAAAGAATCCACTCGAGTGAAATCTTAAGCTCTAATTGAACTTACCTCTACAGTGTAAGAGTCATCTGTTCGAGGGGTTCTTAAGCTTTTTTATTTTATATATATATATATATATCGATAAATATATAAATCGACACAATAATAAATTATCTGCTAACACATTGCATTTCATGAATTAAAAAACTTTCTTTGACGTGACGTATTTTTAGGAAATATGATAGATGGTAAAAAAAATAAAAAAAAGTTGATACCTCAGATGTGCTACTTAAAAAATTTTTTATACAGAAATGAAAAGCTTACAATTAGCAGCAATATGCATTGAAGTTGATAGATTTTGGTAAACAGAACTATGGTACGGTACAGTATACTGTATGTAGGCAGTACAATACGTATGGATGCAATAGCATAGAAGGAATAGCGTACAGTTTTTTTGTCCCATCGGTCAAAGCTATGCAGCTGCCACTTGCAATTTGTATAAAATTAAAATCAGTCAGTTGTTATTTTAAGACTTGAAGGTCAGCTGTTCTGGAATAGTTCTCGCAAGAACAGTATTATCAAGTGCATTTGCAAAACCCATCAAGCACTAAACAATGATGAAACTGGTTCACATAAACAACTTCCCAGGAAAGAGGGACCAAAACTTACCTCTAAATTCATAAGTTCATTTAGAGTTACCAGCTTTAGAAATCACCAATTAACAGCACTTCAGATTAAAGCCATTATAAAGACTTTTGGGCATACTGTATGTACAGTAGCTCAATATCAGCTTTTCATAGGAGATTATTGCATATTTTAGATGCCTTCAGCATTGTTTTAACATGTCGAAGGAAATAAAAATCAAGAGCAACCATAGAATCAGAAAGTGTGTCCAAACTTTTGAGTGGTCCTGTATATGACTGTACAGTACAGTACTGTATGTATATCATACTGTACAGTATATGAGTAGTGTTAATGAAATGCTGCCTATTCGACATGACATTTTTTTCCCCCTTTGAGCTGCCTTTTTGAGTTATATTTGTTTAAGTGTCTGAAAATTGGCAGGTTGGGATTGGGAGTGTTTCGAAAAATCGCCCAAAGCGAGTCATCTTTCGGTGCTCTCACAGAGTAAGATCCCACTGATCCCACTAATCCGTGTGATTAACGAAATTTAGCTTGACTTATCCATTACAATAGTAGCCTCTGAAGGCCTTTGATATCTCCATTACATGGTTACTGTAGCTCTAGCTGCATTTCAAAAAAAAAGAAAAGAAAAAAAAAAAAAAACTTTGGTTCTTGTCTATTCCTATACAGAACATTGTTAAGGTGCAGGTGTGGCATCACGGATAATCTTTCTCATCTCCGGCAGGGTAAAAAAAAAAAAAACCTTAAATTTTCCTCACGCTTACTCCTACATTTCTTTGGCAATAGGATCTGTCTCAGAGGGATTTGCTGCCGTGGTATTAACAAAGAACGTCAACCTCCAATTCCACCATCGCTGACGTGCCGCACCCCTCTCATTGTCATGTTCGAGTCTCTGATTTATCGCTTCTAGTTGTGTTCTTTTTTGCCCTCCTCCGGTGCCTTCCTGCATCACTTTTCACCCATGTTATGTATTCTTCCTCCCCACCCCCTGGGTCTCTAAGAGGCGTAGCCCATTTTTTCACACTTCGACTAATTAGTTTGGTCAAATAGCTTCCCTTTCCAGGTTTCCCACCCACACACACTAATCCTGCATTGCTGCTCTTCCAGACCAGTGAACCTGCATGAGATTTGCAAGCTGTTCACTTTTTTTTTTTTTTTTTTAATTAATGAAACCCCACCCCCCACACCGCTACCATCTCCTTAATCCACAGTGTGTCGTGCTGCGTTTCCGCGTAAATCTATTTAATGTGGCTTCTTCCACAACGCCTCATCGGGTGTGGGTTGTAAACCTAGAGCCTAGGATGCCGTAGCATTCCCGTTTGATCCAGTGCCACTGATGCAGCTGCTTGTGGGCTGCTTGTGGTCTTCGTATTCTCTTACTCTGCCTCGAAGTTCACTCAAACCTCGCCTCTTCTCCACCCCGGCTTGGGATGACTTGCAAAACATCAGTGCTGTGAACCTGGAATCGCTTTCTTGTCTCTAGTCCCTTGTGGATCTCTGAGCCGGAGGATCCATCTCACTCCCATTTAAGGAGGTTTCCCTTTCATCCATGATAATATGAAACCGGATTCAGGCAAGGGCGCGCTGAGTGCAGCTCTGGCAGCCTCTCTCAGCGGTTTTTTTATTTATTTTTTGTTTATCGACAGCACCGGACTGGACAAGCTCACAGGGTTTTGCATGGCCCGCGGCTGTGGCCGGCCTTCTGATGTGATCGCATGTAAACCAAGCCCCACCATCCGCTAAAGGTCATTGTTCAAAGAGCACTTTAATAATGCAGCAATATGATTAAAAAAAAAAAAAAAAACAGCAGCTGCTAGTCATATTCAGCCAGAAGCTCAATATTCAATCCATGTCTGTAATATTTTATGATCAAGAAATGGTCAGAGGGCGTGTCCATAAATCCAACATAAGTAAACAAAAGGATGTCTGAAAACAATCCAGACTGAAAAACGCCCAGTTGTAACAGACTCACCAGATTCGTGTGGGCAAAATGAATAACTCATCACTCAAATATGTTTTCATAACTACCATGTGATCTCCAGCAGCGTCTGAGATTTTTATAGCTGCGACTTCCTTCAAGAGCATGTCTCACAACACCATTTAGATGGAATTCACCCTTGTCTCAAATCGATGTAGAGTAAGAGACGCAGCATCGCTTGAAGGCTGATTTATGCTTCTGCCTCAAGTCCACACTGTACATCTGGCATAGATGCATACTCTGCAGCGTAGCCTGACGTGCACACCGACCGCAACACCTGCAATTGGTAGCATCGCTTTTTCCACCTTCAGACGTCTTCTCTCGTTATTGTTTTGCAATAATTTCAGGAAAAAATAAATGCTTTTCGACTTAGATTGCCTCCATCTGCAACAAGAAGCTCAGTTTCATTCACCATTATTTGTAGTACGCCCATAACTCACCACAGAGTGGCGAAGAGACTCAGTACCGTAGAATGATGGTTGATAACCAGACGGCCAACTATCAGTTTGGAGGTGTACAGTACTAGGGGAGCCTCACTATCAAGTATAAATGGTCACATCATCGTAGGCCACTTGCATAACCGACCACACGTTGGCTCCATGTACAGTAGACCTGATGCAGGAGCATAAATCAGGCTTGAGTCCTTTAGTTTAACTCTCTCACCATCTCATCTGTGCACTCTGCTGAAACAGATCAGCTTTCAAAGCTTCAACCTATATTTATACCACCAACACAACGGCACTTTACATCTTATAGATGACTAATAAATTAGTCAAGCTGAGCCTCAGCACAACACATTCATCTTTAATCTCTGAATTGAATTAACATGACTGTTCCATAAACATAGAAAATGTTAAGTTAGAGAAGAAACACTATTTCTTTTGTTTTTGGAGCCGACAGTTGAGATTTTCACTTTATTTACTTGCACCTCGAGGTTCTGGGTTCGATTCCCGCCTCACTTCTGTGTGCATGGTGTTTGCATGTTCTCCCTGTGCTTGATAGTTTTCCGGGTCCTCCGGTTTCATCCCACAGTCCAACGACATGCAGATTGAGGTGATTGCCGTTCCCAAATTCCCTGTAGTGTGTCAATGCCCTGTGATGGATTGGCACCCCATCCAGGGTGTACTCCATTTCGTGCCCTAAATCTCTTGGGATAGGCTCAAGGCTCCCCATGACCCTGTACACAGGATAAAGCGGATGACGCTTCTAGACGACGAGTGAGTGAATGAATTAATGTCTCTGTAACTGTCCTTTTATGACATCATTGCTGAAAACAACTGCTAACTTTTCACAGGACTACACTCCAGAATCGCTGAGCACATCACAACCTTTTCAAGAAGTTCTTTATTTCTCCTCTTATTTTCCTCAGCTTTTAAACCCTAAACTTGTAACGTCTTGTCCAAACGGTCCAAAATGACAAATGTGCTGGCTGATGGTCTCAGAGAGACATGGTCTAGATGGTGGTGGGGTGAGGGGGAAAGGAAGTGCAAAAAGGCAGAGTGTTTTATCCTAATCCTTTAAAAGCTGCCATGAAATCTTCTGCATGGACTCAGCTTTTACTCACTCCCTGATCCTATGAGCAAGGTTTTCTTGCGTAACCCTGTCCTTCATCAAGTTACATTCGACGAAAAGCAACCGAAGACACGGATACAACCGAGGGCAAAGAAAAGCTATGAGAAAGTGGTGCTTTTATAGGCAAACCGCTGTTTAATAAAGACTTGTTTGCCTGAATGTTAATTACTTTTTTCGAATTTCAATCGGCAAATAGGATGAGAGAAGATTAGTCTGCGGTTGATTAAAGTCTGATTTCAATTATTTATTAGGCAGCATCTCATTGCCACGATCCAAACTGATTTAAACAACACTACGTCTGATGTACGATTGCCTCTTGAGTTATTCCTACATGTATTCTAATGTCACCACGGTCATGTGTATCAGTACACCAAAGGGCTCCTAACTATTATCATACAGCACAATCCTAATTAAAATGAACATAGATAATGCACAATGCACGATAGAGGAGACAAAGTGCCACTTTCTGCTTTCTGTTTCACACAGGTGAGAGAAAGCTTTTATCATTTATAGTGAGGTGTGGAAATGAAAATTCATAGCGGGAGCCAAAGCCAAAATTTGGCACTGAATACCAAACAGTGAATCCCTGGTGCCCATAGTCCTTGGAACATCGACAGCAATTTTCAATGAAGCAGAACTATAAAATTACAAGGTAAAATCGTACCACTTGTAGAACATGAAATCACTGGCTATTCACTCGGCTGGTAAATCTTTCAGCACTTAAAATCTTAACTATTCATTAAAACCAGCATAAGCAAGTCAGGACACTTATTGTGGAGGCTCTCCACATAATTTCACAGCTGTCAGTAGGATATCTGCAGATAAAGATAAATAAACCTCCTTCACTAAGATCCTGCAAAACATGCAAATTTGGACCATAAAGATCCAACAAATAAAAAAACTCATTGAAAAAGGATATTTAATTCTAAATCAATTAGGGTTTCTTGTCTGGGCCTAAGACGTCACAGTGGCATAGTGGTTATCATCATACTGACCCATCAACCAGGGTCAAGGGTTCGCATCCCACCTTCGTGGTTTGTGTTTGGTGTTTGCATGTTCTCCCCGTGCTTGCTGGGTTTCCTCCAGGTACTCCCGCTTCGTCCCAAAGACCAAAGACTGATTGCTGTTTAGGCTAATTGGAGCTAGAATGTGTGTGCTTGTGCTCTGTAGTGGACTCACACCCCGTCCAGGGTGTACTGTACCTCGCCTAGTGTCCCGAAGCTCCTTGGAAAGACTGCTGTGGTGCCTCCGGCCACCCGGTACAGGACAAGTGGTATAGAGAATGGACATGTGGATAATGGAACACTTTGGCCAAAAAACAAGACTGTTTCTTTTAGCCAGATGATTTTTAATTGCTAATATTGTGCGCTTTCAAACCCTTATATCGAACAGGACAGGTCTGTGCCGGAAAAACATTGATCAATGATTGATAAAAAAAAACTAATGAATAAACAAAAAACTCCTTACATGGAAGTACAGTATGTGTCAGCTTCAGATGTCAAATGTTGCATAGGGGTGTTTGAAAATATCTTGTCGGAAAAAGTTACAATTATTTTTAAAAAGGAAGAAAAAAAATGGAATACTGGAATGACGTCACAAAAAAAAAGTCAAACTCTTAAGATGCTCATATTTTTATTAACTGTTAGTCATACTGTAGATACAACCAGAAACAACCATAAAATAAAAAGTGATCAAACTGTACTGTATGTGTCTAAGTGACTGTTTATTTTGCTTATTTACAGTATATAGTTGGTTAAAATGAAATAAAATTAATTTCATCATATTGCATATAGGTTGAACAAATGATGCTCCAGGTTTTAAGGGTTAACATGAAACTAGCAAAACAAAACTAACAACAACACCAAGCACTGGAAAAAAATAAAGATCAGCAGAACTGATCAACATGTGAGGTCACGATTCAGAAACTGATGTTTAAACATGAATCTTCACGGTTCTGGAACGAATTGTCTGTTGCGGCTAATCGTGTCCACTTATGGAACTGATAAAAACAATGTTCTTTCACATTTTCCTAGATTTCTTTTATGTTTTTCGATTTGTCCATCTGTCCATCCGTGATTCCTGTTAGAGCAATATCTCAAGAACAATTGTTAGGGGGTCAAGGTCACAGCAAGGTCAGTGTATGAAATGTTTTAATCTTCATTCTGATCTTTATTAACAAGTAGATTGTAAGGCTATTTGATACATAAAAAAGAGTAAGAAAAATTATTATTCATTGCATAGAGTTCTATTCGTCTGTTTAATTTAATCTCTCTTGTCTGGTTAGTGAAGTGATGACAGGGGTTGTTGAAGATTAAAAAGACTACTGCATGGAGAATCTGCGTCAAAGTCAAAATAGGGCTTTTATTTGTTCAGCATTTGTGGTGCTAGTCAGAAGTGGTAAGATGAGCAGCTGGTGTGAAACCTCTTTAAACTGTCATATTTATAGCTGGGAATCAATGGTTAAGCATGAAAAGATTTGCGAGTAAGCCTTTGTAAGCAAGGGATATTACGCAAGCGTGGAGCGTTGCACATCCTAGCTGGAATAAGCCCGGTGTAGACTATACTTCACACTCCAAGTCACTTTTTATTGTCGCTTCAGTCAACCAAATTGTTTTCAATATTTGAATTAGAATTCAAAAAAACTTTATTAATCTCAGTGGGAAATGACTGTGCCTTATTTCAGCTGCTCAGTGTTCGAAAACGAAGGAGAAAGAAACACAGCAAAACAAATACAAAGAAATCAAATCAAAGTGAATAGAATACAATTGAACTGATGTTTATAGTAGACAATGGGAGGTATCAGTGGGAATCTGGAAAACATGTTAATACGTCTGGCCGTCAATGTTGTGTGTGTGTGTGTGTGTGTGTGTGTGTGTGTGTTCTTGTTTGGTAGCAGTAACTTTAATAACAGATGCATAATGTTCCCCCATATAGAGAGAGATAACTCAGCTGTATAAGGAAATACAGCTCCAATTTCACACACAAGTGCATTTTACTATGAAAATGTGGACTGTCCAGTAATACTGTACATTACAGGGATTTTTTGTTTGGGGTCTTGCATGGTCCAGAATATCTCTGATGCTGTACTATCTGTATGAACGATTTATCAATAGTGACTCAGTAAATATACAATACTGATGAAAAAAAAATATTGTTGTTGTTGTTGTTGTTAGTTCTTTTGGCTGCTCCCATCGAGGGGTCGCCACAGTGGACCATTCGATCCGCAGAACGACTTAACACAGGTTTTAATGCCGGATGGCCTTCCTGACACAATCCTCCCAATTTATTCGGGCTTGGGACCGGCACAGCATCCAGTCAAATAAATAAGATTTTATAAATATGTTTTTTTGAGAGTTTTTGTTTATTCAAAAACCTGTCCATCAGCACCAGAAAGTCAAAATGACATTGACAGTGACACACTGTAGAGTCAGAATTGCCTCATGATACAGCTTTCTTGCACGTCCAGCAAGTTCAGCTGTGGTTAAGCATCTTCGAATAGTCTGATGACTTATCCTGTATAACCATATTGGTATACCAACAGCACAGCATTGGTAGCATTTTCTGTACAATGACACCATCGAATCAGTCTGTCTTCTCTTGTCACTCTTGGTCTTCCAGACCTAGGTCACTCAGCGGTGGAGCCAGTTGTTCGGAATCTGTTTCATAGCCTGGAAATGGTATTTGTGGCGAGTCCAAACCGTCTGGAGATGTCTGCTTGTGTGGCACCAAGTTAGAATACTTCATGTTATGGGGGTGGTGGTGGCTCAGAGGGCTAAGGCACTGAATTACTGATCGGTAGATCAGTGGTTGCCACTGTTGGGCCCTTGAGCAAGGCCCTTAACCCTATCTGCTCCAGGGGCACTGTATCATAACTGACCCTGCGCTCTGACCCCAGTTACGCTTGGATATGCAAAGAAGGAATGTCAATGTGTTGTAATGTATATGTGACAAATAAAGGTTTAACTTAAAACTTAAAGTTAGAATGGCCCTCTTTGTGGTAGCATTGTCTAAACAGTGCATGATAGTGTGAAGACAAAATACACAATCTGAATGTTTATCTTATTTTTGATACCAAGACATGTCAGCTGGACATAATCACATGGCCAACTTTGCATTGTGCACCGTAAAAAGATAAGAGTTAGGTTGTCCACGTCTACTGAACATGACAGTAATGTTACCTTACCTGTGTTCTTAAGATAACAAAGCAAATAAAATGATGGACTATATTTTAGGTTTTTGTAACAGCAAAAATTCTGTATGCGAAGGCAACTCGAGGTCATCCTGTCAGAGCAGTTCTTTTATATATCTGAAAAGAGAACAGGTTCATTACTACAGTATATAAAAACATCTAAGGTAAAAACGTATGCATGCATTACTTTAATAGATCAAGCAAGAAGCAATAAATTTTGTAATTTCCATTTCCTTGCTGATGCTTCAGTTTTAATTCTCAGTGATGTTCCTGTGTCTCCCCTAACAATCTTTGGAAAGAGGCTTTTCAGGACTTACTTGACCTCACTGAGTGGTGAGGTGACTAGGACCGCATGCCTCAAAGCTAATTATATAAATAGCAAAGGTCACACAGTGCCAATGTTACTACTTCACTCCATCAAATCAGCCTCAACAGACACTCAAGCAGTTCTTTACGTCACCTGAATAGCGAAACACAAAGCCGGTCCGTATTCATCATGAGACAGTCCAGTGATAAATTTGGCACAACATCTTCAAGAGCATGCAGTGAGAATAAAACCCTGTCATATTTGCTTTGTTCAATTCATGCCTGATAATTTTCCCTCCATTTCACCATCGATCAAAAGCCGCAGCAGAAGACAGGAAATGCCTGCACTCCGTCTAGGAGGCTGAACTCAATATGCTGATGTTACACAAGCTTTCCAGTGGCTGAGAGAGCTTGAAGGGCATGGCGGGCAGAGTGTGTCCCTGGCAGCGTGCCGCTCCAACAGCAGCGGGTTCAGCCGGCTGGAGCTTAGGAAGCAAACATCACCCGGGTTTCTCACCTAAAACTCTGCTCTTTGATGAGAAAACTGAGTCCGACGATTACAATTACTCCGTTATCGATCAGCTTGATAGCTTAAATAAAGAAAGCCAAGGGTGTAAGTACTATCGAAATTCAGGAGAGTGATTTCAGCTAAGGTGTAATGTTTTATTTCCCCTCATATATCACTGTCTTGTGGGAACCTGGGTGGGATATTAATTAATTTTAACATGTTTAACAGCTTAAATCCTGGTCACAGTTGTGTGGTAAATCCAGTAGTAGTAGGAAACTCCTTATGCCACTAATAGAAATACATAAATGCATTGATAAATGTTATTAAATTATTATTATTATTATTATTATTATTATTATTATTATTATTATTATTATTATTATTGTTTCTTTAATGATTCTTATTTGGTTATTATTTTTATTATTAACTTCTTTTCTAAATAATGTGTTAAAATATGTAAATCATATTAAAAGTAAACAATTATAAAGGTAATAGTAATATGAATATTATTCGAATTGTCTGAATCATTCATTATGATATCAAATAATAATAATAATAATAATAATAATAATAATAATAATAATAATAATACCATGCCTTTTGCCCAAAGTCTTCTGGAATAG
>JAQMYG010000009.1:20107704-20120501 GCA_030014215.1 Clariallabes teugelsi | reverse complement strand
CTCTCTCTCTCTCTCTCTCTCTCTCTCTCTATATATATATATATATATATATATATATATATATATATATATACACATTAGTGTAATATATTTTCATTACCTTAAGGCCAGCTGTCTTGAACAGGATGTGGAAAGGATCCTGGATCCTAGATAATAATCATATTAATCACCCCATGGCTTCCATCCACCATTGCTTTAAATAAAACAGCATTTGATACAGGGTTTCCTGGCTTTTTTTTTTTTTTTTTTTTTTGTGGTGAACTAGAAATAGTCTAATATTGTGCAAGTGTGAATCTCAAGGAGGTGTGAAAAGCACTGCGTCTGCTGATGAGAGTCTTTAATTTTTTTTATTCCGTGTGCCTACATAGTATACCTGGCACATATTAATTACAGTATAACAAGTTTGATGTTGTGTGCTTGGAGTATTAATTTTTTCTCATATAAATAAAAATGTGTCGACAGTTTAATCGTCAAGCTGACCGTGCATGAGTTGATATTGTGAGAAATAACTCTGACATAACCAGTGCTCTGTCCAGACTTGCTGTACAACTGTCACAAGTAGGACATGAGACTCTAGTTATGTCTACAATCCGAATAATGATGTGCACACATGCTTAAGCCGCTCTGAGTACATCCCCTAGAACTTAATCGACCGATAAATTCAAAGACTTCCATTGAAAGTGAGTAATTGGGGTTTCTGTACTTTTCCTCATTACACAAAAATGTGCAGAAATTCTTGTAATCACATGTACACAACATTTGGTTACATATTATGATAAATACATTTAAATAACTTGTACAAGTATGTAGGGCTCTGTGAAAATATATCCCCCTCCCCACCCCGACAAAATGTATCTAGTTATTCCATCCTAACTGAATTAGAGAGACTTATACCAGCATTAGGACGATCAATTGCTGCTGGGTCCTTTGAGTGGCTCTATCTTACTTTATTTGAGTGTCTCAGGCTAATTAGTTCTAGATACACAAATAAATCAATTTGCACAACCTAATCTTTCCAGACTAATCAGTTTCTTTAAAACTCAGCTGAACTGAGTCTGTCATAGAGCTCTCACTGCACTGGGTTCATCCAATGCTCTCATTCTGTCATCATCTCCCAAATTACCCCGATGGTCATCGCTCCCTTTGGCCCTGCTTATATCATCATTGTGTACGATGATGTCACTGTCAGAGGACACTTTCACTTTGTCAGCAACGTTTGGCTGCAGTGCAAGTCATGAGCAAGTTCAGACATTCCCCTATAGGGCTGCTGTCATGAGCAAAGCTAATCAATCATTGAGTAAATCAATCAATTAATCAATTAATCAATCTATCTATCTATCTATCTATCTATCTATCTATCTATCTATCTATCTATCTAAGGGCCTTGCTCAAGGGCCCAACTGACTACTTGGTGATTGTTGGTGGATTTCAATGCTTTAACTATTGAGCTGAAATAAAATTTTTAATTATGGTTTACTTGTGAATTATACTAGCAGTTTTATTGTTTTAGTCCATTTTACTCAAACTTGAGGTAAGAGCTAAATTATTGCAAGGATAAATAATATTTTACACGTTTATTTTATTACCAGAGGGTTTCAATGGACCAATGAACCATCAAAGCATTTAAAAAATGCAAATTATGCAGATGTTATTTCCTATGGAAAAACATACACTTTTACAAATCATTAATCACCATTGCTGCTAAATTGTTTCAATTAGAAATAGAACTCCACCCGGTACATGCACCGACATCAGTTTTCATGAAGACTAAATCGACAGAATCAAATATGACAACTAAACTAGCGTGTGTGTGCGAACAAACACAAACCACACACTTGACTTGAGAAACACAAAAATGGGGGAACCAGGAAAACTTGCAAAACAAGCTTTATTTATTATACACTACTTTAATGGCCCTCATATTCACATGAATGAATTTTATACAGCTGTGACATGGTGGTGCAGTGGTTATCACTGTGGCATTGCACCTCCAGGGTTGAGGGTTTGATTCCCGTTTCCTCCCAGGTTCTTTGCCAGATTTCAGAGTACTCTGGTTTCCTCCCATTGTCCAAAGACATACAGATTAGGTTAACTGCCGTACCCAAATGTGCCCTGTGATGGATTTCCTCCCCACAGTCCAAAGACAGTCAGTTTTATTGGTGTTCTCAAAGTGTCCATAATGTTTGTGTGTGTGTGTGCACAACCTGTGATGGATTGGCACCCTGTCCATGGTGTACCCCGCTTTGCCCCAAAGTCTCCTGGGATAGGCTTCAGGCTCTCCATGACCCTGTAAAAGGATAAGCGGTGTAGAAGATGTATAAATTAATTAATTTGGTACAAAACTTGAAACATTTAAACCAATTCTAATAATTATTATTATTTACTTTTTTAATAATTAATTTGTGTGGGTAAGGGGGGGGGGGGGGTTGTGTAAAAAAAATGGATTTGTTATTCGTTATAGTTGTTTTTATTTTTGTCAGATTGTCAGCTAATCAATTTTTTCCTGAATTAAATCTAACCCAAGCAATCATCAAGAAACATCATGCTCCTGAGTGAAAGATTAAAGTCTATGCTCTTTGAAAAAAGGTTAAATCTTAAACCTTTAAGCTTTTCCCATCGAGACAAGCTGTTCTCTTTCATTTTTTTTAATGGTGTAGTACGGAGTAATTTTTTGGTATAAATGGACAAAAAAAAACAACTTCCCACTATTTTAAGGAAACTTACATAATAATAATAATAATAATAATAAAGCTCATAATCAACTTGATCATCATTAACAGTCATGTCAAGTCACATTTTCCCTATTTAATGTGCATTGGGGAAAAATGATTTAAACCTGCTTCACTGATACATCCATAAACACAAATCTCAGCATGGATGGACTAAGTGCACATGAAAAATAATTGCAGGTGTAATTAACATGAACAGTTGAAAACCTCTTGGAAAATTACACAAATTATGAAAAGACAATTTCGTGTACTTTGGATGAAAAAGCTTGTTAAGACATGAGCAGATGTTTTCTGTTCGCCATGCTTACTGTTCTAAAAAAGGAAACACACCAATCCTACATGATATTACCTTAGCTGTCTTTTACTGTGTGCACGTCATACACGTACACGGTGCATAATAGTTTTGTGTCTGTGAAGAGATCCCACGCTGGAGAAATCGTTTTATAATTATATCCCTGAATTACTTACAGGTAGTACACTTTTTTTTTTAGCCCAGCCATTCAATAGCATGACAAGCTTTCACTGATTATTTCTACTGTATTTTTAACAATAATAGGAATACAATCTTTTAAAGATGTTAGCACCAAATTATCTAATACATCAAGTAGTTAATGCTTGAGATTTATTTTGTATTAAAAGGTAAAATCTCTTAAGGTGAGAGTTAGAAGATTAGTTTTTCATTCGAACATTTTTATTACTTTTGCATGGGAAAAAATCTATTCATATTATAGTTGATGTTTCAGCTTAATAAAAGATTAAGCCTAAAAACATACTTTTTTTTCAGTTATGAATTTATTTCATACTAGCATAAGTACCAGCCGCTGATGAGAAAAGAGCTTGTAGAAATAATTAGCAGGATAAAGCTAAAAATAAGCTGATCTGCTCTGATTTTTATAATCGGTGATATTATTATTACAGGTCGAAGCCCATGTACTGTACATGTCTGTCTGTCTTTCTGTACTGCAGAACTCTCTCTCTCAAAACTGAATACAGAGAAATACAATTTTGTAAGGTTGAGTATCTTATGCCTTGTTTACGCTAAGTTGTGCTTCTTTTGTCATCAGCCGAATACACTCCCTGTTCGGTAATCAAAAAAAAAAAAAAAAGTAAAAAAGAAAAAGAAAAAAGTAGATCGGATAAAGATGAAGTTTTGTCTTAAAATGGTTAAAATTTCCTTATACCACTTCAGATAAATTTAGATAGATATTGAAAGAGATAAAGACACATTTAATACATTTAATATGGGTTAATACATTGTCTTGCAAAAAAAGAAGAAAAAAAGTCACTATTTGAATTTAAATAAGCAAATTCTTAAAGAGGGTTTGATTAGATAATTACTACAGTAATTAATGATTTAGCTGCCCACAATTCTTTTAACCCTAACTGTTGTGTTTTATACGGGTCAAATTATTGCCCAAGATAGAAAAACAACTAAGATGATTGTGGAAAGTATTAGAATTGGTTTAAGAAGTGCAACACATCAAAACCTGGAAGGATAATGTAGAACTCTAAAAAAAAAAAAAAAAAACAATAAAAAATGTTAATGATTATGATCAGAGATAAGTTAAACAGAAAATCTACCGTTGAAATCAGAGCTATGTTTAATAGTGAAACTACTGTAAGAGCATTTTTACACATAGAATGCAAGAACTTACTGAATTGGGACTAAACAACTGTGTGAACAAAAGAAAACAACTTGTTAGTTTTATTTAGAGAAAGGACTCAGTGGTTAAGGTATTGGACTATGACTCGGATGGTCCCAGGTTCAAATCCCATGACCACCAAGTTGTCCCTGTTGGGCCCTTGAGCAAGGCCCTTAATTCTCAACTGCTCAGATGTATAAAGAGATAAAAACGTAAGTCGCTCTGGATAAGGGCGTCTGCCAACTGCCTAAATATAAAGATTGAATAATGGGGGAAAAGTTCTGATGCGTTCAGATGGACCTTATTCCAGAGACATGAGCGCATCAGGGTAAGAAGGGAATGCGTAGTACCCAGTGTACAAGCCTCTTGCGGCAATGTTATAATCTGGAGTTGCTTTAGTTGGTAAGGTCTACACTCAGCAAAGTTATGTGGCAATAAAATGAAGTCAGCTGATAACCTGAATCTACCGAAGGAACGGGGTATCACATCAACAGTGGTTCTGGGAGCATGATGAATAATTTTAGCACATGACTTTGGCCACAATTGAAAGTCTTTGTGATGTGCTAGTGAAGAGTTTACGGGGTGGGTTGACTCTCCCAAAACCAATCTAAGATCTCAGCCAAAAACTAATGCAACTCTGGACAGAAATTGGAACTTTTTTCGGCTGAGTGGTTTGTATTGATTGTATATACTGTACTGTACGTAGGAAACTCTCATTATAAAGTGAGAATTTTCTTAGACCTGCTTGATTGGATTGCTTTGTACACTGTAGGTGCGACCATTTGGAGATTGCATCACATTTGTAGTGGAACTGTAAACGTGCCTCGTGAATCCTGGACAGGCAATCAAGCGAAGGAGCACCTGATCACTCGGTCATTGCCTCATAGGTAAAATACGTACAGTAACCACTGTGAGACTGTTTGGAAATCATGCTGAATAGGCCGGTTAATGGATAAAGATGTTAAAACACTCAGTACAGGTACGTACTTGTACATGAGCTGTGATTTTATTGTGAAATTCCTGCCTGCGATTATACTCAATACATAACTGATGTAATAAATGGGTGCGATTCAATATCATGCATCATGTTTGCTAAAGAAAGCCTTCACACATGCTCACTAGAGACACATTTATAAAGCCAGGTGTGAGCCGCTGTGTGTCTCAGGTGTCCAACTGCGATTGGATCACACTTAAAGATGGTGGGTGTGAATGGAGTCATAGTCAGGAACATCCATAAAAGACACTTACAAATACAAATACACACAGAATCAACTCAGGAGTGTTCGTGCATTGTATGTGACAATGGTGTGATGTGATAGTTGTAATCATTTATGTCAAACACAATCCACAAGGTGGTAACATGAGCACATGTACAATTGTTAATGAAAATACCATCCAATAAGTTGACTAATTATTCGAGTGACCTGATGGCTGATGGCACTGGCCACATCGTTAACCCTTCAGCGCGGCTCGTCAATCTCCAGCGTAGGTAAATGAACCGAATACCATCCTCGCACACGTTTTACTCTCAGTGCCATTTTCTCAGACCGCCAAGCTATAGAAGGAAACACAATATATAGACACAATTGACAACCAGAGTACGTTCATTTATAAAATGCATGCGTACAGCTGCTGTCTGCTTTCATTCTTCTAATGACAAATCATCAAAACAGCCATCGCTCCACTCTGAGTGTGTGGGATGATTGATTTGTTCTCGTGTGTATGCGTGTGTGTACACAATTAGATTTGTGTTGATGTGGCATGGCTGGAAGCTCAGTTATACTCGAAGCAAGACATTTGTTTTTTAGTTGTGCCTCTGCTCGTACAGCTCGAGAGTTATTAATAATCCTATGACCTAACATAAAACTTCAAACTGAGTGATTTATACTGTACACCTACAGACTACTGTATATACCCGTCATAGATAAAAATGCCTCACATACTGTAGGTAATGTATTCATTGTATTTTAAGCTCTATGCATAGGCTGCAAGACGGCTTAGTGGTTAGTGCTGTCGCCTTGCATCCCCATGGTTCAATTCAATTCAATTCAATTTTATTTGTTTAGCGCTTTTAACAGTTGACATTGTCGCAAAGCAGCTTTACACAATCAAAAGAATGATTTAAGTTTGAATGAAATGTGAATGTGTATGAATCAAAATGATAAGACTGTCCCTGATGAGCAAGCCGAGGACGACAGCGACAGTGGCAAGGAAAAACTCCCTGAGATGGTAATAGGAAGAAACCTTCAGGGAACCCATCCTCATGGTCCGGGTTCAATTTTCTGCCTTGGGTCTGTGTGCTTGTAGGGTTTCCTCGGGGTACCCCGGTTTCCTCCCTTAGTCCAAAAGACAGACAGAGTAGTCTAATTTGTGCTTGCCAGTGAGTGCGTGTAATACCCCTATCTCACCTATGCGGTTTGACTCGCGGTGAGATGCCGTGTTAGGCACCGTGAGCCGCCACGATTGCCCGCCGACGTTCCGCAAAGTTCTGCAAGGTCCACAAGCTTTCGCGAGGGCCGCCAAAAATATTAAACATATAAAAAATTTTGGCGGCCCTCGCGGAAAAATACAGTAAAACATTAAAAATGTAAAAAAATTCGCGCGGGAAGATGGAAACGTAATCACAGCGCCAAAACTCGCGGTGACCGTATTTATGGTCACCGCGTGAAACTGCGTAGGTGAGATAGGGGTAAAGTGTGTGTGCACTGTGATGGATTGGCACCCTGTCCAGTGTGTAGTCCGCCTCATGCCCTAAGTCTCCTTGAATAGGCTCCAGGCGCTCTGCGACCCTGATAAAGTGGTATAGATGGTGAGTGAGTGAGTGAGTGAGTTAGTGTTCTATTCATTTACTTATACAATATGCCATTTTGCTTATAACTGAAAGTGTCAGTGTGTGCAGAGCAAAAGGTGCATCTAGGATCACTTTCCTTTTCACAACTGGTTACAAAAAAACCTTATGGGTTAGTACTGTAAAAGTTATCCTTCACCATGCTAGTTTGTGTTTGGAGCACTCGAATCAATAACTTTACATCCTGAACTACACCCGAACTGGTGCAACTGGCGGCTCTTGGTCTACTTTATAAGGCGAGCTCATTGATGTAACTTCAATAATAGGTTAAAGAAATAAATTTGCCCTGTTTCTATTAGTAAAGTAATATTTATGTCCCTTCGAGGGCCAATGCGACTCAAGACGAAACTAAATTCGAAAGCGTAATTTAGAACACTTACTGTATGTTACGCCATCTATTATATCTATTAGAGTATATTAAAGTGCTTTACGTTTTTTTTCCCAAGCTAGTTTAAAAGGAAGATATCCATTTATTCATCATAACTGTGCTCACATTACATTAAAAAAGGAGATCTAGTTCTTTTAATTAAACACAAAATTCAAGTGTTTTCACAGCCTAGAACTGTAAATGAATGCCATTTTAAGCGCCTGTGCTTTAGCCTTCATTAAGCGACGGAGGGCTGTATAGTGCTAATTCAGTCGATTTTTCTTCACGACTCTTCCCTCGTTCTTGATCTCTCTCTCTCTCTCTTTTTCTCTCTTACTTGCTCGCTCACTCAGTCTCTCCATCAGGAGCAAGCAGACAAAGCCTCTTTTCATTCCATCAATCATTGCGCCGGGAGTCCAGACAAGCCCATCACTGGCATTTTAATTATTCATGAGCTCCTAAGTGCAAATGAGACACAATCTATCTGTGCACCCACTGTCCCGTCCACTTCCCATTCTGCTGAGCGCGGCACCGCTGTTGCCTTTAATCTACAGCTTATTTTAGGACGCGTTTCCTATAGAGTTCTCAGCATTCCAGGACCTTGTCGCTGAGTCGCGTTCTGTCATGTCGAGTCCTTGTGAGGCTACGCTGGATTACAGGAGCTATCAGAATATTAGATTTAGCTCATCCGAAGGTGTGGGTAGGATTAGAGAAAAATGTCAGCTTGGATGTGAATCCCGAATCACACTTCTAAGGTGTTTTAAATGAAAATGAAAAAAAAAATAAAAAATCCACATCTTTCCTAAAGAGGATCGAGTGTGAATTTTGCCACCGCAGCATGGTGCGAGGTGTGAGGGTTGTGTGAGTTTGCTAACACTTAGTCTGAGTACAGATGTTGTCAACAGCTGGAGCTTGCACTCGCACACAGCCTGGCGGTTGAAGGGAAAGAAAAAACAGGCGTGACCCAATGTGTAGAGCTAAAGGTCTCATTATCCAGTGAGAGAAAAAAAATGAATGAGAAAGAAAAAGAGAGAGGATGAGAAAAATAAAAGTGAGCGAACGGCAAGATCACAACCTTCGAGCAAAGCGTCAAACAAAAGGTGTCAGGTGCATGAAATTCTAATATGCTGCCAGCTCGTTTTCACTTCCTCTTTGACTCGCTCTCATTCTGCTTATTATATCTCGTGTCAAACTACAAAAGCTAAAAAGGACGTGCCTCATTCCTGCGAGCCCCTGAACGCCTGTTTACCGCTGTAGATGTCGGAAAATAAACAGCGTATGAATCATTCAAATGCACGTCTGTCGATACATTTCCTTTTCCTGCGATGAATCAACATCATAGATGCACTCTTCACCAAGAGCTCGGTATCCCAAACAAACATGCCTCCCTTGTTCACCATTAAACACATCTTTTCTTCGTTTATTCCAATTGTGTTTATTGACTCAGCATCCTATGTGCAGATACTTTTTTTTTTTTTCGGTACTGTACCAATCTGTTGAACTAGTTAGTGTCAGATGTCTGCTTGTGACTAATACTTGGAGAATGAAAATGATGAGCGATTGGGTGGAGAGAGATTTTTAATTTTTTTTTTGCAGGGGGCCTCAATGGAGAAATATGGCCCGAGTCTATTTACCGTGTGAAATGTGATTATTTCATAATTGGAATTTTGGATTCAGCATCCTGTGTCATTCTGATAACATCGGTCCGTAATAGGACCTCCGGAGTCTCGTCTACAAATCCCAGATGATCGTGATTCCGATCTCGGCGTCTCTCGAAAGCAGGAACATGATAGTCGGGTGGGCCGTATTGATAGATTCTGTTGTGGTGTTGTTCCTTCGATGCGCCCGCCTGCTCTGAATCTTCCCCCGAGTCTGCAAGACGTCTAATAAATTTGGCAACAACATGGAGTCCTTCACACAAGCTCTTCTGTGCAATAGATCTGTTTCTTTCCTGCCGATGGGCCAAACAACATGGCCAAGTGAGTCTCAAACAGACATGAGAATGTTTACTCGTGGAGGTCAGCACAGCAAATGTGGTCAGCCTGTGTGTATTCCAAGATTTTCTTAAAGACATTTCGCAACGGAGCGCAGTTAAATTATGCCTCCATGTCCGCTAATTCATCTAACCAGCGAGGCAGCTCTGAACTCGGCTGCACTCTGTTGGACGAGGATATGTTTTTGCTCATATGGGCTAGTCTTATACACTGCCGTGGGTTCAAAGTGTAGCAACATCTTGAGATGGTACAAGAAAGTTCATGGCCATGTGTAAAACAAATGAGGGTTTTATAGGGAAAAAAGTCAATTGTGTCAGTGTGAGGACTGATTTACACCATGCCATATTTCATGGAATATTTTGGGAATACGGCATAGCGTAATGCAGAGTTCCCCAAAGGCCAATGGAGTTTGTTCCAAAATAAAATTTGTCTGTCAAACTTTAAGTCCATGAGTGTGAATATGGAAATTTTCCAGACCCACGCACATATGATTCTTAAAGTTTTGAAAAAAATGGTGTCAGGAATGGTGGATGTTGCATTGTCTATGTCTTTGGTAGCCCATGATCTTACCAGTACAAAAGCATAGGTTTTTGACACACACTATAAAACTATGAGAGTTCATTAAAGCATTTTAATGCATGTTTCTGGTTACACCAATCAGCCATAACATTAACCCAACAAAACGTTAACACATTACCATTGATTAACAATTACATACCAGTAAACTGGTAGCAGGATCAAGGGAACCCAAGGCTCATTTATGCCCTTGGAGAGCAAAGGCCAGCCCGTCTAGTTCGATCCTACAGAAAAGCCAATGCAGCACAACTCACCACATAAGTCAGTACTGGCCACAATAGAAAGGTACAGTATCAGAATGCCAAGTTCACCACATCCTGTCATGCCCAGAGCCCAGCAAGGGAACAGCCCAAGTCCATTAAACCGGTATCCAAACTTCCCAGATCCCAATCCTACGTATCAAGCACTCATGGAATATGCTGGACAGCAAGTTCGATCCACAGAGGCATCATCCTCAACACAGCACCCAAAGGATCCGCTGACAACGTCTTGGTGCCGGATACCACAGCACACCCCCCAAAGGTTTTGTGGCATCATGCCCTGGCACAAGTGGAACCTACACAATACTGGGCATAATGTTTTATGTTGTTAATATATGTCTGATTGGTGTATACAGTATGATAAATCTAAATGAACACACTTCACTTTGTACAAACGTACAGCAGCGGTTTGGCTCCAGACAATGGATGGCTGTAGCAATGCAAGTTCGAACCCCAGCAGTGCCACAGCCATCTGTCAGCAGAAAAGCATTAGCCATATGGTTGCACCAACCGGGAGCTCTTTTGCTTTTTAAAATCGCATTTTCTAAGCCATGAAACACTATCAACACTCTGTTTTACCATCGCATTTTGGTTTGGTTTCCATGACTATGTCATGAACATAATTCAGCCATCTTTGCTTAACATCAGACAGATTTGGAAGGGACTAAAATCTCAGAGACACTCTGGAAATGATTACCTCACCCATCTCCCTATTGAAAACAAGTCCAATCCAAACATATTGCTACATATGACATAATCTTTACCACTAAATCTAAGCTAGATTACTATGCTTAGTTAGAAATGTTCGAAGGACATGTCTTTGACTACATGGCTTTGAACAGGAAACTCGCTGACCTATGTTTGACTCACGGCCTTAAGGACTGAGACGAGGGGATCCCCGGGGTTCTATATTTTTCATGCCGCAGATAGAAAGATTGTTCAGGTGAAACTTTTTGAGCCTGTGGACAGCATTTTAAATTCCCTGTGTCATTCATGACCAGTTTTCTACTGGACCACTGTGAAAAGGCAAGCAAGGAGACTGACCAAAAGATCAAAGATAAATGTTAAATAAAACACTGAATGTTTCATGAAACCTTAAAAGTCTGATATATGCACTACTGACACCAGTCATGTTTGATGTGTTTTTACGTAGCCTTTAATGATGCGCACCGAGCAGAATACTAAACCATGTCCATGCCGGAGTATAATACAGAGCTAAAATGACCTCTAACTGTCGTCAATATTTCAGACTGTTTTGGTTCAGGGGGAAAAGCATGATCTGGTTTGTGGGTAAATTCAATTCGGTTGAATTGAATTCGATTTGTATAGTTCGCTCAATGATACACTTTATCTCAAAGCAGTTTTAACGAACTTATACATAAATTATATTTTAAACATATCCCAAAGTGGCAAAACTCCCTGTCCCAGTATGAAGAAGAAACTATAAGAGAGGCATGAGACTCGCAAAGAAACCCACCATCATAATTATAAATTATTAAATAGTTTTTTAATGCAGTTCCTAAAAAGCAGAGAATTATTTACCCATTAGGGTAAAAGCTAGCATTAAGCCCTTATTAACTTTTAGTAGCTGAGATATGATGTAGGACTTTGTTTACACAGAGCTGAACCATGGGCATATCCGGATATGATTTGTGATGGTCCTGTTGGAAACGTTAAAATATTTTAAAGATCAACAAGTTCAAAAGCAACAATCAGACAAGTGCATAAAACTGTATGCATGATTTTCTTGATCGGATTATGGGTTTATCATAAACCAGAGGAATGTCACAATACAGTAGAACTGCTCTGTTAGAGCTTATAAAGGTAATGGAATTGTCTCGGACTGTTTCACGTAAGGTTGTGTTTATGGCTGGATGTAAAATCATGCTCTTTATGCTGGTTTGAGAAATGCTTCCTTTAGGCATGGGTCACCTGAGTAAAGAACCAAACAAATGCTGAAATCTATCATATAATTTCTCACATGTCATTCTGTGTGTTACTGTATTGCAACCTGAAAATGCATTTTATACATTTATTTTGTGCTTTGTTTAACAGGAAAAAGAATAGACCCAATGTGAAGGAATAAGGAAATACAGATGTTGAATATACTGTAGATAAGCATCTGATTAAGACTAACTATTCACTGGAAGGGAAGGCTTGTGGGATGTGGAGGATTTTGGTTGTGAAATCTTCTCTATGGGAGAATGTTATTGTTATGTACAGTATGGCTTACACTATACACTGATTAGCCATAAAATAAACCAAACAACATCAATCAATCATTATATACGACCAAACTAGTAGTGTCAAAAGTATTCACATTCATTACTTGAGTAGAAGTATAGATACTAGGGTTTAAAAAGACTTCTTTAGAAGTTGA
>JAQMYG010000009.1:20089682-20104586 GCA_030014215.1 Clariallabes teugelsi | reverse complement strand
ACCCCCCCCCCCCCCCCCCTTTTTTTTTTTTTTGCTTCCAAAGCTTTCTTGTATTTTTAATGTAGTCTTGAGGAATAGTTCTCCAGGCTTCCTGAAAGACTTTTTGATAACAGATGATCAGGACGGTGATTACTGTAGTGTACTTGGTGATGCTGAATGCTGAGTGGTTGGAACAGACGAGAGGGGAAATGAGGTTGCTGCTGAGGTTGGTACAGAAATAACAAATTTTGAAATTGTATCTTTAAGAACTTTGCAATAAAGCATTTGTCCCCGTTTCTGTAATTTAATCAGCATAATTTAAATTAATATAATATGGAAAAATTGACACAGTATGGAATTTGACACAGTGTGGAATTTTAGGCTGTTTATTCATAGTCTCAAATTATATAGATCGACAGCGTGACTCCTTGTAAATGACTTGTTACTAAAAAAACAATACAAAATGTGCTTCAATATAAACCTGAGACGGGAATTAAAGCCAGAGATGATGCTACGGAAAATTAATCAACATTTTCTGACCAAACAGAATGTGGTATAAATATATAAAAAGAAATCAAGCCAGATAAATCGAAACCATGTGGTGCACCAAACAACTACCAGGATGCTTGGAGATTTATTTCCAAACACAATCCTTCATCTTTTGCTTATATACTATTTATTTATTTAATTACAGTTGTATGTATCTGATAGACCTATTTCCATTATTGTACAATGTCACCATGTGGTCACATTCATAAAAACATCATACTGTATAATGTAAAACATTATTATTTTTATGACATTAAAGGATTTTCTTTGATGAGAGCATTATATTACAGTATGTGCCGTATAGGGTTAATGTTCCACTACCCCACTGTGTGTCTAATGAGAGTGTGTTCCAGCTTAGTTAAGCCTTCACAGTTTCAGCCTCATGATTAACTGGCTGTCAAAAGTCAAAAGGCATCAGAGCTACTGTAAATGTTTTAGAGTACATCCAAGAATAGCCACGAGTTTACGGCAGTAAATTAACTGCACTCGTCCAGGCTGTAAATCGTACAATCAGCAATGCTGTCGGAAATGGTTAGGGTCCTCAACGTGAAGACGGGAGACACACAATAAACAATTACACACGTATATAGAGTATTATAATCCTCCTGTAAGGTTTATTGCTGATTTCTGAGAAACCGATTTTCTGTGTGATCGTGCATCGCCCGTAAGCTAGCAAACGAAAGAGAATTACACAGCGACGTTGTTTTGCCCATGACCTTTTCAGCCAAAGCAACATAAGCGATTCCAGGTTGGAAATTGGTTTAAAGTGCCACTGAATTGGATTCCCTAAGCACAGTGGAGTAGATGCATTTTGCCTGAGAGTAGACACACCTGATTGGGAAAAAAAAAAAAAAATACACAGCTAATGCCAGCATGAGTTCAATGCTGAATCCGATACATCACTTTCATCATTCTGTTTGACCTGGTGCTGGTTTAGCTTGTTACAATATCATCATGATGGTGAGCTATCATCATACTGGACATCATGGTGAACACTTCATTATTTTACAAGTTGATGTAATAATCCTCTTGTATGTGTCTTTATTTTGTATGTTTTTTCTTAACTTTTTTGTTTTACGAGGACTCTTATAGGCGACATGGTGGCGTAGTGGTTAGCACTGTCACCTTGCATCTCCAGGGTCCGGGTTCGAATCCCGTCTCGTGTCTGTGTGCATGGCATTTGCATGTTCTCCCCATGCTTGGTGGGTTTCCTCCGGATGCACCGGTTTCCTCCCACAGTTCAAAGACATGCAGATTAGGCTACTTGACTCCCCCCGCCCCCCCCCCCCCACACCCTGTCCAGGGTGTACCCCACCTAGTGCCCTAAGTATCCTGGGATAGGCTCCAGGCACCTGTGACCTCATAGTACACAGGATAAAGCGGTGTAGACGATGAATGAATGAAGACTCTTATGTTGACTTTTGGTTCCAGACTCCGTTTCCCATCATGCACCTCACCACAGCGACACTGTGATTGTATTCACCTGCACCTTGTTTAGTTTGATTCGCCTGTTTATATGAAGCCTGTGTTTGAGTTGGTTCTTTGTCTGTTCTGTTTAGTGTACTGATGTTAAGTGATTCTTTGTTCATGTTACCTTGTTGTTTCGTCGTAATCATTATTAGCATTAGCTGTAGTCTTAGCCCTAGATCTTAGCCATAGTTTTCAGTTTTTATCATTCTGTTTGTACTTAGCAGTTTTCTTTAATATGTTGAAGTTCTACTTACATACACTTGCATCCTGCGTCTCCTCCATACGTAACACTAGGCAGCACTTGATGAAAAATGAGGATATATTTTACAAATTCTGAAGGATAATTTTTTATGCAAACAAAACAAGAATAATTATGTAATTTAACATCATTTGTATGACTGATTTCTCGAATGTGATTGGTCAGCGGGGTGTTGATTAATTTTTTTCGACAACAGCTCTGAAAGCAAAAAAATAAGCGCTGGAAAAATGTAGAACTCGCACATTATTATTTTATTTTTCTGTGCCATAAAAGCAAGCGAAAAACACCTGAAAAACATGATCATAGGTGTCTGTGCTATTTCTTTGCCTGTACTGTATGAGCAATTTAAAATTTTTTGCTCAGTCACATTTGTGTAGTAATAAAGGTAATAATGAATGAAATAAAATTCAGTTCATCATATTGACTAGGTTATGCCGAAATAAGCGATATGTATTAAAACAGACTAATCTGAGAAAAAAAAATGGCTGGGTTTTAAGAGCTACGCGTTGTAATTGTTGTCAGATTGCTGACAATAAAAACTAGTACAACTTTAAAATACTCAACTTTGGAGTCGGCATCATCATCATCATATTATTGTGTTGTTGATTATTTGTTTATAGCATCATGCCACATTCTGTTTTATTCTTTATTTAGTTTTATCAAAGAAATATCAATAAAAGTCAAACCTTATTATATGGTTTATTATTATTACTACTATTATTATTATTATTATTATTATTGCTAAACTACATTGCAACACATTTTAAAGTGGAAGACAGGAACAGATTTGATTGAATATCACAGCACTAGATGATATATCAATTACAGCCCCACTGCTTATTACAATCACACCACACTTTACCAGCCGCGTCAATCGTCTCACAAATCTTAATAATATTTTTTTTTTAATTATTGTTGTTTTGCATTGTATGTTGCTATGCAAGCAGTCCCGGGTGAACAAAAATCTAAATTAAAGAATGAAGCCAATAAAAAACATAAATAAAAAAAAAACACAGTAATTTCATATAGTCATATTGCTTTATTCTGTATTTTGTCTTATGGCAATGAGATCTAACCATGCTTTTATGTTGAACTTGCCTATCCACACTAAAAAGCAGTAACACGCCGATAAGCTCCATCAATGGATGACGGCCGGAACCAGGAGTAATTGTGAGCACTGTACTGTCTGCTGAAAAGGCCTGGCTGGCTGGATGTGCTTTACTTCAGGGTTTGATTGCAGGTGATAGGAACTTATCTGAAACAGTGCAGGCAAGGCTGCTGTTTATCTTCTGAAGAGTATCGATCTGCTCAGATCTTAGAGAGCGGGAGAGAGAGAGAGAGGGAGAGAGACACGCCAAAGGCCTGGAACATTCTTGTATTTCGGATTTGTTTATCCCTTCCTCTCTTTATTTCTGCCTCTATCTGTTATTCTCTCTTATCATCTCAATCTTCCATTGGTTATCCCTTCAGCTACAATATTAGGATATTAGCCCCATAGGAACTATCCAGGACACGTGATGAGATGTGCCTGTTATGCTTGGAGATGCAGAGATCCTGCTCAGTGCATGAACGTGTTAGGTTTAGCTACAAGACAGAATTCTTAAATCTGATTGGTCATATTTATAGGTTTCTTGTAAAATCTATTTATTTCTGGAAGGAGTCGCCAGTGTCAGTGCTTTGTAACTCAAATCGTCTCATCTGCTTTATACAGAGTCCTGTATACAGGGTCAATACAGGGGCCTGGAGCCGATCCCAGGAGACTTAGGGCATGAGGTGGGGTACACCCGGGATGGGCTGCCAATTAATCCCAGGACACACACACACTTACTATGAGTAATTTTGGGAAAGCCAGTTCTGGACTGTGGGAGGAAACTGGAGTACCCGGAGGAAACCCACCAAGCACGGGGAGAACATGCAAAGTCCACACACACAGACTCCGAGGAGGGATTCCAACCCAAATCCTGGTGGTGCAAGGCGACAGTGCTAACCACTACGCCATTGTTCCGCCCCTTCTCTGTAATTGCAAGTGTGTTTTTCACTGTGGAAATAGATGACTTCACTGTTCCCAATTTCTCTGAACCAGGACAAGCGACCTATCATTTGAAGTGAGAATAAAGATGGAAAACTTTAAATTCTAATCCAACTTTGTACAGCATAACGTTTAACATAACTCCAAATGGTTAAAGTGCCATTACTGTACTTAATAAATTGCTCACTCACTCACTATTACACTTATTTGGTTCAAGGTCATGAAAGACCTGGATCCTATCCCAGGGGACTCGGACAGTAGGTGGTGTAAACCCTGGACATGGTGCCAATCAATCGCAGGGCACACAGGCACACACACCCTGGCACGCTCACTCACACACTACAGGGAATTTGGGATTGGGGTAATTCTGCTTTGCATCGGGTCTCATCACACCAACTCGTTGTTGATTATTTTTCAATAAAAGCTTGCCCTGTTATGTTTCGTTTCTTGCATATTACATTTTCACTGTTCCTTTAAAACAATACAGTATAAAGCTGTTCTGCTTCACCGACAGCCACCTCAACTTAATTATCATCAGTCATTAAAAAATCAACGTGTCTGCTTTGTTTCTCTCTCACTGACTCTCTCGTGCTCGTCCGCTGTTGTCGTCTCTCTCCAGGCTCACAGAGCTAAACACATTAAACCATGGAGGTTGCAATTTCTCAAGAAACACTTCCGATCTCTGAGCTTCATTAATCTGGGAAAGGAAGGAAATTTGAACCACCCCCCCCAAATAAAAAAAAAGAAATAGCTCTTTGAAAAGCGTCAAGCGTTGCACCTCAGTCCCCGAGCACCTCACAGAATTAGTTCGCGCGACAGATATAACCTGAATGCAAGGCTGATGAAAGTGTTCGACTACAATGAATGTTCTGATGGATTATGGAGGGGAAATGCCACTTGAGGTTCACCGGGAGTGGAGGATGTTGGCAATGGATTTCATTTAGAATGCAATGCAACGACCAAAGGAAAATGGTGTGTGAAAAACCTGATGCGTCTGGGTGTTTTTAATTGGCCCTCGCAAGCGTATGGGGGTGCGCGGAAATCTGCGTGCATGCTGTGAGAGGTCAGGGCCTATTTATACAGCGAAAACATTCCCCTGTCATTCACGTTTGTATAGCTGCTTGTTCATCGTGACAAAAAAAACCCACACACGGTAAGGGTGAACCAGCTGACCCCGGCTCTCAGTACATAGTACCCGGTCTGTCTCAAACGTCTTTTGATGTATCACGCGCCGTGCCTTATAGTCACATAGAACAGTGCTGAGTAACTCTGTAGAGTCGGTGTTGATAGTTACAGAGTGCACCCTCACACATTCCCAGGCTCCAGCAGCTGTGGGCGACCTAAAGAGCAATCTTTTACCTCGGCGTGATGAATACCGTGTTTTTCATTCCGTACTCTGTCATGCTAATTTATCACAGTGATCCTTGCATTGTGTGTATATGCAAGGCTTAGCCTGACGTGTGTGTGTGTGTGTGTGTGTGTGTGTGTGTGTGTGTGTGTGCGCGCACTCGCAACAGAACAGAGAACCCACAGCAGTCAGACAGAAAGCATGGCCTATTCATCTTCGCACCTTTGTATAGAAGCACGTACACTCAGAGGTGTGTGTGTGTGTGTGTGTGTTTAAGAGACATAGAGAGAAAGAAAGAGAGAGAATGCAGGTCAGGAAATCCACAGTTGTTAGCATTGACCTTCCGCATAAACCTTCACTAACCTCCACGTCTAAAAGGCGACAAAAAACGAGTTACAGTATACAGCGCCGAAAGCTGCAGCGAAGCCATTACGATCCTGTTACCTCTCATTTACAGTTTCGCCTCTGAGTGGAGGCATGCGGTCTTGCTTCAGAGGTCACTTGCTATTTCGCAGGCTAATAAAAAGGCGAATGCTGGATAGGAAATCAGTACACACAATTAGCAGCCATGGAATGGGCTTTGAAGGTCACGTTTCATGTCAAGAGATTATGCATAGCGTTTACGGTGAATTGGTGTGTTCTTACAGTACACTACCTCGAAGTGGCTTTGCCGTATAACCCAGTCTCGATTGGTATCTGTAGTTTACTATGGAAATAAAGCACATCTCAAGATACATTAAGCAAAGTTAATTATGCTTTGATAACCCCATAAATGTTAGAGATATATATGTACATTGAGTCGTAATATCAGCACGATTACTGTATATGATCTAACACCTCTTTTTGTACATCTGGCAGGGCCAATAAATCTACACAAGGAGTTTCCTTCGCAAGACTGGAGGATGATGAGTATGTCTAAGCTATGCAAGGAGCACCAAATGAACAACTAATGCCTGCACTTAGTTTTCGCTTTCTGTGCAGACTAGTTGTTGAGTCGTGGTCTCTAAAAGAAACAGATTTGTGACTTAGTGGTTCATATTGTCGCCTTGCACCTCCAGGGTTAAGGTTCAATTCTTGCTTCAGTGTCTGGGTGTATGGTCTTCCCATGCTTGGTGGGTTTCCACTGGGAAGTTCAGTTTCCTCCCACAGTGAATGAGTGTGTAAGTGTGTTCCCTGCAATGGATTGGTACTGGTACCCCTTCCAAGGTGGACCCCACTAAGACTCCTAAGATAGGCTTCAGACCCCCCACAACCATATAGTATAGGATAAAGTGGTATAGACAATGGTTCAAGCAAGATGACGATAAGTCAAGATTTAAGTTCTCCAGCATCTCCATGCAACTTTTCATGGCAGACTTGACTACTGGCCATAATCCAAGATCGTAATCCAGATACAGCAAACATGTTGTTGTAAACGTAATTTGAGATTGTGACCTACAGATACAGCGATTGGGTTGTTGTAACTACAGTAGATTTACTCAAGACAACTGTATGAAGTGTTGAATCTTTGATGCTGGAAAAATAAAACGAGAGACAAAGATCATTGGACTTCCGTGTTGTGAGTAACTGATCAAATAAAGATGCGCGTCAAAACTTGTGGAATAACATGACCGTACACATACCAAGGTAATATACTAATGCTAGCATTGTTTTCCATGAGCAAAAAAGGCACATTGGATGCAGTTTTGTGGTGTGTTCAGTCCCTTTTTAAGTGTAAACCTAAAGTCATGGGGAGGGGAAACTGCCAAGGTAATAACACTTTGACTGTTTGTACTTCAGCTCCCCACAAATTCACCCATTGGGGAAGATTCCTCATTTGAAACCAGCATACAACCACATGCCCATCCAGTAGCCATAGAAATAGCAATGTTTCCACAAAAGCAGATGCGCTTTGATGCATCTGTGTCAGTAGGGTATTTTAAGGTAACGTCCATTAAAAAAAATGAATAAAAATTGCACAATCGACCACTTCTCTGTCTCAGTGTATTGTCAGAACCTTCATCAGTTGAAACCTTCGCCCACAGAGATGCACCCCCTCCAGCCCACCCACCCACCCCCACCTCCCTGATTGTTTTCTCCCAGGGATCCATTATTGCAGCGACACACACAATGCAGTCCGCCCATTTCCTGACTGGAGTTAGATTAGCATTGAGTGCAAGGAAAACAAGGCCTGCACGCTATTCTGGGTGGAATGTGACAGACCCTGTGAGTAGCATGCCACCCATGAGGCTAGAGAATAGGGTTCTAAGCAGGGCAATCAGACCAGGATTACCCTGAAGTAATAGAAGAATTTAGTTGATGTTGCAAGAGCTTCTGGCTGTCTTGCAGTTTTTGGGCACCAAGCATTGGGCTAGGAAGAAAGAATGGCTGAACAGAAAGCATTACAGAGACGAGTGCGTGGAAGAAAGGTGTAGAGAACGTGATAAGAAGGGAGTTTAAGTAAGAGGGATGACAGGGGTGAACGAGAGGAAAGAATATGAGATAACAGAGACACAGTATAGCAGAGTTCGGGATAGCTAGTGGAACAGAATTCTGAAGGCTCCTCTCACCTTTCTTGTCTAATGTTTCAATGCCTCAGTGTAAGTCTATTAGCCATCCTGTGCTACGTTATTGATAGAGGTGGTACAGCAGGCCCAAGGTAAAGTGTTGATAAAGGCCAGAGGAGCATTGCCGATCAATACTTCTAATGGCTTTGCATTATAAGTGCATGACTGAGAACATCCTCTTAGTCCTCAATTAGATCTCATATAGCATGGTGAAAATGTTTGGAAAAAAAAAAAAAAGTTTTGCCTCTCTCTAAGTGAGAACGGTGATCTGGGTTACAGAGAACAGAACCTGACACTTGAACAGCGACTTTCCATTGGCCAACAGAATCCAGTGGCTTGATTAAGGAATGCATTCACATCTTATGAGTTGCCAGGTCTGGGTAGTGGTGTATGCAATATTGCCGAGGTCAAGTGATTGTCTGTATTGTTTTTATTTACTTTGACAAAGAAAATGAGAAAAGAATTTATACGAGGGGTGTTCAAGTCAATCCGGGATTTCTGATTGTGCAGAATAACAGAACAGATTTATGAGAATAAAAACAGCCTTCATTTCTCTACACTAATGCATTTATCCTAGTATTTCATGAATGCTTGGATACCATCAAAGTAGAAAGTTTTCTCAGTACAATGAAGCCATGATACTCCTTCATTTACAAGAAATTTCATCACAAGTCTGGGTTTGAACTGATCGCCCCTCGTACGTCCCTGTTGTAATTTGTTCATTGTAGTCAAAGTCAAAATGACCAGGAATTGTCTGTTCCTGAACTTTACAACAGCAAGTTTTTTAATTCTTTTATTTTTAAAATGTGCCTAGGTCTCCTGACATGAGCAACGATCTGTGAACAGTAGGAAATTTATAGACCTTGGCACAAAAACTCTAAATTGGAGTTATGTGAGTGCAAGCGTACATCACCATGTCATAAAATTCCACACACACACATACAAGTTTCCCCTCTGTTGCAAACTTAACAAAAGTGCAAAGCGGGCCTTTTTTGCATTGGGATTGATTTGTGGAAAAAATAACAATGGCAGAGCAAATGGAGACAAATTACAGTGCGGGCTGTTGATGTGCCTGTCAAAATCGGAGTAAAAATGAGAGCTGGGATTGTCTCTTGGACCCTGGGAGAGGAGAGTGGCGTGGCAGGTTTAGGCATCGCTGAACTTGACGTAAACCATGGGAGTGTTTTATAATGACAACCATGTATGTTTGGGTGATGGGCGCTCAGCCTTGGTGGACGCGTGCGTGAGCGTGTGCCTTAAAAACTGGAGATGGACACCAGGCAGGTTCTTTCCCCAGATGAAGAGATCACAACAGCCAGGGGCTATTTACATTCCACTGGCAGGCCACGCATCTTGCTCATTTATAACCAAGACAAGGTTTAGCGAAGGGTGAACGTGCAAGTGATCAAGAGCTAGAGCAGTGTGTCTCTCTGCAGTCCTGCGTGTGATTGAACAGGTACTCCTGAATTTGAAATGAATATCAATATGGCACCGTGGGACATTGAGTAGACCTCTGCATGACCTGCGCTGTAGCTCTATTAGGAATTTCTTCCAGAATAATTTTACAAATTGGTTAGGATTTCCGTGAGAGTAATTTGCACAAAAAAAAAAAAAAGAAGAGAAATGAGACTGGGACAGCAGCCCAAATATCTCACAATCACAACAACTTCATAACTGAACGTTACTGATGCCAATTTCACATTTTACTGACAGAATTGATTCCGTTAACAATAAGTGTTAAGTAGGTCTGTCATATTTCATACACTAGGAATTTCGAAATAATAAAGTACACATTTTTTGGCAACTTCCAAACCTGGTGTGAGGGTGCTTGGTGCTACATAATTTATGAGTATCTTTGCCATTTTTGGAAACACTCAGTGATGACATTTTACGGGTCTTGAAATGAGCCACCCCTCATTTCCTCATATTTTGTACGAAGGTGCAAATGAAGACAGATGATCAGGCTGCCGATTAGTACAGTACAGTATGCTGCTGATGCTGAATGCTCAGTGGTTGGAATGGATGAGAGGGGAGATGAGGTTGCTGCTGAAGTTGTTACATATACAACCAATTTTATCTTTAGTCACTTTGCAGCCTGTCGCAGCAATTCCATTTGTTCCCATTTCTTTAATTAGGGTAGCTCAATACTTTTGCACAGTATTACAATATATTACTATAGTTATAAGTACTATATTTTAATTTCTAATGATTTTCAGGTGACTATAGTGGCCAAGCTTATGTACGACACCACATTGCATTATAACTTAAGTTTTAGGATATGATTTATGACTATAGCCTTCAAAGAAACCATCATCAGAATTCTTCTACATCCTCTGCAAGTAATTTTATAAATTGTGTTTTTTTCAAACAGGGGTTTCTAGTAGCTTGTAGAGCCAATGACTCCCAACAGCCAATGGCATCTCTTTTATTCAGGTCACGTTTGAAGCCTATAGAGGCCACAGAGCTTGCTGGTTATTTGTGAACCTTGTCCTGACCTCTTCAGTGGCCTGAATCTTACTTATGGACTGTAAATGCACTTTGCTCGGAGTTGTAAGATGGAAAAAACAAATCTTGGCTTAAGGAGTCTCTTCAAATATGAATGAAGCATCCAGTTAAAAACTGAGACTGAGGTGAAGTGCATTGAGTTTTGACCCCATGTTTTTGGGGTGCTTTCAATGAAAACTCCTCCACAGCTTTGAAAAACAAGTGAGCATTGTGTACGGTTCAACAAGTCGGCAGTCGAGTGGTTTGTTCGCGTTCTTATAAGCCTCTTGTTTTAGACAGAAACAATGAGGCAGATGAGACTGGGCCAGCAGCCCAAATATCTCGCAATTACCACAACTTCATAACATAACACTACTGCTACCAGTTTAGCATGTGCCATTGACAAAACCGATACTGCAAACAGCACTCTGATCATCAAACCGGTCAGAATTCATACATTAAAAGGTTTGTATTTTGTTTTGGCATAGAGAACACAAATACATAATTCAAGTTAAAAATAAATAATTATAAAATCAAAAAGGAATAGGAGGTGCACTATTTGTTCTTGTACCAAAATTTATGGGACAAAGAAAGACCACAATATTAATTTAATATACTGCAATTAAATTGTCTTTGGTAACTGCCTGGTCAGGGTCAAAGTGGTTTAAATTTGGCTATTAGTTAATTTCTATTTTGGCATAAACCCAGAATGGGACCAACCAAAATCCTTTAAAAAGTACAACTGGCAGGTACACACAAATATAACAACTTCATGAATGGTTGACCACCATTATAAACTCAAGTGATGGTGCCGAAGTTGTTGGTATTGCTATTCCCTTTTAGTCCAGGTGTTTTCCATTGGCGAATGTTTCATTGTTTCAATGTTTCAGGTCAGGTTTAAATCCAACAACTGATATAGATGTGGATATTTGGAGCACCAACCATATGCACATACAGATACAGTAGCAATAGGGTTTCACCCGATAGTAAAAGTAGTCTTAAATTCTTAATGTCACTACAGTATGTAGGCAAAAAGCAAGGAGAGTAAACCATGGAGGTGTTGGACAGTCCTGTAAATCTAAGAGAATAGTCTCTCTTTACATTTTACTCTGCTTTAGGATAACTTGGGGCACTGTTGGCTCAGTGATAGGTTTCTTGCCTGCCATGAAGAATCCCCGGCTTCAATTCCAACCCAATACCCAAACCCCAGCCACTAGATGCAGCGCCAGTCCCAAGCCCAGATAAAATGGGAGGGTTTGCGTCAGGAAGAGCATCCGGCACCAAGTTGTCCGCGGAGCGGATTGTCTACTGTGTCAACCCCTCAATGGGAGCAGCCGAAAGATTAATTAACTGCTTTAGGATAACCCCTGTTTTTTTTTTGGTTATATCCCAAATAGTATACAATGAAAAGCTAGTGTGCTATAAATTGAGGAATGCCTTGTTCCACACACCAAGTAGTGCTCTTGTTTAGGGGTTATCAAACAAAGCGGTGACACTCATGTTATCTGGCTGTATTTCAAGATTGAAACACAACACAGACAGTTCACAGGCAATTCAGAACAACTTAGAAGCAATTATTAAGGAACACAGTGTTTCAGATGACATAACCTTCAACAATCAGATGTGTTTTCTTGCTCAAAGTGCTCCCGTGACTGGATTTGAATATGGGTTGTGGCAGGCAGCTGCTCTCCCCTCTTTCCAGTACTGTGGACCATCACTGAATGTTTTAGTGGTACACAGTACCAGACCATACCAGCTGAATTTCACCCATGGTTAAGTTATACTCTTAATAAATGGAATATGGAATTACTAACCCATGCCCATAAAAGTCTTAACTTCTACCTAAAGGGTTACCTGGAGGTGCCTCATTTTTTTGCAGAATTTTTCTCCTTAGAAATAATGTATTAAACTTTTAAAGGGAGAGAAAGGCGCTTAATTAATTCAAAGATCTGAGTTGTTGCTGTGCAACCCATTTCTACAACAGGGATCTATTTCAAGTGATAGCTGTCTCCGCATATTAGAGAAATTGCTGTGAGTGTTATTGGGTGCTTTAATCTACACCATTTCTGATTTGTGCTTAGTTTGTGGCCTCACGTTCCTTTCATTAGCAGACATGGTTAAATTTGCATGCAGCTCATTTCATGTCCTTTTACGTACAAGTTTCCATTGACATAATGAATGCATTACTGAGGATTAGCAAAAATCAGCATAATAATGACGATTTATTGATTTAAATCATGGTGGAAGATCATTAGCAGTAAAAATGTGGAAAACCTTGCTTATGATCTGTGACTTAAAAGGTCAGGGTGTAATCCTAAGTGATAGAACCGTGCTGCCACAATTGTTGCTTCGAGCGAGGCACTTGACCCCAATCCACAGAAAGATGCCACCAATACAGATCTCTACAGGTCTGTGGTCCTTGCTTCGGGCAAATGTGTAAACTAAATGGCCTAAGAGTAACACTGACATTTTGCCATGCTCTCTGCCTGAAGCTGTTGGATGTTGCAGCATGGACCTGCTCCAGTTTAGGTAAAGCTGAATTGGATCACGTGGTTCTCTAATATTTGTATGAGGTCTGATGAGTTTTATCCAGCATACAGTAGATGATCCCTTTTTGATATTTTCCTTAGTCAAACAAAGTGGAACAAGAAGTCCAAGAACTAAATCCCAAGTATACTTTCCCTGAGATCCATGTGATGCATCGAAAGAGTTTAGAGCAGTGCCATGGGCTAGGAGTTAGCAAAGGCTCCCACCTTACTGGCTAGAGCAAGAAAATAACTGGTTGGTGCAGCCATTGTTTTATTTCCTGTTTCCCACTCAGGTACTGTAGGAGTCCGATCTTGCACTCTCCGATCAAAGCTCTCATTAGAGATGAACGAGCAATTATTTATTTTAGATTTATTCATCTATTAAAATCCAGCCTCATGATCCTAACTAGTTCCCACCCTTTATGGGTGCTTAGTTTTCATTCGAGGAAATAAAACCTCATCAGCACCTGATTAACCTGATCAACCAGGTTTGCATTTATAGAGGCAGCTTCTGGCTAGCGGCGGTGCCCTGTTTGCACGGCCACTTAGCCGCTTTGTTTTTTGGCTGCAGGTTTCGCGAACACAGACACAGCTGTTCCTCATCTAGACAGCAGTTCCAGCTGTGGATCAAATCCCCTGTACGGCTTCCCAGCCCGGCTTGCACATCTCTGCCTCATAAAAAATGTCAGAGATCCTCCATGTGGGTGTGGAGCGGCCTCTATCTCATTTCTCCCCTGAGCCTTTACTAAGCTTTACGTCCGCAATGTGAAATGTCAATTTTGTCTCTGCTTTGCATCTCAATTCTGTTTTGTTTTTCTTACTCCATTGCAAAGACACTCTGTGATTGTCCTTGAAGCTAGGTGTTGCACTCATAGTACATTAGTGTGGACTGGCTGATCTCCGAGGATGTCTACGGCCGACCGCTTGGCTCGTACGATCGTGTTTGAAGACAATATACATACATTATTCAACTGACAAACACATGATGTGGTTTGGCAGCAGGTTGGAAATGGCCAAGGTGACGATATTTGCAGGGGGAAAAAAATGGCTTTGGGTAATCCTGGGAGAGATGCACCTTTTTTAAAACTGCATAATATGGATTAAGAATTCCAGACCATCAAATAGTAGCAGATATGATTTAATGCATCCAGGCTTTGTTTTATCAGACTGAGGGGCAAGCGATTAAGTGCCCTATTACTGCCTGTTCTGGATAAGATAAGCAGGGTAGGAAAAAAATGCATTTATTTGCACTTTCAAACAAGCCGGCTGCCAAAAGCAGCCTGGCAAACAAGAGAAATGGGAGACTATCTCTTAATGAGAACCCTCAAAGAGAACAGGCCAGAGGGCAAAGCAGTGACTCCAATGCTGAGCGCGCTTTGGAGAGAAGCTATTCACTGGCTTGTTTTACTCAGCAATCTTCTTTGAGTGCTCAGTTTTGAGGGCATACCTATTAAATCAACACCTTTAAATGGGCTTCAGCGAGCAACTCTTATCCACTAGCTGATTTTTTTTCTTTCTTTTAAATCTGAATCACTATCTGTTTTTCATGTTCAGAATGTTATGTGTCTAATATTGACCAATTAAATCATGTCTTAAATTGGAGCTTCTGTTGCATAAAGGTGGATTATATATATATATATATATATATATATATATATATATATATATCAGGGCTTGACATTAACTTTTTTGCTCACTGGCCAATGTGGCTA
>JAQMYG010000009.1:20071777-20089582 GCA_030014215.1 Clariallabes teugelsi | reverse complement strand
CCGCCACAGCCGAATTTTACCCGCATTTGGCGGGTGGGCGGGTGCCAATGTCAAGCCCTGATATATATATATATATACACTGTATATATGTGTGTGTTCATTGTTTGCTGAACACGCATTACAAATTTAGCAAAAAAGGTGTCGAGTCTCTACTGCTGAAGCGTGTTTTTTTTTCCTTTCTTTTCTTTTCGTTTTGAAAAAAAAAAAGAAACATCCCTGACATTTATACATAATAAAATTTTGAGCTGTAATTTAAACTTTGGGGACCTGGAGATTTACCAGCATGGCTGATAGATGTAGATGGTCGCCTGGGGAACCATAGACACGGAATAATGGTTGTTGGAGAAATCAGCTTGGTGCAGGCACCGTGAACACACACACAAACATCACGCCATGTAGAGTATTAAACGAAAAAAAAGGAAGAAAAAAATCCTACAAAACAATATTGGTAGCTCCATTAAGTAGACCATCCTTAGTGTGGACTACTTTAACTTTTTTGTTGCATTTTCAACATACAAAATCTAACCCAACCTTGACGATTAGCGACTCAAAGCCAGGAACTGAAATAGTAGTACGACGAGGTATAACGACGCTGATAGACGTGATTAGTCAGGCATACTGTATGACTAGGGTGTGAGCCATTTGGCACGAACATGGCAACAAGTAATTACATATGCGCACGCTGTAAAGTTTCCCTCTGAATTACAAGTACAGCCAATAGCAATGAAAACACAAGCAGACGCAAAGGGTTAACACATTGTTTTAAATTATTTAAAATAAAGTCAGTGATGGGGAGAACGACAGAAAATACAACTAGCAACCCAAGGAAACGTCCCACAGTTAAAGGGATGAATGCATGATAAGACGTGGCAAAAAAACAGGGAAACACAGAAGGTATAAATACACAAACTGATTAAGGGGAAACAAGGAACAGGTGCACACAATCAGGAAAAAAATGAAAAGCAGACGCAAATGAGTAAGGGGAAACCCTGGCGGCAAAATTATTGGCACCCCTACAATTTTAGATTTCCGATCGCCTCTCCTACAGCAATGAGATTTTAGTCTAACAGAGTTAAAGATAATTGCAAAGGGATTTTTTTATTCATCCATGTAGAACTTCTTTATTCATGTTTGGGCATGAGTTGATGTTTACAATTATTATCGTGCTGAAAAATCTAACAATGTCAAGGACTGAGCAAATTCATGATGCTTTCAAAAAAATTTTTTACTACAGTATATCTGAATGCAATATAGACATTACTGTTGTATATATAGACATATTGAGGTGTATATACAGTAACTACATTACAATAGGTCATTATACGTTTTTCTACTCTGCACCCGTGCAAAATTGCATTCTAAAATTTCAGCTATGGATCATATAAAACTTGTCCTGAATGGAGTTACAGAGTATTTTTAATACAAATGTAACTCATATTTCTTTAACCAGAAAGAGACATATGGCTAGTTCCGTAGTTTCCCCTCATAAGCCTATTGTCGAATACTAAAGCTGTGAATGGCCAGGTATTTTGTCTGATTTGATGTCTGACCTGCATATATATGATGGATGCATGGTGTACAGTATCACTGATAAAGTTCTGCTCTCTCACCCAGGAGGCAGGATCCAGTACGCGAGGCTCAGCAGCAATGTGACGATGCAGTGTGGCTCTCTGGACAACGATGCCTCAGTCACGTGGAAGGTGAATGGGACAGATGTGAAGGCCAAGAGGAGGGAGGAAGGACCACGACTAATACTCATGGAGGTGGACATGAGTAGCAATGGCCTGTACAGCTGTTTCCAGAATCCCGATGGCCAACGACGTGACCAGATCACATTTCGCACCGGACGTGAGTTTAGACGTTTTTGCTCAGTTCGCCTCAGTTCTCCTCCTATATTTCCTCTTATCTCGATGTCCTTTTTTTGTTGTTTATAACTCTTTCTGCAATTTATGATCTTTCTCTCATTGTTTACTTTGTCTCCAGTATTTCCTGACAGTTTGACCCCATGCACTGTTTACTGAAACTCTTCTTCACTTAAACTTGCCCATTATTGCTTAGTGCTCATACCAGCTTGCGCTGTCAAGAATGTGAACTTGTTTCACTTAAGACCAGTCTTGTATTAATAATCATAAACATTATCATCCGTCCGCTGCCCTTCAATCCACCCAGCCTTCCCTACTTGATTCATGGGCTGTGTTTGAGTCTTCTCTAAGTGGTTATGGGGTGTGGTGTCATTTTGGACATTAAGCCCCATCCAGATGTTGCTATTTAAAAAAACAACAAAAAAAAATGCTGATGTGCTGAACGGGGTCATTGGCAGGCCATTCGATCAGGCAGGAGATTCCTCCAGCCCTTTTCACCCATCCTGAAAGACGAGCAGCAGTCATCTCCATCCCGAACGGCAAACACAAACGTGATCCTTCTTAGAATGTGTACACAGTTTAATGGACTGCTATCTTGTTTTGGCCTAAAAGACCATGTAACCCCAGGTCAGTTAAGCCTTCAGACTCGCAAACATTATGAACACAGGTGGTTCGGGGAGCCTGAGGGATTATTTAATTTTTTTTTCCACTCGTGAACAACTGGAAGCAAATTAGCATGGATGGCCACATGGTGCCAAGGACTTTAATCAATAATGGTAACTAGATGCTACCCATAATGCTCTCTGACAGCAATTAAATTTACTTATTAAATTAAAGAAATTGGAAAACCAGAATGAGACAAGGCTGCTTATGATTGCACAGTAAAGAATGTGCTTTCTCGGCTGTGTTTGTCTTCACAATGCCAGGATGTAATATCAAGGAAAACATGAGATTAATCGGCTCAATGTCGGCTACAGAATATGAAATAACCACTTTCTTGTTCTTTATCTATTTTATTTATACACAGTACTAGCTCAGATTCGTGCACCAAACAGAGTTTCTATCATTTCGTCTTCTTTGTTAGTTGACCTCACTGCCTTGGCTTCCCCATTTACAAATCATTATCAAATCTCAACAAAAGATGACCATCTTTTTAACAAAAATAAATAAATAAATAAATAAATAAATAAATAAATAAAATAGCTCTTTTATAAATCTCTCAGCCTGGTACCACTATTTAAAATAAAACGCTCGAGGTAACAACCTTTTCATTCTATTTTATTGGTATGATTGATATAAACAGAGATATGTTCCTTTGTATGTGTTAACTGGTCGGTTTGTTACGGTGAGTGATGGACGGAACAAACAAATCTACTCTGGTCTGCAGAACTCCCATGTTTCCCAGGTTTTCTGTTCCATCTCTTTATATCATGCTCTACTTTAGACACTTACATAAATATATAACCCAGATTTTTGTTCTGCTGTAATTACTAACTATATGACTCAGGTGTAGGCGGTGATGATCCAATATGCTTATGTTCCTTTGGCGTGTTCGTGGAGCTTTTAGTACAACACTTGCGCACCCAGTGTGTCTACATGCAGAATTTCTATGGTGGGATGGTTGTACAGTACCTTGACTAGGCCATTTAACTAAACTGCTATTATTGTTCTAGCATGCAAACACTGAAGGGGAATCAGTTTATTGACCGGAGTATGTCTGACTCCTTTACGATAAGTGGCAATATGCCCCCTTTTCACCTTGTTAGTATCGGACCTTTTCCTAGGTTGACCTATTACGTCACAGACCAAACAAGTTAGCAAGCAGCAAACTGGCAGCATGTCGAGCAATGAAAACATGGACAACTTTACAGCCTCATACAAGGGTGAGTCAAAATATATCAGCATTCTTGCTGTAGAATATATTTTAATTAACTTAATTAAATATTTTTAACAAAATGCCCTTGCTTTTCAATACGCTTTGTCCAACTGTCAACAAGCTTTCGTATTCCCTCATTAAAAAATGTTTCAGGCTGAGCCGTGAGCCACCAATGCACCGCTGTCGTCACTTCTTCATCAGAAGTGAATCTCCGTTCTTGTAGGGCTGCTTTCAGGGGACCAAACATGTGAAAGTCCAATAGAGCAAATCAGGACTATAAGGAGGATGGAGGATGCTTTAACACCTCAAAACAAAGTTTTTGCAGAGCATCAACAGTGTGGGAAGATGTGCATTGTCATGCAAGATCACAACTCCGTTTAATTCGAAGTTTAGGCTTCAGTTCTTCAATAAGCATCTCAATGTAACAAGCACTGTTGATTGTTAAACCTATTCCCTGATAATGTTCCAATACTGGCCCTTGAGAAACCCAGAAAGCTGTAAGCATCAATTTTCCAGCATTTGAACTTTTTCTCGAATCAGCGATTGAGGATGTTTCCGTTCCATACTCTGCCGTTTACTCTCAGGCTGGTAGTGATTGATCCGTGTCTTATCACCAGTAATGATTCTCTTTAACAAACTATCACCTTCCTTAAAGCATCGTTCCAAATCCAGCTTGCACATATTCAAACGCTTCTGTTTACACTCTTTCGTAAGTTGTTTCGGCACTGGGTACACCCTCAAGAACAAATCACTGCACGCTGCTCTTCTTTCGTTCAAATCGCACGCGGGACGTCCATTTGTTCTCACACCACATCGACTGTACAAATGAACTGACGTAACATGTTCACACCTGCACAGCAGTAACTAGGGAGACAGAGTTGAACGGTTGAGCCTAGGGTAGGAACTGTAGCGATTACGCATAGTGCCCAGACCGACTGCATTATCTGAATGAGCTAGAAGTTACATGTTTACATGCATTTTAAAAGTCATGTATTAGGCGGACTAACGCAACATCATGTAAATGTACAGTACTGACTGAAGACTGAACAGGGACAACAGTGACTTTTACTTTGAAGCGTAATCATTGCTGCAAGTTGCCGTTGCTGTAACCATGACTCAGCATGTATAAGGCTTATTCAGTGATTTTGTTTCGCTTTGATGCCTCACATTTTTGACTAGTGCTACATTTGATAGATTCGATTTTAAAATCCGGTGCAAAGAACAAATACAGTACCCTAACCTTCAATATATGATCCCTGGTCTAGAAGGTACAGAATTATTACACCGGTGTCTTACACACCATTTTTTTCTCTCTCTCTCATCCTTTTTTTTTTTTTTGCTTTATTCGCTTTTTGTGCCAGCAAAGTTTTCCTTAGAACTCTTTTCCGTAGTCAAACTTTCAGTGACAACTATTCCTGCACGTTACACAGCACAAATCTTTCAAACCGCAATGTTCCTCCTGCTGCAATTGAGCATCAAGAAATTCTCTAATTCTACCATTCAGCTTAGCGTTGAGGCGCTGATTGAAAAAGAAATTAGATTTTCAGGCTGAATTGCCATTTAGTTTGCTTTTGCTTCTTGCAAGTACCCTGGAGAGAAAGCTGTTATCCACCCAGATGAGGAAGCCTGTGTGACTCGGCGCTGTGGTCAGGCCCCGAGGATGCCGTTTATATTGTTGTCAGCGATGTTGTGTGTTGGTGTTCTATTCCTTCAGAGAGCTTGTCAAGATGTTCAGGTCAGCAGTGCTTTACTTGTAAATGTCACAAACAATTAAAATGTTCTTGCTATTCTAGTTTTATGGGGGAAATAATAATGCACATGATGTTTTATATATATATATATATTGCAAATGGCCAAATCTAAAAATAAAGCAATTAGCCTTGGTCGTTATTGTGATCTGTCTGTATTCGACAGCCAGATGTCGTCTGTAATCGTTTCGCTAATGAGACACTGGTGTAAAAAAAAAATAATAAAAAAAAGGTAGACATCTCTGCAGCCTGATACTTTTCTTTACTTTTTTTTTTTTTTTAACTATTCCTTTCTACTGTACTTCTAAGCGAAGCTGAATGTTTTTCCACTGCCAAGCATTCCATTCCCAAAGGTTCATCTCAAAGAGCATGAACAATCTTCTGACCTATTGTCCAACTTACTGGATGTGACAACAAAAGTGGTGTTGCTTTTTCCTCATCTATAACACACACACAAAGAAACAAATGTATGTACAAATTGAACAGAGGGTGATTTTTTAATTTTAATTTTTTTTTTTTAAATAAACCATAATGGACCGTTTTTATACCAGATATGGTTTGTGTAGTGTTTTTTTTTTTCTTTCTTTCTTTTAAGAGATCCGTTCTTGTGTGTATTTAATTAAGACCAGTCTCGCCACACGGACAGCTTTGTTGAACGTGATTGATATTTTGTTTACTGTTCTGATCCACTGGGATTGTGGGGAATGGGTCAGCCAATGTAGCAGACACTAATTATATCATTTCTGGATGGAAAATACTACACTCATACAAAAAGATAAAAGCAAACTAAAGTCATCCTGTGAGACGGGGCCAGATTTTGTTCTTATTAGTCCTTCTTTAGTTTGTTTTTATGGCTTACACTGCGGGTGTTTTCTTCTCCCTGGGGCTCTTGATAATTATATAATTATTTGTATGTTTTTTAATATAATTATTAATGAAATGGTGTCTCCAGTAGTTAAATCGATGCATCTGTAAAGGATAAATAGCATACAGGTCTTATATCTTGTCTGTTTCTTGCAGACGTATTTTTTATAGTGATGGTATAAAATCATATGCAGCGCTGTGTCAGCAGACAGATGATTTAATCGCCCGGGGTAGGCGAATAAAACGTAGTGCGTTTGATGGATTTGGCAACCTTTCCAACGATGGCTGTAAATTTCACCCTGGATATAGAGCAATGGAATCTCTTTTCAGTCATTTTTTGGAGTTTTGCACCTACTGGGATTTGGGAAACACAAGAAAAGGAAGAGAAATATAGAAATATGACACTCAGGCCATTTTTCATCTGTGCATTTTTATGAGGTTCTGCTGCTTTGTGTAACCTTTAGGGGGAAAAAAGTGATGCTGATCTTTGGCTTTAATTTACAATCCGGTTCCTCCAGGATTTGCTCTGTAATCCAGCGTCCCATCTGTCCCGCACAGAGTTTCTCATGAAGACAGAGAAGCAGAGTGAAAAGGGGTGAGACAGATAGGAAAGGGAGAGAGAAAGACGTGTTTCAGAGGGTAAAGAAAAAGCATTCAGACAGTACATGCATAGATTTAAAAGATCTGTTAATGTCCTTATTAAAACAAATATTGTTATTGTCAAACATGTCCCCATTTTTAAGACAGATGCGACACTGAAAGAGCAAGCGATCGATAAGTAATTTACATTTTTGTGGTTCATTTCTCTGGGCAATCTTTTCCCACAGTGGCATAATAGTATTGTTATTTCTGAATTGATGATGACGATGATGATGATGATGATGATGATGATGATGATGATGAAGACGAGGACGATAGCAGGAATCCAATGATACAACTAGATACAACTGACACAGCATTTCTAACACAATGTAACTTTAAAAATTTTGATCAATGTAAATGTAAATACATAGATGTAGGTATGTTTTAGCACTTCATTTAGATTAGAAATGACATCATATAAAACACTGAATCAGAAGTATTCAGTTAAAACCTACAGTACAGAAACTTATATTGTTATAACTTATAACAATATAGCAAAACTTATATTGTTGAAATGGATCAGGATTTTAATCACTACATTTTAATGCTTAACCATCATTTATTGATGCAACTTTTTTTTTTTTTTTTTTAGCTAATCACACAAGGTTTAATGTAAGGAAATTTGATGGAAAAAAATCTCTTTTCCTGATTCAGCTGTGAATTTAATTTCTTCCCGAGGTCTAAAGTTCTTAAGGCGAAATTTCGTACCGCAAAACACATTTTCCTATAGGAAATAATGTAAATGCAGATAATCTGTTCCAGTCACTGAAAAATCTTATCAATATTATACAATTTATAATCATATTTGCATATAAAAACAATCAAAACATTTAGAAAAGACATGTAAATTAAGTAAAAGATGAAATAAATAGACATTAAACATCACTTAACCTTTATTTATGACTCCTCTTTGCACCGGCTGCTTTAAAATTGAAACTGAAAGTGGCTCCTTTTTCTTCTTGCAACCGTCCTTACTAATATTTTTGGCACCCATGAACCTACTGTATGTCCTCACTAAACCTTGCAAAAAATATATATGTGGGTGTGTGTGTGTGTGTGTGTGTGTGTGTGTGTGTGTGTGTGTGTGTGTGTGTGTGTGTGAACTCACTTCACTTGGCTTTCCACTGATGCAAAGACGGCTCCCAGACGTATACACTACTTAACTGGCGTTCAGTTCTGCTTGGTTCGTTGCTCACATGCCGTAAAAACTTTGTGTGCAGAGGCAAACTTTTGGCAAAATTTCTGTTCTTAAAGCGAAAATCCGTGAGGCGGGCGTTTGTATGCCGATATATTCTTTCTTGCTCTGTAGCCAGTTTCTGGTACAATGAGATTCTGTACCTTCAGCTGAATAATGTACATAAATGCCTGTGATTCTCTATAACAAAGGATCTGCTACAGAAGCAAACCTAGCTCGTGTATAGAAATCTAGAGCTGCAGAAATACATTACACCCCCCCTCCCCTCCCCCTCCACCACCACACACACACACAGTGCATAAATTTGCTCTGGGACAGTACTCAGTTCATTCGTATTTGGAGGATCCCTTCTCACCAAGGGTGAAAATAGTTTTAAATTCTTGTTGGAGGTATGTACTGTAGCCAAAAGCTGAGGAGAATAAACCATGGATGTGGTGGATCTTGTAAATATCTCCACAGAATAAATATGTCCACTTATTCTGTTTCATAATAGCTTCAACTAACTAACTGTCCTCTGCAATTGATGTGCTCCCCGTCCCAGATGTACCCTGCCTTGTGCCCTGGGATAGACTCCACGCCCCTCGTGACCCTATGTATATACAGTACAGGATAAGCGGTACAGAAGATGAATGAATGAATGAATGAATGAATGAACTAGCTGTCCTGGGGCTGAATCCCAAAAGGCAGACAATGGAAAGCTAGTGCACTATGTAAGGTGTCGAATCCTCTTCATGGCTAGCCCAAGCTAGCAAAGCTTATTAGCGTCTAACACATGGCTGAATCCCAAATCCCTCTCCAACCCCTGAACAATGGCATTACTGTACTTGGTGTGTGGAACAAGGGATTCGACACCTTACATAGGGCACTAGCTTTCCAGCGTCTGCCTTTTGGGATTCAGCCCCATTCATTCATCTTCTGTACTGCTTATCCTGTATGTTGAAAAATAACTTCATAAACCAGCTCCTTTAGAACATTTGCATTAATTCAAACCATCTGAAAGTTTCAACAGTAAAAGCTGACTGAGATACAGTAGCCCAACTTTTACACATTGTGTAACTTGCTCGTCGTGCACCATCGAACTAGGCCACACCAGATTAACAGCTGTGCTCTTATTGGCTGTTTAATCTTGTGTAAAATATTCCATACAAAAGATTCAGAGTCCAGCGAGTTGTAATACCAATATGGGAGGAATGAAGCAGAAAATGTTGAATTCTGGCTTTTGTCGATCCCACATGTAAGTACTTTGGGTAGATGAAAAGAAGCAAAGCAGAACAAAATACAATAGCAAGTTCCCCGGGATGAGCCGGCTTTATTACGGAATAACATGCGTCTATTGCTCTTGGCCTGATTGAAGTCTGAGTGGTGGGTACTTTTTTTCCCCCCACACTCCAGCATGCGCCTGGTAGATGCAAGCGTTCAGATGCTCGGCTTGATGAAAGCGTGAAGAAAGCCTGTTGATCTGGGGAGGTTTAACTTCAAAAGACGTGCAGCCCACACAGATACGCATACACACACAAGCACACACATACATCACTGGCCTTAGGGAACGGGGCGATTTCGTTGCCAGTCTCTTAGCTCAACGTGCAGCAGTCTAATGCGTTACTGCATCAACAGTATCAGAAAGTGAATGTCAGGAAGGATTTGGATGATGGGGTTACTCTGAAAAACCTTAAAGTCTTGTTAGGATAACTGTCACAAGTTGAGGCTGGTTTAGACACAGACAGTTTCCGGTGACGGTAATTTCCTGAGGTGTCTGGAGAAAGGTGTTCAGCTGCTCTCTAGTAAGAGAGTACAAATGCATCCGAACTGAATGTGATCACATTTTTTGCACAACAGTTGTCAATTTAATTCGACAACATTTCCTTAATCTGATCGAAATCATTTAGATTGTAGATTCAAATAATGAGAATGTAACTTATTTTGACATGAGCATGGTGGGTATGCTTGATGTGAAGCATTAAACCTTCAAGAAATTTGACAGAAGAAGAGTCGGCATAGTCACGTAGTGATACTTGCACCTAGAGGGTTGAGGGTTTGATTCCTGCTTCGGGGTCTGAGTGCAGAAAAATTGCATGTTCTCCCATGCTTGGTGGGTTTCCTTTAGGTACTCTGGTTTCCTTGCACAGTCCAAAAACATGCAGATTAGGCTAAATGGTGTTCCCAAATTTCCTGTGGCGGCACCTCCAGGGGCTGTGGTTCGAATGCTGCCTTGGGTCTGTGTGCATGGAGTTTGCATGTTTTTCTCATTCTTGATGGGTTTCTACTCCGGTTTCCTCCCAGAGTCCAAGTTCATGCAGATTAGGGTAATTGCCGTTCCCAAAATTGTCTGTAGTGTGTGAATGCGCATGTGAATGTTGACCGGAGGTCCTACTATGGTCGCAAAAGATGGGAATGAATACAATGGTCACTATTTGCCTCCACAGTCCCCAGTTTGACTACAGAGTTTCCTGGAAGGATGGTTAGGATTTGCCTGTAGTGTTTGTATGTGTGTGTGTGTCCTGCAATGGGATGTTTTCCTATGTATGAAATGGCAACCCAATCAGTGTTCCTTCATCAGCCACTGACCCGGTGTATGAGTGTAAGCACAGGTGGGAAAGATTTGTTCTCTCTGATTTTATCTAATGTTGCCCCATGTGGGGAAGACATGCACAGAAACAAGATATTTATTCCGACAAGAGAGAAACGATCAGATTGAATGTTTACAATGCTAATGTTTACCTGTTGACCGGATTATCCAATATTTGCATCACCCCACTCATTCTGATTAAAAATTCATTCAGACTGGACTGGATCGGGTCAGACTGTCCGCACGGAGGTGTTTACATGATGGACTTTTATTCCCCTATATTTTGATTATTAGTGGGATATTAAGGTTCATGTAAACACACCTAATGTTGACTTTGTCTGGCTTCTCAGCAAACTTAACCAGTAATGCACTGTATTTTTTAAGGCAAGTATAAATATATTTTCATCTGTTTCCTTTTTGCTAGGATCTATTTTGTCTCTGGCTGAATCCTAAATTAAGTCATGTGCACTTTACAGGACACTACCCCGTTATATTCTATGTAAACACTGAATAAAAAAAAACTTGACTTAACTTTAACTTGATTTCACTGTGTGTGTTTGCGGAGCTTAAATAAAATAGAAGAAATCAAATAAGAAAAAAAAAATGTATGTGAGGACAAGTTAAATATGAGTGGCGTTCAAGTCAAAACAGGACTTTTGATTACGCAGAATAAAAGAAGGGTTTTGAGAGTAAAATCTCCCTTTATGTTCCTATATAATCCCTGCTACAATAATGCACTTATCCCGGTGTTTAACTAGTTCTTACATACTGTATAAGCTTTTCACACTGCATGTGGGATGTCTGAAACACTGGCCTCCCAGGAACTCCTTTAATGGCCCAAACATGTGGAAATGGCTTGGAGTGAGGTCAGGACTATATGTGAGATGTGGCAATAACTCCCAACGAGTTCCTGTAATGTTCAAGGGGTGTTTGTGAGTGATTGTGTGTACAGTTCCTACAGACAGATTGATTGATTTTCAAGGATCAGGCATTTCTCTCACCAAACATTTTCAGTCTGTAACTTACAGATGTAACTTCATGTTTGTTATGCAGCTGCAAAACGATTCCTGAGCAGGAATTAATTAATGAATAAGTCAAATTAATTCATTTAAATACTAAACTTTTTAGGTGAAATGGAAAAAAAAAAACTTTAGCAGCACAGTGGTGTAGTGGTTAGCTCTGTCACCTTGCACCTTCAGTGTCCGGATTCGATTCCCGTCTCTGTGTGCATGGAGTTCGCATGTTCTCCCCGTGCTTGGTGGGTTTCCTCCAGGTACTCCGGTTTCCTCCCACAGTCCAAAGATATGCAGATTAGGCTAATTGCCGTTCCCAAATTGCCTGTAGTGTGTGAATGTGTATGTGTTTGTCCTGCGATGGATTGGCACCCTGTCCAGGGTTTACCCCACCTCGTGTCCTCCTAGGATTGGCTCAAGACCCCCCGTGATACAGGATAAAGCGGTATAGAAGATAAGTGAGTGAGTAATGTACTTATAAAAAGTTCACATGCATAAGAACACATTGGCATTGAAGCTAGACATGTGACCATAAGCATGGCTGACCACATCTGCACATGGTTTTAGTCATCACAGCTGTGCTTAATGCTGTCCACTTGTGACAGAATGACTCCAGACTGATGTTAATACCAGCTCTGGACGCCGTCTCGTTTCCCTCGTCATTTCAGAACTGCATCAGAAGCAATGTTTTTTTTTCTTTTTTCTTCTTTCTCAGCCAATGGACTCTTTAAGACTGTGGCCTACTGCCATGGCTTGTCTTTTTAATTAATCCTACCAAAGCACTGAGTTACTTCAGTGTAAATCTCTATAGACTGACAGCAAAATCAGGTCTTTGCAAGGGAAAAAAAAAAGCCTCGTCACGGAAAACACCACGAACAGCAGTATGCGGCTCCTGCTTTCTGGAGTGCATTGCTTTTTTTGGCTATGTGTGAAATGTTCAAATCTGATTGTTCAGAGGGTGTTGATTAATTTTCTAATAGCAGCTCTGACAGCAGACACTCTATATGATCTGATTATAAAAAATAAATTATAATAAATTAGTCACTGATGTGTAGTGACATTTTCTAGGAAGAGATAGTCTATTATTTTTGGAAGGAGTCTCCAGTGTCAGTGGTTTGTAACAGGAAAGCTGTAGCTTTACATTATGGCAGTGGAAAGCCTTGAGGATGGAGAGCTTTGCAATTTCTCACGAAAAAGAGAAAAAAAAAGTGGGAATAACATAACATGACAAGCGATACTGGGAAGGAACTTGTTATACAAACGTGCCACAAAATGAGATACAACTATAAATAGATAAAAAGTGTAATATGTTCTTTATTTAAAAAACAAAACCAAAAAAACTGCCATTATATTAAGAGAATAAACACTACGGGATGTGCTGTAATTGAAAAATAATCAACTTCACACCATCACACCATGGCTTGTTGATTATTTTATTATAGCCGTGCAAACTGTCTTCTTATATAAAAAACCAAATCTCATCATTTTTGTTTTTTCCAGGAATCTTCTACTGTACGTTCCTCTCCAGTTGCTACAAAAGTGCAGATTTTTTTCCCCCTCCTGCCAGTAAACGCATAGAACATCTGGATTAAACGATGAATAATTTAATTCCCATCATTGACACTTCGCGAGAAGGTACCAGCAGGTGCGATGGAGTTCAGATTAGTTTTATCACCTTTTTTTTTTTAACCGGAGGAGTACATTCACGCTCCGCGCAATCTTCTGCGTTCTGGGTCGTTGGCTCATCACAGATAATCTAAGAAAGTAATAGGCGAAAGGCAGAATAACAGAGCCGGCCCAGTGTTTCAGGGAATTTTTATTTTATTTTATTTTTATTCGGTGCTTCAGGTGAACGAACCTAAATAAATAAATAAATAAATAAATAAATAAATAAAGCTACCATGAATAGATCAGGATCGAATAGGTTTTGGACATTATAGAGGCATTAAAACTCAAACATTTGCCTTTGAGTGAAAGCGACAAGCAGATTATCAGACTTTTTTTTTTTTTTTTTCCACGGCCTTTAGAGTGTGATGAAAAATAAACGACGTTCATTATGATCCGGATCTCAGCCAAGCATATAAATAATGTAGAATTAATGTTTGAGCAGCGTGTCTCTTCAGCTGTAATGAGGGCAAAGTCTATGGGTCTATGTTGTGAATTATTAAAAAGCAGTGCAATTACAAAAATTACACTACATGCAACGGAAAGGCTATTAACACAGATTGCATTAGCACGCACCTTCGCTGATGGACTTCCAAACGTGTAATCTAGTTCCGCTCTCTGCTAAAGGGAGCTTCAGGATGTAAGACTTTTTCCTCTCCTGTTCTGTTCTGGCTCAGGTGGCACCAGAGTTCCATTCATTTTGTTTTGTTTTTTTTCCCACTCATTTCCTGCTAAGGTGTGAGAGACCAATTAGAAGCCTCGGGAGACTCCGTTACAAGACGCCAGAATGTCTTGAGATTTTTATTACACTGTAATGCAGAAGTTCCAAAAGAAATGATGTTTGCTTTAGCGATGTTTGCTTTACGCAGGCGGGCGGATTAAGTCTCCATCTTCCTCGCGTACGCTCGCACATCCTCTGACGCAGCCTGGCATTATAAACGACTTAAATCCTGATGTTTTATGACCTGCATGAGGCTATTACTTTAATAGGACATTATTGATTTCCTATAGGGAGTACATCGGGATTAGTCATAGAAGTCAAAACGACCCTTCGAAGCACATTAAGTACAGCCACTTTCACCATCTGTTAAAAATAATTCAGGTTAAAATCCACAGGCTGGATTTTTCTCTCTGGTCAGAGTATGGCATGTTCATTATTTATTGCTTTTTTACTTGTTTAATGATATGAAAAATTGAGTTTAAAATACAAGGGGTTGTTCAAATCAAACCAGGACTTGTGAACTTTGTACTTTTTTTGTGAATGAAGAAGTAAAACCATTGACATAAAACCATTGATCAGGGCCAAAGTGGCTCGCAGCTCACTGGAACACCTAATCCTTGAAGAAGAGAAACATCTGTGTGTGTGAACTGTGCACACAATCATTCACAAATACTACTTACTGATCATCATCATCTATACCGCTTTATCCTGTCTCCGGGGTTGTGGTGGGGCCTGGAGCCTATCCCAGGGGACTTACAGTAGGGCATGAGGTGGGGTACACCCTGGACAGGAACACACACACATGCTATGCAATGTGGGAATGGAGGAAACCCACCAAGCATGGGGAGAACATGCAAACTCCATGCACACAGACCTGAGGTGGGATTCGAACCCGGAAGCTGGGGGTGCCACGCAACAATGCTAACCACTTCACCAGTTACTACACCAGTAACTTTTTACCTTGATGGTATCCAAGCCCTAGTGAATCACTGGGATAAGTGCATTAGTGTAACTGTCTTGTATAATTCTACACAACCAAAAGTCCTGGTTTGACCTGAACGGCCTCATGGAAGTTTTAGGGCATAGAATATTAAGTTTTACAAAAACTATATATATAATATATGTATCATATTTCATCTTTGCTTATTTTTTCATTATTTCAGATTATTCCGCAGTGAGTGATCTTTACTGACCCAGATGTTTATCAGCAACCAGCTGATGTAGGAGGAAGAGAGTAGATAAAATATTTCCATTACTTCTGTTAATATCGATCACACGCTTTTTAAATATAGCAAGTGGTTATTAAATTCAGGAGAAAAAAATAAAGAGGCTGCTGAGGAACTGACTTGTTTTCCAACATTAAATGTAACAACTGTAGATGAAATTTAAAGTATGCTTTGTCCTTTATTATTAACTTTAAAAAGATGTAATCACTGGCAGATTTAGACTGAACTGGGACATAATCAAATCAAATGATAATTGGAAAATAATCAACTTCAGGGTTATAATGTTATAATTTTTTCTGTAACTTTGTGCCCTATGTGTTTTATCCCTCACATAACAAGCCACATGACTCTAATCTCATTGTGTAATAAAAGACCACTGCTCTTTTAAGGTTATTGTTTGGTTTAACCTTTTATTTTACATAGATTTATCTTCAGTGTGAAATTAACAAACAGGCGTGCACCCGGATGTGTATCAGTGATTATTGCACAGCCAGCAGGAAGAAGAGAATAGATTAAAGATCACTGTGCGTGATGTACTGCTATGATGAATCACTATTTACTTAAAAAAAAAAAAAAAAACAAAAAAAAAGCAAGAGGATGGTAAAGGAAGAAAAAACATGGCCGGTGAAAATGGAGTGCATGGAGACGTGTACATGGAGTTTGCATGTTCTCCGTGTGCTTGGTGGGTTTCCTCTGGGTACTCTGGTTTCCTCCCACAGTCCAAAGACATGCAGATTAGTATTGATGTTTCCAAATTGCCCGTAGTGTGTGAATCAGTGTGTGTGTGCCCTGCAGTAGATTGGCACCCCATCCAATGTGTACCCCGCCTCGTTGCCCTAAGTCTCCTGGAACAGGCTCCAGGCCCTGCGACCCCGTATTCATCATAAAGTGGTACTGTATATACAATGAGTAACTCAGGCTTCTAGTTCGCAGTGTGTCTGGTTACAAATGTTCACACTAGATAGTAATTTTTTCCATATTTAAATTCATACTTGAATGGATTTCTAGCCTTTGTATGATGAAACAATACGAAACAATTATAATTGGTTTGATTTCGAAACAAATGTGGTAAAACAAAGGTGGTAAAAGTATAAGGAATGGATTAACTGCACAGAAAGTAAACTGAAAGGATGTGATGTGTGAGGATGGTCTGATCATGGATGATCTCTGGAGTATATTTAGTATCTAGTCTGGTCTGGTCTGGTCAAGTCTTGACTTGTAATCAAAAGCACACGCCTCTTGGTGTTCAAGTTTACATTTATGTCATCATCCCCTCTTTCCAGGAAAGAAACATATAGAGTAGGTAGAGAGCCTAAAGAAGAATAAGACAGATGACGTTACATAACAATTAAATAACCTGTTTATGTGCGACTGAGTTCTAATATGCAGGTTCTTAGGATCGTGTCCCATTGGATAGAAATAGAAATGAATAGAAATGAGGTGACTTGATTTATTTATGTACACGCTTGTGACCCAGACCTACTGTATAAGTTTCATGGAACTGAAAGCTGCATGAAAGATGATAAATGCAGTAATGTGCATGGCAAAAGATAATGTGTAATTGATCTCTCTGAGATTTCAACATGCACACACACACGCACACACACACACACACACACACACACACACACACTGTCAGAGATCCCTAGCCAGTAACATTAAGAAGCGTTTAGCTTTTTGTTGTTTGAATAGTTTTATATAGAGTATTAGTTTCACTGTACCTAAAAAATTTATACCACATAACTCATATATTTTTCTAAATCAGTGCTTTAGAATTTATTAAATGTTTTGTGAAGGGTGTGTAGGTTTTTTTGCTGTGAGTTTAATTACAGTCGTTTAGCGAATTAATAAAATTAAAAAAAAAGGAAATTTAATTTATGGTTCTATTCATTAAAGGTTATAAAGCTTTCAAATATCATTGATGGAAGATCATTTCAAGGTAACAATTAGCTAACATACAGTATGAAGCTCGCTTTAATATATTATCATATCTATAGTTAGATTTTATATTATATAATTTTACATTATTCTATAGTTATTAATTGGTGTTTCCAAATTGCCTGTAGTGTGTTTAGTAAGTGTGTGAGTATGTGTGTGTATAGAATAAGTAATGGAAGGAGTCTCCAGTTTTAGAACTTTGTAAAAATCAGTATAAAGATACAATATAACTTTATCTATACTGAGATTTTGAGGTCTCAGGGTATGTAGCGTGGACATCTCTGTTTTAGTCGGATTAATTTCAAAAGAATACAAAAGAGATGACAAGGCAGACTTCAGAACATCCTGTTTTTTTAAACTCTGATTCCTCTTAACCACATTTATTATTATGTAAAGGAATGCTGAAGGCGTTCAAAAAATGCATTAATCTCCTTTGAACAGTTGATATTGAGATGTGTCTGCTACTTCTGCTCTGTAAAGACTTCATAA
>JAQMYG010000009.1:20047881-20068618 GCA_030014215.1 Clariallabes teugelsi | reverse complement strand
AATCTAGTATTGTATACTCCCCGCTCGTCTTCACATGTATAAACATAGAAAAACATGGTTTACTGCTGTAATAATGTTGTATTAAATAAAAAAACTTTACACAATGAGAATAAGAATCATCAGGTCACCGTGCATTCTATATATTTTATCATGCAAAAGAGGAGGGGTTTGTGGAGGGGTTAGGGGGGGTGCTCTTTTTTCAGTTTCAGCACATGGCCCTCAAAAAGTCTGTGCACGGCCCTGACCCTGTACCTGTTTAACCAATTCCTGACTCTTTCCTGCTCCAGTCTGTTGTGATATGCAGTCCTGTCCCTTGCCAATATTCTGACTTTGATTTTAGATACCTGTCTTTGTCTCTTTGCGTTGCTATTAAAGTTCTGCACATCTACTTTTATACTGTATCTACCAGCATATCTCTGACATCCTACCGTTTCAGGGTTTTAGAAAGAAACCTCGAGGGTTTATTACCAATGATCAAGCAGTAGAATCCTTTAGAGTGCAGGCCTTCAAGAACGGTCCTCTAGGGGTTTTCAAAGCTTTTTTCTGAGTAGATCTTTGCCCTGTTTTTGAGTACTGCATTGCATCTACAGTATAAGGGTTTCTTTGTTTTAATGTAATGATGTGGGCTTTTTTTTAACACTGCAACATTTTTTATTATTTACTATGATATTTTTACCGTCTCTAAGGCACTGCTGACTTTACTAAGAGTTTTCATTTCTGAACTTTGACTAAAAATAATATACAGTTCCTTATACTGTTTAAAATAAAAAAAATGGTTTAAAAAAAAAAAAGAAAAAACTAAAAACATATTATATAATAGTATGGCCCCTTTAAGAAAACTTAAGAACTATTTTTTTCAGTCGTATAAAAAGAAGTTCTTCAAAGAACCTAAAATAAGGGGAAAACAAACGTTTCTACTATGCAATTCTTCCTAAGATCAATTTATGACCAATACACCAGAAAACCATAAAGAATAGGGCAATGGTGTCTCAGACAGTCGAAGCTTTGGGTTACTGATTGGAGGGTCAGGGGTTCGATCCTCACCAGTGCTGGGTCACCTCTGTTGGGTCCTTGCACAAGACTCTTAACCCCACCCCCATACAACCCTGTCATTGCATGCACTGCCAGTCCCATGGGAAGGTTGCGACAGGACGGGCATCTGGTGTAAAACCTGCGCCAGATCATGTGGATGGGTCAAATGATCCATTGTGGCGACCCTTATGACAAAAGCGACAAAACCAGAGGGAAAAAAGTGATAAAGAACCATAACTAGACGTTAATACTGGTTACATTGTATAATACTGGTTACAAGTTACATTGTATAACTTTGGCTGTCTATTAATTCCACTTTCATTGGCCTTGTGAGGAACCAGCACCCAATGTGCCAGGGATAAAGCTGTTACTAAAGATGAATAAATGCTTAAATGAATAAATGATTAGTACTGCTATTGATTTTTCTTTTTCTTTATGTAAACCCTGACACTCAGTAAGCTTCCACAGCTGCTTTTACATATTGTCCTGTCAAGTGTAAACCAACGAAAGATTGCTATTTGTTTCATAATGAATATGCATACTGTAATGCTTGCTGGAAACTCAGTCCTGATTTGTCAGAGTTGGGTCTATTGACACCATAGCTTCAGAGATCTTGCATTAAATCGTTTATAAGGTCACGTGTGGGCTTCTAAACAGAGATACAGTATTTTAAGAATAAGTGGCGTGTTATGACATACAGTAGCAGTTGATGATCTGCTCTCAATTATAATGGCTTTAGTCACTAGGCATGACTAGTGAAAGAATTTAATTGCCGATGCCTTAAGCTGTTATGCTAATTAGCGATGTGACATACTGTAGTGAGATACTGTTAAAAAACAAAAGGAAGTGCTAAAGTAGTAGAGCGTTACTTTGAGAAACGATTTCTCTGCAGAGAGCAAATCATATGGTTTTTTTTTTGTTATGTTTTTTTGTGTTGAAGGGACTTTAGTGGATAAGGCATTGAGAATTCCCACCCAGTTTGTGTGTATGTGAATAAGCTTTGGGACTTTCCCAGGGCTTAAGAGTACAGCGAACCAGGGGTCTTAGTAGGGTCTCCAATGGACAAGATTAGTTTACATGCTTTTTACAAGTTTAATGCACTCAATGTGTTCTGTTAAGGGAGAACCCTGAGTGTTTGTTTATCTTATACATAAAAATGGACATTCGTCTCTCATTTCTGATGTTAGCCTTTTTTGTTAGATGTGCTTTTAAAGATGAATCTTTGTGTCAGGAGGGTTTATATATAAAATCTGATGCTGCCAACGATTAGGACAATGACAATTCAGCTCCCGCCGGAGTGCGAGAGGATGAGCCACCCAGTCTGTGGAATATACTTCTGAAATGGATTAAATGCACTACGCAAGACGAATACATTAAATGTTGGCAAATATTGGCTCTGCACACTGTCTAGCGCATACTAATAGCAAATGCACGCAATATGGAAAAAAAAAACGGTTTCCCATTTGGATGCGCAACTCATCGTTTTGGCGTTTGATTAAAATGTATGCGGAAAGCAAGCCGTCTGCGGTCTAAACCAACTTTCTGTTTGTTTCTTCTTACATAAGAGTGCTATCACATGTTTAGTCTGTTTAGTCTGTTTGTGTCGAACCCTGTTGTGTCGTCGTCCCCCCTGCCTTCGATGTGATTCATTTATGCAGGTGAAAACACAGCAATCGTATTTGTTGCGCGGAACGAAGCAGCCGGTCTAATGTGGTTTGATCGCAGTGAGAAAACAATTCGACCCTGAATTGACCCGAAAGCAGGAAGTGAACCGAACAGACCGTGTATTTCGGGTGGCATGGAGCATTTTTCATAGATGTGAACTGCTGAACAGAGCCTCGAGGTGCAAACTGAGGTAAAGGACAGAACTACAGTGCCGTAGCAATGTCATGTTTTATGTTCGAGATATTTGGACCAATATATAAATTCCCTACACACCTCTTAGCCATTTTTTTTTTCCTTTTTAGGTTTGTTAAAATGATGTGCTGTCTGAAACCTACACCAAACAAAAGTATTAGTTTTACTATGAGACGGAGGCTGTACACAGACTAATAGGTGTTAAAGTGGCCTGGGGCGCTGCTGAGTTCAGTTTGACTTTCAGAAACTTTAGACATTTTGTTTTATTCTTTTATACTATAATTTATATTTCATTTGTCTGACACAGCAGTAAAGCGCCCGCCCTATCATCTGGAGATTGTGAGTTTAAATCCCGGATGATGCTGTAGTCTCACGCAGCTGATTGGCTGGGCTCTCTCAGAGGGGTGGGATGGGAGGCACTTAGCACATTGACATCAATAACAGACCTACAGCCAATCACGGGCATCTGTGAGCTCACAAAAGCGGAAAGAGCGGATAGCGCTGTCCTCGGAATGTGTTACCCCAGTTCGAAAAGTTGCAGTTAGTGGCATCATGTGGCACGTTGGCACATTGCCCTCCCTGGTGGGTTGTTGTAGCCTTGATGTAGGAATGCTCTGATGATGGGAAATAGAAAAATAATACCATACATACTCTTTGATACTCATATTGGTCATGGTTGATTAACAGCTGCTCTTAAACAACGCTCTCCTGCACATAAGATCAATACCTGTATGATAATCCCTTACCCATGGCCATGTCCAATTTAATCCCATTTATTACTCATCGTGCATGTACACACAGCTTGCTGTGATCCAGGAGTCGGTGTGTTGCACCAGGTGATATACACGGACCATAGAAGTTCATTTTTAAAGACATCTACGGACGATGAACTATGAATGAAAAATCGAGCCGAAATAGGAGTGTCATGCATATTTCATGAAAAAAGGAAGCCTGCTGTTTGTTTTTTTTATCTCTTGACACACTCACACTGACAGTAATAGCTCAGAAAGGCGCAGATGCCTACTCTGAATGGCGATCTTGTTGTTCATAAAGAATGGATGACCACAACAAGGAATATGAAAAAAAAATCTGAATCAAAAGGATTTATTTCCCACCCTTAAGGCTTAGATTGCATTTTTACTAGAGATTAAACCGAGCCTTTGAAACTAGAACAGAATAATAAGTGCCTTGCGGTGGGACTTGGATTTACTTAACATATTCAAGGTTTAACTGAAACATTTGTGATGAGAGCTTGGCTCTTATGTTTGAGACTAATTGTTTGAGGACATCATACCTATCATTTATATAAGACTGGTTTGTTTACTTCTGTTGTAACCATGATGACGCTCTCCTGAGAGGTTGTTCATGTGTTGATGTAGATAATAAAATATGTCTGTCATTGTAAGAGATGCCATTGGGACATACTTCATGAGTCTGTCCTAGATAATGAGTCATGGTTCAGGTTGGATATTGTACTTGGATATCAGCAATCCTAACAGAGACAATGGAGAAAGCTTAATAAAAAAATTAGTGGAGCATAATTCTGTAGACTAAAAACTAATAACAGTATAAAAAAATTTTAAAAAGAAGAAGAAGTAAATTTTACTTACATTTACTTTAGGGGTCCAAGCACTAAAAAGTTCAAAGCTGTATTTGAATTATTAGAATTTTCATTCTATATTAGTAGTTAAATTATTAGTTACTGTTGCATTTTTGTAGGCCAAAAATTTTAGACAAAATTATGGCTTTATGTGCCAATTCCTCATGCCCCCCGGGAATGGGATGCTATTATTTTGTAAGGATTAAGACAGAAGATTTCCCAAAAGGCTACTGTATATCTGGGTAGTGGTGGCCCAGATTGGTGGCTCAGTGGTAGGATTCTCGCCTGCTATGTGGAAGGCTCAGATTCAATTCCCACCCAAAGCCAAAGTCCCAGCCACTGGATACAGTGCCGGGCACGAGCCTGGATAAAATGGAAAGAGTTGTGTCAGGAAGGACATCCGGTATAAAACCTGTTCCAAGTTGTGTATGGATCTGATGGTCCATGAAAGATGCCCTAAAAGACAAACAACAATTGGAAGACTGTAACAGTTTATATCACACCAAAGAGTCGTGTCTCCTTCTTTTTTTTTTGGTTTACTGTGACATTTACAATTTGAAGCATTTAGCTCTGGCTGATTCTATCGTGAGTGAATTTACATACTGTAGCAACACCTCCTTTTGAAAACTACTGGATTTATTTGGATTTTAATTATTTATTTATTTGTTTATTTATTTAATAAAAAAGTTGGTCTCAAATTACTCAGTCTGACAATCTAAAATGAGGATAATTATTAAAAAACATGTTGACATTTTGGAGAAGTTGGGCAGAGCTTATTTTACTGAAACAGCTGTAATTCCCAACGGATTGCATGGATTTACACAAAATGTAATAAACAAGATGCTGACAAGATTCAAAAGAATGACTGATGAGATCGGGGTTAAGTAAAATCCAAATAACAATTTCTGAGGAACAGTAAATCTGTGTGAGCTGAAATGTTGTGTATTGCATATTTGTACTAAACATTCAATAGATTTCTAATGAGGAAATGATTACTCAAGCAATATGGCCACCATCTGCCAATTAACTTTCAGGAGTCATTTTAGGATGTCAGACTTTAAAAATTATAATTGAACCCATTTAAAAATAAATAAATGAAACATCATGAAAATGTATTTATATGTGGTATTCTTTGTGTGTGCTATGCAAACACAAACTTGCCACATGGTGGCCACTTGTGGGGATGATTTGACCCCTCTCATTTATTATTATCATCATCATCATCATTATTATTATTATTATTATTATTATTATTATCACCAAGCCATGGGCGTACTGCAATCTGCTGTCTTTTACATTATGATACCACAGTAAGACAAATTATATTTCATTGTTATTTATACTTGAAATTTAATTGAAATTGAATGACAACTCACAACTGGAGCATAAGTTTTGTGACTCTAGTCTAAGATACATTTCCTTCAAAGATAAACAAACTTATTCTTCTGTCTTTCTGGGCTTACAATAGTCTCTGCATACCTGGGTCTCAGTTTCCGTTCTTATTTCACAATTTCTCAAAGTATAACAGAGTGCAAAATGGTGTAGAAAAAATGGCCCCTTCTTTACTTACCATTCAGTGATATCTGAGGGCTGGAAAGATTTCTTGCTTTCTTGTTCATTGTGCTGATCCTTTACACATCTAAGTGGATCAATAAAATATTCTTCAAGGCAATGCTTTCCAAGAAATTAGCCTTTAGACATCTCTAAGCTAGGCTGCATTGTCAATTGAAGACATTACACACTAGGCAACATTCACACTCCAATTATACAATCATTCTACTCAACAAATAAACTAAACTAAACAAGACTGTTCCTTCATACTGTTTGTAGTAATCAGGTATTTCATATTACATTTTATATCATTTTTCCTCCTAGTGTTTTATCTTTCAATTCACTCACAACACTCACTCACTCATCGTCTATACCGCTGTATCCTGTATTCAGGGTCGCGGGGGCATGGAGCCTATCCCAGGAGGCTTAGGGCACGAGGCAGGGTACACCCTGGTCAGGGTGCCAATCCATCGCAGGGCACACACACATACACTCACTCACACACTCATTCACACACTACGGGCAATTTGAGAATCCTCTCAGAACATTTTCTGAAAAATATTCACATCATTAATTTGTTAAAGAAATATAGGAGGGATTTTAAAGATAATTTTATCCTTATTAACGTTTGTAATAACTTTCTTTGAGGTGCCTCTTTGACACACTTCTCCCAAATTAACATAAGAATATGTTAGGTTAACATCCACCAAGGACTCCAAACTAAAGGCTGAAAATATATAAGTGAATCATATTTGTAGCTCAGTCATGTAAGAGATGTCCTGTTTTTGTATTATCAAGTTGGTGCTGAGGGGCATCAAGTAGCTTGAAAAATGATGCATCATTTTTAGTTTTTACCTTTTTACTCAAGGTCAAGGGAAATGTTCTGGAAATCAATTGTTTCTTTCATTTGCTTGTTATTATCTGACCTGATACTGATCTGGGTCACCTGAATTTGAACCCAAATGAACTTCTGTTCAGAAAATTTCCCTGAGGAAAGATATGATATTGAAGAAAAAGACAAAAAGTAGAGGTTATTATTACTGTTGCTGGTTATTCTTACGGCTGGTTCTGTGCTGAGATTGGGTTGGTGTGCAGAGGTTCAGATGTTCTCCCTGTGTTTGCATGGATTTATCCCAACAGGGCAGTTGGTGAATTGGTTACTATAAATTTTGTGGGAGTGGAGCCTTGCGATGGATTGGTGTCTGAGACACTGAAACCTTGACCAGAAATGAAGCGTTAACTGACTATATATGAATTAATTAACATGTTACATGTATGGGCTGCTAAACTAAATATTCATGGTGCTGATCATGTCCTGTTAAATACAACATGTTGGGGATACCGGGGTATCTTTCATGAAACGATCTATGTGTGTTGACCTGATATACTGGCATATGCAAAAGTGTTGAGCCAGACTTTCTTGTATTTTTTAATGTAATCTTGAAGATTAGTTTTCCATGGTTCCTGAATGACTTTCTTGGCTTGGCTCACTTTTTTGGGGGGGAAGGAGGGTGGTTGGGGGAGAAATGTTTTTGGTGTTGAGCCATACAGTGACCTATGAATCATTCAAGCATTAAAAAAATCTAACTGAATGCTGAGTGGTTGGAACAGACGAGTGGGGAAATGAGGTTGCTGCAGCCAGTTTTTTACTTGTATCTTTATGCACTTTGCAGCCTGTTGCTGTAAAACAATTTTTTCAATTCCTTTCATTTAACCTGCATAATTTAATGAATTTTTTAAATGCATTTTCAAGGCATGTTCACAGTACTGTACCTTACTATCTTTAAAACAGCAAAAACTTTGATTAATTAATAATTACGTTGACTCAAACAAAGGATCAATTGTGAACCAGAATGATCTGTATATCCAAAATCTTTGCTTTCCATGTTAAATGGCAGCATTAGTTTTGGAACAATCAACACAAATGAGTAAAGAGCTGCTCCATCTCATGAATGCTTCAGTGTTTATCGACAGGTTAAAGATCCTCCAAACCAAAGTGACAGAGTTTATTCCGGGCTGCTTTCCATAAGGCACTGCTAATGGCGGGATGTGAAAACAAGCTCATGCCATCAGATAAGTGTGGAGAAAGCACTGGACAGTCTGGCCTTGGGCGAAGATTGGACTAGCTACTGTGTAGTCTCCTAATCCCATTAATTATTACATACAGTCATTATATACTGTATAGAGAGACATAATCCTCCTGAGAGACTCTATCCTTTTAGGAAGATGACCAGAGGGAGATATGGAGATCACCACAAACAAACAAATGCTTTCACTTTATTTGATCTTTTATTCATTTTTTTTTACCCAGATAAGCTTCTTTAGAGAAAATAATTCTGTATCAGACACTACAACAGCCTGAAGCATGTAGAAATATCCTTGAAATGGTGTTACATTATTTAGTACCTGCCCATGGAAAGTGAGTATTTTGAAATAGTATGAAATTTAGTGAAAAATGAATTCATGCATGAGAAAGAAAAGTAAGACAGCTTACTATTAAATTGAAACATTAATGCTCTTTCACGGCTAGCAAACAATATTAGTTAGCATCTGCAAAGGAAATCTGTTTTTTTTTTTTTTTTGCCGAAACTTGTGTCTGTACACTGTTCTCTCTCTCTCTCTCTCTCTCTCTCTCTCTCGCTCTCTCTCTCTCTCTCTCTCTCTCTCTCTCTCTCTCCCACTCTCTTTCTTTTTTCCTTTTAAATTGTGTTTTCCAATTTGTAAATGGACCAGATGTCTGAGAGTGAATCTGACCGATTCTCTGGAGATGGAAGCACACTGTCTGCGGAGGCCTGGTGATTTGTCCTCATTGCAGACGTCACTGGCATTAGTAGAGACAGAGGCTTGTGTGTCTAGCCCATAAGCCCTAAAAGCCTAATGTGAAATTGCATATTTTCCCCAAATCACTGTCCATGCTGTAATCCATGGCCCCCACTGAGTGCCGTGCAAGGGTGAAGTTTGTATGGCAGTGAATGGCTCAGAATGTAGAGTAGCAGTAGCAGCTTTGGTTAGGACATTCACTGGTGTCAGGGTTGTCTGCTTGTTTATATCCTTCAGCATGGTTTGGTTGGTCCTTTAAACACAACTGGTTTATAACTTGTTTGACACCAAAAAGAGACATTTTGCATAATTAAGCTTAAGCAAAACACCTCTCCATCACTTTTAGATGAATATTGTGTTATTATTGTGTAATTATTATGGTTATTAATTGATTCTGTGGTTGGCTGTAGAATGTCATGGTGGTGATAGTCTACACCAGGCATTAATGAGGACCCAATGGCAGTACCTACTCAAGCCACAAAGGGTATGTTTCAGTATTTGCCTTAGCAACACTGCATCAATTTGAAGAAGGATGAAGAACGTCCTTTTTCCTCACATGTCTTGGGAGACAGAGATGAACATGATAACTCTTTGGGCAATCATACCTTCTTGAGCTGGACATGACCCCACCATTGATTTTATCCATGTGGAACTGGTGCTATTGTGGAAAGAACATGGCCCTAAACGCAGCTGCAAAGTGCCATAATCAATTCCTCACTCCCCTCTTTACCCTGCTTCCTAAATTCAATATTCAGTTACAGCTGCTGGATGTCATAGTGCTGGAGGCAATCTGTCTCATTTTACCCTCTCCTAGCATTCCAGCTGACTGTTATTCTAACCCTTTAGGACTCACTTGCTTTCTTCTCTTGGTTGCTTTCAACATTTTCTAGTTGTTTGTGGAAAAGATGTTCTTGACTCAGGTCATGGGGTGATTCTTACAGTTCTTCCCATTACAGTGTCTTTCCTAGGCTAATGAGCTAACTATGACCCCTTCCTGAATTTTAGTAGGAAGGGAACGGTTACAGCAGGGACAAGAGTTGGACCGGGGGTAATACAAGACCAGATGGCGAGCAGCACCTTAACCCTTACCCATGAATGAAGTTAAGAAAAATAAAACAATGATTTGTATGAACACCTACCAAGATTTGTAGTTGACGCGAATTGGTTCCAATCATCCAGAAAAGCACTGTTCTTTCCTTGGGTACTGAGAGATTATTTATGCTTTCATTGAGAGCAGAAAACCAAGCTCCCATGCATCTCCTTCGGGGATTATTGGCTTACCAATCAGAAACATTAACCTGCCTCATATTTCCAAGGGAAGGCTGTTGGTGAAATGGCAAATGCTATGAAGGAACCTCTCAGCTTGACTTGTCATTTTAATCTCATAGAAAATTAGGCTGAAATCAGAGAGCGCATTTGATCCACAAAATAACTATGTGTTTGCTTAACATGTCATATGAGTTTCCATACACTTATTTCAGTTGCTCTCGTATCAATCTTTCCTCTGGTAACTGCAGCTTGTTGTGATGGAGGAGCACAGTGACATTTTGGACAGCTCTCATATTTGAAACCAACTGGAGGAACCTGCTGAAGTATTAAAAACTCATTCCCACAGGTCAGATGACCTAGCACACTCAGACGAATTGGAATTCTGGATGAAATTGAAGCATTCCTTCTCAAAGGAGAAACAGCCATCCGTCTTCAGCTTGAGAAATGAAGCTGTGACACATTATATGCTAGAAATCAGCTTGCCCAGGACCCTGTTCACACTGCAGGTGTATGAGTTGACCCACCGTAGCCGGTTCATTGGAACGACATGTTCTTGCTGCACCGTTTCTACTTCAGGAATTTCACTATGCTTTCAGTTTGAGTGCCAAAATCCAGACATATTTTAGACTAATCCCCTTGATGGGGCTTCTAATCCACAGTTTAAACCTTAAACTTTCTAAGGATCAGCTGCATTTGGCAGACAGCCACTGAATTAGTAGCAAATACTGAATTGTCTTTGAAGTTATTGTATGCATGTTTGAAGGGATATTATAGCATGTTTACCTAGGAGATGACATACAGTATTCTTACCCAAGCTAAGCCTCTTCTAATATATCCACTGTTGTGTTGTGTCAGGATGAAAACAGGCCCTTGTTCACTGCTTTCTAAAAGTGCCCATGTGGCATTAAACTGCAATTGCATTTGGGCCTGCCACGCCAGATTACCTTGGCATTTTAAGTCATGTCTTGGGACTGGGCTGGCCTTTTGATTTTCAGCTCAATTACTCCTGCTGCTAAGATAATAAGGGAGCAACAGCGGCAATGTACACAACTTTTAGTGCCCTGCAGCTGGGTTTGTGAGCCCTGTTACCTGCAGTCAGGACTCATGCACGAGCTGCATGAAAATATTTAACCTCAGGACTGATTTCCACAGAATTAAAGTAGCATTTCCTTGACTTTACAAGAGCGAATTCTTGGCTGATTGGAAACAATAGAGACTGGCCTGAAGCAGGAGAACCAACGCGGTCAGCAAGGATGGGAAACCCCCACAAATCTATGCCCTGCTCGGGCTGTTGCCCTCCTCCTTCCTCTGAGCCCTAATAGCTGGGAAGGGTATGCGACAAAGGGAACAAACAGGCATGTAATGCTGCCGGTTCTTGCGAATGACACGGGGGATAGAGGTGGGGGGATGCTGGGAGCCGGAGTCCACTGTCAGATTAAAGCCATTAGCATGACTGTGGAATGACAGGGAGCTCCGCCGACACAATGGCCTTCATTTATCCCCTGCCACTCTGTGTAATATTAGAGCCACAGCACCAGAGACTGGGCAAGATACCTCCCAGAGCTACACTCAAGCATGCTTTCACATTTAGTGTGTGAACCACCAACACGCGATTTTATTTGAAGGGAAGAATAATCGCTAAACCTGTTTTGGTTTCCTTTAATGTTTTTCTAACTCGCAACTAAGTAATCCGATATTAAGTGAAATCTGTGAGATGTCAGAACTGGCAAGATCTAAGAGCTGCAACTTGACGCTTGGGATATTTGTTGCTGCCCTTCCTTTGAAGCATGTCTAAATTCCCACTAACAGAAAATTATTAAGGATTCAATTGACACCAGGTTTCTTTGTCATACCTTCTAATTATGCAATTATCTCTGGGAAATGGAAAGATATACTGTATGCCGACATTCAGTGATCAAATTTGACTCTCTGCTTAAGCTGTTTGAAACTACTGACACTTGTCCTGGTGTTCTTGATTAATGACACATCTGTTCAGATCAACTTTACACAAAGATACCTTTGTCTTTCGCCTTAAGCATGCATTCTACTGGATCCTTGAATTATGGCTGGGATGGATATGAAAAATTCATGGCATTATAACTGTGTAATACAATCGCACAGTTTTTTTTTTCTCCAAACTCAGTCCAAAATATAACATTTTTAATTATTAATAGTCGCCCCAGGTATCAGCTAACTTCACTCATTCTTTCAGTTAATAACAAATGCTCATAAATATAGCCTAAGCATATTTACTTTATACATTATTTCTCATGTTGGTTCTACTTTAGATGTTTCCATGTATTGGCGTATCTCCTCCACCCTGTTGGATATTTAGTATCTGATTCTTGATCAGGCTGACATGCGTTAAAGGCTGAAGACGTGCACACCGAAACAATGAAAGAGAAGTTGAGTCCGTTCTTGCCGCAACCTTATACACAGCAAATTAAGGTTTTAACTTTCCTCCAAAAGTCCATTTAAACTTGTTTGTTCTATACAATATATGAAATAAATATTATCCTGGCCCTCTATTTCCAACTAATTAACTATGAATGCCTGAAGGATCAAGCCGAGCTGCACAAGATTACCGGCTTAGTCATGCGCCTTCTGTTCATTCAATCTTAATAGGCTTATTAATGATGATGTTTCACTGATATAAGAGCTCAATTTCAGGAAGTCACCAGATGACTGTCCATCTGTTGAATGAAGACCGGTGTTTAAATGAAGATATCAACTGCACTCTAATGAACTCTACAGTCTGTACTTTTCTTTTTTTAAGTAAATATATGTAATTTTATTTCTGTAAGTCTGTTTTTTTTTTTCCACCTCAAAGCTCGGTCATAGTAGCAGAACCTCCCCAGAAACTCCCGCAGGAACTCTTTATACCCTTAAACATCCTCAAATATCTATTTGTCTCTATTCCAAAAGTGGGCAGTAAACATTTATTTAATGGAAGCTAAATAACTGATTTGCTCCACTAATTCTTAATTCTCTTAGAACAGAAGGCTAACTGTATCTGTGGTCAATTTAAGCATGTTAGCATTTTTCTCTAGATTCCTTTGCCTCTTCCTCAGACTGATATAACTTTGGGGATACAGATAACATCATACAGTAATATTGTACTATTGCAGTAATGCATACTGTATATTGCAAGACACCTAAAGTAAAACAGCTACTGCAGTCCTAATGCAGTGAAAATTAAAATAATATTTTGATTTTTTTTAAAAAGTGTATATATATATATATATATATATATATATATATATTTTTTTTTTTTTTTTTTTTTTTTTTTTTTTTGGTCATTGTTCTTTCAGTCCTTAGTGGTATGTAGTCTCACTCAAGCGAACTGATTCTGCATTAATCCACTGGTTTTAAAGCCCAAAATATATACCTTGTCTCAAATAAATATCATTTCACTAAAAAGCTCCATAAAAGCTGTGCTTCCTTGCTTTCCAGGAATTTGTAGGCAGGTACTTAAACTAGTGCAACAAATCTTTAAGGCACATGCATATGTCAACAAAATGATCAAACAAATGAAGTATTCTCTTTATGCATAACAATATTGACTCTTTGACATTCAGTATTTGTCTATAAGGACTAGCATTGCAACAATTTTCAATGTTCTTTCATCAAGCCTATAAGTACATTATCAACTCATAGTTCTCATAATAATAATAATAATAATAATAATAGCATATCTTATCTCATGGACATGCTTTTAAACATCCGCTGTGACAATACATGTTAGGAACACTCGCCTTTTTAAAGGATGTCAAAATAATGTCTAGTTTCAAGATTCAGTGGTTCGGTGGTTATTTTATTCTAAACCCTTCTGTGTTTTTGTTATGATTGCAAGTCATGCTTGCATAAGATAAGGCAAGAGACAAGTCCTTACACAAATGATCACCTTTTCTGATTGGTTACTTTAATCTGTGCTTTCTTGACATTTGTGCAAACCTGAAGGTGATAATGTTGTTGCCTTCTTATAAGTGCTACGGTTAGCAAATGGGTTCTTTACTTATCTTCCCACTGCAATCTCAGCTGAAAATATCTTGCCAGGCAGAATTTTTAGGGCAAAATACAAAATTCATGAACTGCAGAGCCCACAGGCAGTTATTGTTCTTAATTGGGAGTAATTTGCGAATGATAGACTGTAGTCTATCGGTCAGAGGCCAAATATCTAGGAATACCTAAATGTGTAAAGTGGTTCTGGCTATTTTATGCAGTCTGAATTTGAAACGGCTCAACCTATTTACTGTAATTATCCGTGATTAGGTAGAGGACCCATAATATCTATCCCGTACGTGCACCCTGGTCCATTTTGGTGTGGATTGCATTAGGGCAGATAATTTCAACAAATAAGGTTTGTCTGCCCTTGCTGCTTGTTACACACCAGAGAACAGATGTTTATACACAAATCCAATTTTGTCTGGGTGCTGGTTTCCCCTCTGGCCTCACTAGAAGTTTAGCCTGAATCATGATATATAGTGATGTCTCACCAGTGAATGGGTATTTTCGGCTGAGAGACAGCAGGCCGACCTCTTTTTCTTTAGGGATGTCAGACCAATCAGCGTGTAGTTGTAATGATTGGCATGTGAAATGTATGATAAAGCACCAGGCACTACAACATTCAAATTTTCCTTTCAGGACCATGAAGTCAAATCCCTGCAATCATACAGAGCCACTTGAGGGCTGATTAAACAACCATCGAGTGCACAGGGGTCTTTACTACTCTACCAAATATACATTCCAGATATACATTCTAAGAATTTTTTCTCAGAAATAAAATCATTTTATTAATCAATTTGCTTTTTAGGCAATGCAATTTTTTTTATTCAAAAATGGTATGCCTAAAAAGTGGTATGATTCAATATTATTAATGTGCATTGTCTGATTTGTCTCAAACAGCTACAGTATATTTATTACAGGATTTGAATCATTAACAACTTCTAATAATATCAAATGAAATGAAAATTAAATATTGTAACTTATTGTTTGTTTTTTGCTCCACACCCAACCAAGAGCACATAATCTCAAAGGAAAAAGAAGTGATACTCTCACAAAATGGGAGGACTTGCAGAAGATGGAAGCAGTGTGTATTTTCTATGAAAGCTGTGTTTATTTTTAGTATATTTAGTAATTTTAGATCATTTCATATTTGAAGGTTAACCTTGTGAATAAAAAAAAAAAAAAAAAAACTGACCCATCAATTCAATTACTTTTACATTTACACATTTGGCAGACGTTCTTATCCAGAGCGACTTACTGTGCAAAAGTGCTTTGAAGTTTCTGTAATTAATTAAACTGATCAAGAACATATTGACTAAAAAGCATAATTGATTAAATCAAATGGCTCTATTCATGATCCTCATGATTTGTGGCGTCATAGAAGTTTTCTTAATCAAAGTTGTGTCTTAATGATCACTGTTGCTAGGAGAATAAGAATGAGTTCAAATCCTAGCACAGCCAAGCTGCCCCAGTTGGGTCATTGAGTGAGGCAATTAACCCTCTCACCTGCTCAGTCTTAATTATAATTAAGCCAAATGTGTAAATGTAAATGAGTAAATGGGTCATGTAATGACCCTGAATGTGTCATTATACTCCTGCAGTTAATGTTGTTTTGTCAAATAACTAATCGTAGGGAAACCAGGTTGCTATTCCTGAAAAGAGGTGGATGATGCTTCTTTCTTCGATGTAAAGGAAACAACATTTGCTTTTGAATTTTGCCAAGACTATTTTCATATGACCCTGGAACATAGATGCAGCATTTTATAGTCCAAGAAATTTAAATTGTATATTCAACCATTTCACTGCAAGTTTTTGGATGCTCTCCATTTTTATAAGCAGTACCCACTTTGATATCTTAAGTGTAAGTGTAAGTAAGTGAATTTACTAAAGTCTACACAGAATCGCATACTACCTTCTCTCTTGGATACCAATTCAACCTGATGATGGCCAGAGATGGGGTTGGAGGAATAGTTATGCCCTTTCAAGCATGGCATCAATTTTCTTCTTGATGGTTTGTTGCTCTTTAAATAAAAATGCGTAAGTATTGGTTTCTCATGGTTGGCTCCTCTGTAATGCTAGTATGATGGATTGTGGTGCATGTATGCTCATGTTAAGTTGTGTAGATTTGAGGAATAACAAGCTAAGAGTTTGTGCTTCAGATTTGTCCATTTCCATGCATCCAGGTAGTTTTGGGTTTTTCTATGCGCCTTGTGTTGTAAGTTTGTTACAGTTCTCTAGTTCATGGTTTATTGATGCAATGTAGACTTCCAATTCATCTTGTATATTTACTTCCAGAAGCTCCTTTTTTTCACTTCCTTCAAATTCCTGTCCACCTTAAAGGGAGATAGTGGTTGCGACCCCTAGGTTCTTTTTCATTTTTTTCCCATATTGCCTTTTAATTTGGACATTTGCCAATTCCCAACTACTAGCTAACTATACTCCACCAAACAATGACATCCAACCAGGGAGAGTGAGGGAAAGTATATGTTTCCTCCAAGACATTGCAGCTATTCCAATTGGCGCTGCTCAAACTAGGGGGAACACAATAACTCACCTGTTACATGTATACATAAAATCAAAGAGGCCCATGATTATTAATTGATGCCCTGATTGACATAAGAGAGAGTAATGAATGTAATTTTCTTTTGCACGACTCAGAAGTTTCTTCTGCCATTTCCATCAAATTGAGACTTTAAAAGTCATATTCTGGGACTTTCATTGTCTTTTCTCGTTTCTTCTCAATCACAGCAGAACACCAACACTTAAAAGTATATATTTAAAAAATGATATTAAACAGCCATAAATTGATGGGGTAGTTCTCAGTGGTCTTTACTTGCGTAAGGCTGCAAAAAACGTCTTCAAAGCGGTATGACTCACAAGTGTGATACAAACAACTCTTTTACTTTACTTTCAAGGCCTTCGAAATAGGTTTTAGCCTGGACAGACAACAATGCTGAACCAAACCCAAGCCCTGACCTTTTAACGAATGAAATGCATTTACAATGCATGCTATGTCAGACCTCTTTTATACCATGCTATATATATTTTAGTGAAGGAATTGCATATTCAGTGTTTTTCCCTATGCATTTCCTGTTAAATGGATTGTTAAGCCTCCACAGAATATTACCTAGTGATTTACAACAGCTAAGGGGGCATTGGATTTAGCCTCGAAGACATTTTAACATCATTTCCAGCAAGGCTGCTGACTCCTTCCTTTCTTCTCCCTTTTGTCTTTTTCATTCTGTTTGTCCTGTTCGTGAAGACAAACAGCAGAGATGTAGAAATGTTTCGGCAGCAAAATGCAGCTAGCGTAACACCACCATGTTCTGTTTATACGAGAGTAAGCAGGAGCATAGAGGGTTTTTGTGGCTGGATAATCCGAGACCACTGGTCCTGTTCTTCCCTATGTATTCAATGGAGATTGATGATTTATTGGCACATTTCATTTAGCCAAGTGTGTAAGCTGTGGTCTCTTATATGCCAGGCACTCTCAACTTAGATAAGCACCTCCGTACAGGATTTACAGGGCTTTCTTTATATTGGACGTTCGATTAGTATCCAAGACACGAGATGAATTCACATGCACGCATCGAGGCAGCTGAATCGTTCCCCGAAGAGATGCCAGTCAGGCACTTTCACCATGGACACCAGGGTAATTTATGATGATGGTTTTTCCCATTTGAATTCCTGACTCTTCTTTGCTTGTTGTGGATCTTTACGTAGAGATGCCCAGAGAAAACTGTTTAAGTTTAATGACATCGACTACAGACAATGTGGGAGCAAATGTTGAAGAAAATCAAGCGGTGTGTGAAAATTATAGAATTTTAAGGTAGCAACTTTCACTTTCAGGACATTTAAGCAAGCATTTTCCCATATTAAGTGTGTAAATTAGCTTGCTGTTCAGTTAGGTGGATTTAAATGCTCCTCCGCCTCCCTTTCTCAGCCTCATTGTCCCTTTACCTCCATCAAGCCCCCTTCACTAATGTCTGCTTCCAATTGCTGGATGCATAGCTGGCATTCCATACCTGTTAAAAGGAAGCAATCGGGAGGGGAGTCAGTACTTAAAAATGATAAGGGGAGTTGCCCTGGATCCACTCACATGCCTTTCATGTGACCTGTCTGCTTGACGTTTGTCAGCTGACCCCTGCGACCGTGTCTTTCATTGTGCCGACACTTTAACTAACTTTCAAGATTATGCAAGTGACGAGCAGGAGGCCATGCACTCAAATCCGAGCGGGGAAGTTTTGCCAGAAGAATTCTATTGTCAAAGTGGAATGAAGTGTTGAGGAGTTTACCTTAAGTTCTAGAGGGCTTGGACTCGGAGTAAATCTTAAATTATGTTGTCAGCACTTTGTGAGATGTCTAACGTTGGACGGTAAAGTGGGGTTATGGAGCATCCAGCCAAGGCCAAAGACAAACGGTTTCATATGTTACAAGTAAATTGAGTCAACAGTCACCAAAGGCTCTGGACGCTGAACAGAACTTTTCTCGTCAGCGTGATTACTGTTTCTGACAGCTAAATCGGTGCACTCCGTTGACTTGTGCAATTATCAGCTTTTATTACAAATAGTACTTAACTCCTTTTGTACCTTCCCTTAAGGATTGCAACCACTGACATGTTTCCGAGGGTATCGTTTAACTCCCCTACATAAGACGTGACACCATTTCGGAGTAAAAGCACAAGCTTGAGCTGCTTCAGTTTTCCTATGGTCACCGGGGATGGGAAAGCTCTCGAGAAGCCCTACCCTGCTTTCTTCATGCACATTCCTGCGTTGAAAAGAGTACAAAGGAGAGGCCTGAGAAAGGCTGGACAAAAGTCCACGTAGACACACACAGTTAACCTTCTCATTCAAATCCACCAATCCATCCACAATCACTTCTTAACAATAGCAATCTTTTTTTTTTTTTTTTTTTTTTTACTATGGTGACTACGGAATGCTCCTTTTTAAGCTCTTCACGTCAGTTAGCTTTTGAACACGACATGCCTTTGGAGCTGTAATCAGGGGTTGATTAAGACGTATCAGTGAGCTGCAATTGTCTTACTTGTGAAGCAAATTAGATTAAAGTTGTGTGTGCTTTTGATAAATTGGTTTGCCAGTTATTTGCAATTAGGGTTTTTTTTCTTCTTCTTTTTTTTGGTAGGCTTAAATGATTACTTTTTTAATCTAAAGGCTAAAGCTGTTGCTGTGTCAAAAGAACCTTAGATGAAATCATGACAAAACCCAAAAGGGAAGAATGCAGATGTATTTCTTTGTTGTCACTTCAAAAACATTGTGCCCTCCGAAAAAAAAGGGGGAAAAGCGAAACATAAAGGGAACAATAGAAACGTTGCTAGGCTGCAAACACTCCTGAAAAAGCAATCTTGTTTTGTTTTGCGGCTTTCGCCTCTTTACAGAACGCGTCTTTGAGATGCTCCTCTGTGTAGATGTCCGTCTGCTTTCATTTGAAGTGTATGTGTGTGTGTGTGTGTGTGTGTGTGTGTGTGTGTGTGTTGGTGGGGTTCCGGTATATGTGAGCTGTCAGAGTGCCTGTTTGGCCCCGGGTTGAGGAAAGGCCCCCTGTGGCCAGAAGGCTGGGGCGGAATGCGGCTCCTGAGGAGAACCTCCAAAGCCTCAGAGTGACAAGCTCACGGCAGGAATTTTGGGGTCATCGTACTCTCTGACATCTAGCTCCTTCATCCAAGGCTCACTCTGCTACACCAGTCTCTTTCTCATCTCGAACACAGTGAAGGATTCTTCGATGTTCAGACTATGTATATATATTGCAACCCCCTTGTGCAGTCGCATGTTGTTCAGGCTGGACTGATGTCATCTTCTACGGATAGGCTTGCTCTGCTCATTGAAAGCCCATAGACCATTTGTAGATTGATCCTCCAGTGGGACTAATGAATTGAGTGTCAGGGTCAGTTGGAAGGCAAAAGCAAAGTACAGAAATAAATAGAATTGGTTTCTTAGAGGAAATTGGAAAGCTTGGAAAGATTTTATGTGGAATATGTTGAAGATGGATCAGTATGTCAGGCAGGAATCACACCAGCGCAGCATCCGAGTGAGACGATCTCAGCCCTGTTCTGCTTCTCTATCACAATGTGATTGCGGTAAGAATCTGAATCATACCTGAATTCAGCCAACTGCAGGAAGTGAACTGAACAATTTTTTTTACAGATATAAACTGCTTAATTAAATCAAAGGGCACACTCACTCATGGCTTTATCCTGTATACAGGGTTGCAGGGGGCCTGGAGCCTATCCCAGGAGCCTAACCCTACACCCTAGATGGGTGCCAATCCATCGCAGGGCACACACTCACACTCTTATTCACACTACAGGGCATTTTGGGAATGCCAATTAGCCATATCTGTATATTTTAGGAACCAGAGTACCTGGAGGAAACCCACCAAACACTGAAAGAACATGCAAACTACAGTACATGCACACAGACCTGAGGTATGAAATGAACCCGGACCCTGCACTGTAAACCCTAATGCTCGAAGTGATTAAACATATTGAGTACTGTTAACTTAAATAATGACAATTAGTTCAAATTAATAGACCTTGATGAGTATTTAGAACTTTTTGGTATTTATGAGTTTGTAGAAATGACACTT
>JAQMYG010000009.1:20033942-20047781 GCA_030014215.1 Clariallabes teugelsi | reverse complement strand
TAGAACTTTTTGGTATTTATGAGTTTGTAGAAATGACACTTTTCAAGTTAGCTGAACAAATTTGATATTTTAAGTGTCTGTAAGTACTGCCATGCGAAAGGCCCGGCTTTGATTCCCAACGACTGGGTGAAGTGCCTGTCCCAAGCCCAGATAAAATGGGAGGGTTGTGTCAGGAAGGGCATTTGGCGTAAAACCGGTGTCAAGGTTGTGTGCAGACCGGATTGTCTGCTGTAGCGACCCATTGCCAGGAGCAGCCGAAAGACCAACAACAATTCATTTGATTTGCAACAATAAAAAAAAAAAAAGATAATTGCTATTAAATAGTATGAGAGGCTACTCAATAATGCAAGTAAAGAACGATTAATATGAATAACTACAACAAACTCAAAAACTCATAGTTCCGCACTGTAGCAAGGCTACCACTAAGCCACTGTGCCACCTATTTCAGCATAATTTTTTTATTATTATTATTTCATTGTATTCTCTAGTGCATTTTTTAATTGTAGTGAAATGTCCTTTCTATTCACAGAATAAGCATATCGTATAAAAATTGTTATATAACCGATGAGATATTAAACAAATTATTAAGATACACTGGATGAGAGAAACTAAACTTTTCAACTCCATGATATAATTATTCAATCATTTATTTACCACTGCTTCTAAGCTCTCAGGTGGTTTTTCATGATCTGATAATACTCATTTTTCCCATCGCTGTAATTCTGACAGTTTTACAAGAATCTTTTTTTTACTCACATGTGTGAAACCAAACCAAACCAATTAGCAAGCAAAAAAAGTATTAATTCTGCACTGACTTGGCAAACAGGCTGCTAAGTGTTAAAGCACACTTAGTGTATTAGTCAGTCGTGCACTGCCATCAAAATGAGCTTTGTAACATTACACTATAAACACAAGTAACACTTCAGTTGAAGGCCTTTCGCATAATGGACATGGCGCTCTCATCATTACAAGTCGTCATCATTATTAATGACTTCTCCGACATTGACAAATGACAATAAATAATGTACTGTAAGTGCTAAGTGCTAAGGTCTCATACATAACTCTTTAAATGCATCTAACTAATATCAAGTTCTACACGAGTATCAAAACACAATAACTTTTTTTTTTTTTTTTTTTGACATGCTGCACAGTCGGTCTTTATTTCCTGTCCTCTTTGTGTTATCAGGACAGTGGTTAATGTAATCAGTGCTGAAAGGAGCTGAGGTCTTAAAGCGGCTTTGTTTCTTGTGTTTCTTGTGGAAAAGGGAAGTGCTCACTTGGCATCGAGGCTTAAGCCCGTGTCTGCGGCAGAAAGGAAGAGGCGGTTAATATTATGCATCACCCGGGCAACTGGTCCGAGTCATCCGTTTCAATTTCAGTGGTGAGTGGCACGGTCCAGTGGTGGTGCGAGAAAGAGCCCTAATCTGAAAGGAGGGCTGGGGCGGTTATTGCATTCCTCCTTTCACACCCACTCCTCCACTCCTCCTCTCTTATCCTTTTTTCCTCCTCTCTCCTTTTTTTTAATCCTTCACCAAAGAAAAGACAAATAGGTTTACATGCAAGCTGTTACTGCAGGCCAAGAGACCTCTGGGACTGATGTTTTGGACGACTGATGGTTATCTGAGGAGTTGCAGTAGGCTTGACAAAGTGCTTATTTTCTTCTCTCTCTTTCTCTTGACTCCTCTCCCCCTCTCCCCCCACCCCGATCCTCTCTCTTTCTCCCGATAGTTCCTCCGAGGGAACCGCAGGTGACGTGCCGATCAAACACGTACCCCAAGGGCTTCTACTGCAGTTGGCACCTCTTGCATCCCACATACATCCCTACGGAATTTGAAGTCGACGTCCAGTAAGATATTTTGTCACTTTTTTTCTTTCTCCTATATGGCTAGTCCCCCTCCCTTTGCTGATATCTGCCTCTATTACTGCTTACTGTCTCAATCTTCATCTGCCACCCAACCCTCCCTTTTTCCATTCTCTATCTTGTTGTCTGTCTGTCTCTTTCTCTTTCTGTCATGTGGTGTCTGGCCTCGTGTAAGAAAGCGGCCCGCCTGAATCAGTGATCTATGCAGTCAGCTTCTCCCTGGTGAGAGCTGATTAGGCCTGTCTGACTAGGAGAGACAGGACTCAGAATCTCAGACCATAGCCCTTGTGGGACACAACAAGACATGGACTAGAGCTCTCTCCCTCGCTCTCTCCCCCGCTCTCTCTCTCTCTCTCTCTTTCTCTCGTTTCTCTCTGTCTCGTTCTGTCACTTTCGTCTTTTTATTCTCCAGCTATTGACATTTATTTACATTTTCTCGTTTTGCCGATATGACTTACATATCCTTGAGACAGGATACAGTGGAGCAGCAGAAGGTTACGTGCCATGCTCAGGGATTCAAGGTGGTACTGGGATTTAATCTCACATCCTTCTGATGAGTAGCCCAAAGCCTTAAGCTCTGAACCATGACTGCTCTTACTCACTTTCTATATCATTTATTTATTCCTCTGCTCTCTTTCATCCTTCATCTATGTTTTTCTATTTCTACCTGGCACTATTTCTAAAATAAAAAAATTTAAAAAAAAAAAGATCTTGTCCTTAATTCTGAAATCTACGTGATTCACGGTAAGCCCTAGAGAGGCCTCTACAGAGGCAGCCTCCGTGCCTCGGCCTTGTGTCATGCCAAAGAGCTGCCTTTCTGGGATCATTTTGTTCCGATCACAAATGTCACTAGGCAATTTCACAGCAGACAGCTCCTCATTAATATTCCACAGCCAATATGTCACATTTGAATAATCGTTTCTGTGCTTCTGAACTCGCAAGTGTGACTTTCAACACATTGATTAAAAATCGGCCCTTAATTAGGGAACAATGGCCTTTATTAACCTATCCTATTAACAAACAAGAAAATAATTTAATATCCTCATTTTTGAAAGTGTTAAAACTAGAAAGAGATGAAACAACTCTCGAAAAAAACGATATGAATGCCAGATACTGTTTGCTTTTGTAGATTGAGGCTTTTTTTTTGTTTTGCCAGTCCCTTTGCTCTAGGGAAAGGAAGTGATATCAGAAGAACAGTAAAGGCTTTCTGGCAGGCAGCGCCCTGGGGCAGACTCCTGGCAACGTCCCACTCAGCAAATCTATTCTTGTCTTATGCTTTGTGGCAAAACTATCCCTTTGATAAAAAAGAAAAAAGAAAAAAAAAAGTAATGGTGGACGCTAATGAGGAAACCATATAAGTGATAATTGTTAGGCAAATGATAACAGTATAACAAGTAAGGAACAAAGTGTAAAGGTGCGTGCTGTTGAAGGAAATTAATGAATGCAATTTGCTTACTATTACATTTGCATGCAGCATGTTCTTGGGCGTTTTGTTCCTTTTATTCCTAAACAATTCACCCAATATTACAGGTTTATTAATGAATAAACAAAATGTTATAATCATAGTCACTGTCAAACAAGTCAGTTCTTTTTGTCAAGTATGTTATAGCACCTTTAAACCTTCATTCTGATGATAAAGTTAATAATATGACAAAAATAAAATAAAATTCTTTTTACTGAAGAATCTGAAGAAGAGGACCGACACTGGGGACTCCTGCAAAAATGTCAAATAACAACAATTTTCAACAATTTAACAAATTTATATTTAATGTTTTTTTTGTTTGTTTGTTTTTATCAGTCTGTTAGAAATGCTCATTTATTAGAGCAGGTGCATTAATACTGTATGAACCTTTATTCATATGAACCTTCCATCAAGCATCACTGCAGCTGATATAAGATTAGACAAAACCTTCTGACTTGTGCAAATTAGAGCATTTAACAGCAATGGGTGTCATGTGTAATTGATCTAAAACTCTGAAATGCAAAACATTGGAAATAATTGAATGATTGACTCTGAGGTACTAAAGAGTGTTCACGTTAAACCAGGATTTTTGATTGTGCAGAATAACAAATGCGCTGTTATGAGAGCTAACACTTTATTTCTCTGTATAACCCAGTGCTACACTAATGCATTTATCCCAGAGTTTCACTAGTGCGTAGATTCCATCAAGGTAGAAAGTTTTCTCAGTATGTCAGAGCGATGATCAGACTGCCTGCAAACGCTGGCCTCCCAGGAACTCCTTTAATGGTCCAAACATGTGGAAATGGCTTGGAGCAACGTCAGGACTGAAGTAGATGTGGATCCCAGCTGAGGTCCTTTAATGTGCAAATGGTGTTTGTGGAGTCCCCACAGACAGATGCGTCTCTTCCACAAGTTGGTGACAAATTATCCGTCAGTTTTCAAGGATCAGGCGTTCCACTTGCACCATGACAGCGATCGATATTCATTCGTGTCTTCTTTAAAACGTTGTTTGCGGCATTTAAATGTTTTACTGTGGTCGAGAGCTTCATCAATGTGCTTCTGTAAATGTCAGTAAATCAGTTTTACAGCTTCATTCATGAGATATTTCATAAGTCCTGGTTTGACTTGAACGCTCCTTGTGCATTTGAAACTGCATACTCAGCACTTTATTTTATTTTATTTTATTTTATTGTGTGTGTGTGTGTGTGTGTGTGTGTGTGTGTGTGTGTGTGTGTGTTTCACCCAGACACAACCAGAAGTCCCTAGAAGTGAAAAGAGACGATGTCCATAAGAACAGATGCCATGTGATGTTTCCTGAGCTCTTCTCCAGTTTTCCTTACCGAGTCAACGTCACGGCGATCAACGAGCTTGGGAGAGCGTCCACAGCAGTCAGCTTCGAGGAGTCAAACATGGGTGCTGCCTTTATTCTCTCTCGCACAAACTTGTCATGTGAATAATCACGATGATTTGCATGCAGTGTGTACAACATATCCATAGTATATCTCTACAAATCTTTTTGGGACATCTGCACTCTCACACGGTTTTTTAAGCTTCCTGGAGGTTCTCGCTCCACATGTCCAAAAACAGGAAGCTCTTATGCCGGCAATTACACGTTACACGCATTCAAAATAGGACAATGTTAAAGTAGCAGCAAGGGATTAGTGAAGTAGTAAATACCTAAAAATAGACATTTTATGGCCCGTAAAAGTGTTTTTGATGGACGAAGTGCTGTGTGGGTTTGACCAAATGAATACACTTAGCCTATAAACATCGACATAAGCTGTACATGTTTAAACATAACCCTGCCTCTGCCAGTCAGCTGGTGGAAGACCGTTGCTGTCTACAGCCATTCGTATCAATTACTTAAATCATGTTTGGCATCTCAGTCTGTGTTTCATGCTCAGCCTGAGAATAGCCCTGTAATCATTTAGCGGAGGCAAAAGAATGGAAGTATCCAAAACATCTGGCTCGTATTGTCAGACACGGAGATATCTCCGGACTGCTGAAATGGTCTCTTAATCGAGCTGGAAGACCCCATGCAGTGACTCTGCACTGGGAAAGAAGGGAGTAGCTGGTCTCTGGAGGAAGAAAAAAAAATCCAATAAGGATGGGGGGAAAAAATTGCAGAGGCTCCCAGGAACTAAATGAAGTGTTTACATGCATGGCTGCATGCATACTTGATAGTAATAAAAATGCTAATGCCATCTGGATTACTGGATTAACTGCAGAAATATTTGCCTCCTAGTGATGGAGATGATTTATGGGGCGAGAAAGACTCCCGTTTTAAACGGGCCACAGCAAATTAGATTTGATTCAGAAAGCGAGTTATGATTAGTGTATGATTTGGGAACGGTTAGGTAACGCATGCGTGAACCTGCATGCTGGTTTACTGGAGGTTTAATTGTAAGTATAGTGGCATTGTTTATAGCCTATTATGGATGCACTGGTGTCAGCTCTAATGCCCTGCTCAATTACTCATACGCTACTGGTATCACGTAATACCACTTGACTATTGGGGCAGGGGAGCTCAGTGGTTAAGCTATTGGACTGTTGATCTGAAGTCCCAGGGATGCAACTGTTGGGCCCTTAAGCAAGATCCTTCACCTTCAAATGCTCAAATGCAATCAGGCATCAAGTTTGCAACAGGTATACCCGACAGGTACCTCTCCAGGGAGTGGATAATTTATCTCCAATACAGTATGCCTGATGCCACATTGACGGACCCCGTACCCCTTACTTTTACTATGTGATGTAAGTCTAGTGTATGATGCATCTTCCTACGATATAAGTAACCTGATATGCTGCTACAGAAGGTTAGATTCCAAGCCAATCCCCAATCCCCAGCCATTGGATCCAGTGCCGGTCCCAAGCTGGGAGGGTTGCGCCAGGAAGGCCATCTAGTGTAAAACTTGTTCCAAGTGTGGAACGAATGGTCCACTTTGGTGACCCCTCAATGGGAGCAGTCGAAAGACTAACAACAAACATCTTTAATTGAGAGTGTGACGGTGGTTGATTGGAGTGTATACTGCAGAATCAGCGAGTGTGTTAATTAAAAATAAGTGCAAAATGCCATGAATGGTGCGCACACAAATGTAATCATGTACACAGAACCAATTACAAATGAGTCACTGAGCACTGGGGCACACATTCTCGATGGGGTCTACAGTTTGTTCACAAGTCGAGGTGAAATGTGTGGCTCATTTCGAACCAAAAAAAACAAGTTAGCCATTCTCGCACTTTTCATACATATAACTTAATAGCATAATGTTATGAACTACATACTGTACAGCATGGTAAGGTTATTGCTAGCAGGACACAGAAGCAGGGAACATCACCTGAGCTAAACAAAAGGTTTCATAGTTAACATCCTTATCAACGAAAGAGAGAATGAGGGAGCACTTTGATTTGTTGCCCTTATGTTCCATTACACAGTCATGCCGCTTCATGTCCATCCTGTTAGGTCACTCATGCATTTGTTCGTTTTTTGTGTACAGGGCATCGGCGCCTGCCCTCCTTCCATAAAAGCCTAAAAGGGGCTGAAAGAAGGCTAGTCGTGTGTTTGTCCCAGGACCGGTTTAAACAATATCCACACAGTGTTTCCGAGTTGTAAAAGAGTGTTTCAGTCATGCCAGGTCAGGACTCTGCATATAAATCTAATCCAACTGTGTGTACCATGAATAGTTAAGACACAGGAGAGGGAGGAGGTTTGGACGGAGCTTACCCCCACGGTTCAGGGCATCTCTTTGTCCTTGTGTGTGTGTCTGTGTGTGTGAAGCTAAACCGCAGAGCAAACACTGTGAACCTCAGCCACCATGGGGAGGGAGGAAGAGAATGACCATGCTGTTGTGCTCTGTCCATTTCTCATAAACCTCGGCTCAATGGGGCGACCCAGAAAGAACTGCGTGCATTCAGAGATGTTTTTGGCCTAGAGACTTTCTCGAGACGTGTTGCAATGCGGATGTCCTCAAAGATGTGTGTGTATTATGTCAAATAGATTTTCTGCTCAGCGGGAAGAGGGACACTTAGACGCCATTGTCTTGTACATATTTCCCCTTTTTCTAATCGAGTGCTTTTTGATGCTGTTTATTTGCACTAATCAGAAGTCGTTGCTCTTTTCCAAACAGCTCTGTCCCCCAGTGCTGCGATTAGATGGAGACACAAGCTCTAATAATGTCCTTGTTGATCCACAGTGAAACCAGATCCTCCAGAGAAGGTGGTGGCCAGACCAATTCCCAACAATGCACGCAGGCTTGAGGTGACCTGGAACAGCCCATCCACATGGCCGGACATCGAGGCCTTCCCTCTTAAGTACTTCCTGCGTTACCGTCCGCTGATCCGAGACCAGTGGCAGCATGTAAGAGCTATTTTCTTCTCATTTGCAAAGTTGTCACCAAAACAACATATCGGTATTTTATTTAGTTTTAAATCTTGTCTTAGCTTTCTTTAAAAAAATTAATTAAAAAATTAAATACTATTTAAAATGTTGGTCTAATTTGGAATTCACTACCTGGAAAAATACAATGGATTGCTTGCAAGTTTGGGATCTTTTGTACCAGATGGCTTGACCAAACTTCTAGAGTCTGTAATCCCACCTTCAAAAGCTTGTAAGAACTTACTGGCCCATTCAAACTAGTCAAAGGTAGCAGAACAATCAGAGCCTGTCGGACTTACAGTGAGACTTTAGCAGGCTTTCTTTTATCCAGACTAGAGTGAAAGCCCAATCCAAGTTTCTCACTGATGGCATCTAACTGGGATTATTGCGATTTAACACAAGGAACATTAGTATGATAGCAGGTGTGCACATATTCCACTTTTCATCCATTGGATCACAAAGGTGGTATCTCGGATTTGACAGTAAACAAGACCGAAATTGGAAGGATTACAGTAGAGGATGGAGGGTTATCAAATTGGAATCTTGCACCTGCATTGTTGATAATCTCGCAGGTTTTCTCTGTAAGAGACGCCGATGATGAACGCTTTCTCCATAACTCCTGATTTCACATTTGCAATATGGCCTGATACGAACAGGTGGCTTACGGTATCCCTAACAGCGCTTTTCCAACCATCAAGGATTTGTTTAATGTTAGGGCACCAGTTACTCCCATCAAATTAGGTATTGAGTTACATGTTGGGTGATTTGAGTTATGAATATTTTTCGTTTTCTGGTTCAATAAGTTGTGTTTTAATACCAAGTTGTTTACTGTATCATGTCTTGTCGCTGAGATATTGTCAGTGTGGGTTTGTTTCTGAGGAGCACCTTGGAAAACGCCTTGGATATCCCTACTAGCTCTAAAATAGATTCACCAGGTTTATACCAAAAGAAAAAAAACATTTGAAAAAATGTATGTTTTTGTACCATGACTGGAGTAAACAGCATAATATAGTATTCAGGAAAGTGCTTTAAAACAGTGTTTAGAATTAAAACTTTCTCAGTTCTGCTGAAGGATCAGGAGCATAAAACAGAAACGGATTTTTACTGAAATTGAAGATTTGATACATTTCATTTACAGTACGGCACTCTATTGGCCATGTTGCAAAACTAATCTGTGTGACCTGACTTGATATGATGCCTCACGTTTATCTCTTATTCGTGCTAATTCCTACTTGTAGCTTCTTCAAGAATGTGGAAAAGCATTTAATCAATACAACTATTGGGATGCACACTATATGGCCATACTGCATGTGTGTGTTGCACATCACGTTCCAAAATCATGGGCATTAATATTTAGCTGATCCTTCTTTGCATCCCTTGGCTTTGAGGAGATTTTGGACAATGGTTGTGGGTATTTTTGTCCATTCAGCCACAAGAGCACAAAAGGTTGGAAACTGATGTTGGCAAGAAGTCCCAGTGTTTTAATTCAGCTTAAACTTGTTCAGGTAGAGGTCAGGGCTGACTCACTGCGCAGGGCACTTCAGTTCCTCCTTTACAAATTTGTCTTTAGGAACCTCACTTTGTGCACAAGAGCATTTTCAGGCTGGAACATGTTTGAGCTGCGTAATTCCAGGGAAAAGAAATTGTAAGGTTGGAAGCGCAATGGTGTGGCAAAAGTTTTCTAAAGTTCTACAAAGAGATGTCCATGAACCTTTTGCCATATAGCCTACAAAAACTCTAGTGATGTGTTCTGAACTACATAATATACATAAAATACATAAATACAGTATCTACATTCTACATAGTGTGCACTGGTACATGTTAGAGCCCTATGCAGCACAGTATCTCCTCCTACTATTAATCTGACTGTGATTTGAGACACAAATTACACACTGCAAGTTCTACGAGCAATCATTTTTTAGAGTAAAATATGCGATCTAATCCAAGTAATATTGACGCTAAATAAATATTTAATGACTTCATAATATTTCAATTCTATAATTGCAAATTGCTCCATTACAGCTTCAATTTTGCATACACAGTTAAAATATTCAAGGGGAAAACATGTTAAGCAGATTTATTGTCGCGTTTGTGCCGGAAACACACTATTAGTCAACAGTTTGGATCCGCTCACTCGGAGAAGGTGCTTAAGTTTTTTTTTTGTTTTCTTTTACTCATTTAGAAAAATAATGAAGACATAGAAAATAAAAATTCTCAACCAGACCACTTTTATTTTTAATAGGACAAGCTCCAGTTCTGTAGAGTGTCTCGACAGCCTAGAAAAGCTTAGTCTAGTAATAAATAGAGGAAAGTAACATTTTTAGCAAAACATCTTTCATGTTTTTAGACAACTTTTAAGAATACCCTTGACAAAAGAGGAATGTAGTGAAATTGTTCTCATGGCTGGATCGGGAGGTTGTCTCAAGGAACGTCTACGAAGTGCACTTATTTGCAGAACTCCAGATGTGTTAAGACGAGTTTATCAGAAAGGACTGTGTGTGTTTAGAGAGAAATGGCAATCGTGTTTAGGCTTTAAAATAGAGATAAAGATAAAATTTATTCCATGTAAGGAGACTCTTGGGACCTTTTTTTATCTAATAATTAGTGGGAAACTTTGAAATTCAACTAAACATTTTTTTCTTTTAATTAAAAAAAAAAAGAATTATTTACAATATATTTTTAATTAGGAATATTTTTCAAATTAAAATAAAAATTTTATTTGCCACATACGCAGTCATACACTGTATGATATGCAGTGAAATGCTTATACTGTATGACCGCCAGTGAACTTAAAAAGATTATCAATAAGAAATAAATATGGAATAAAATATGGGAAAACTTTAGCTATGGAAAATATAGCTATAGAGTATAAGAACAAAATATAAAATATAAGAAAAACTTCCAAGCTTATTTTACTGGACTGTATTTATATTCAAATATGAGGGTAGTCCTAAATGTCAAAGTGTGCATAAGTTTTTTTTTATTAACTGAGATAGATCATTCAAATTGCACAGGTTGGGAGAGTAACTACTCAAAATATTCTCTACCACCAGCAATATATTTGAACCAGCGTTGAACCCAACTCTCGAATCCTCTTTGAAAAAATAAATAAATAATAAATATATATATATATATATCAGGTATTTACTGTTACACCCACTTTTGGATGAGTGGTCACTTTTCATGGTCTCCCACTGCATGGTTTGTCTTTAATGCTGGTTTCCCCTTCTTTAAACTTCTTCATCCATCTGTGCACATTGCTCTTGTCAATGATGTCATCTCTGTAAACAATCTATAAACATAGTGCAGCGGGAGACCATCGACTGTGACCAAGGGGATTTTCCGAGAGGATTCAAGAGCCGGGTTCAGCGATAGTGCAAATGCATCATATGTGATAGAGATTATGTTGAATATAGAGAAAAAAATTATGAAAAAAATTGATGCCTACTACTGCATTACTTTCAGTACAGTCCTTTTAATAAATGTATTGTTAAGCTGCTTATTAAAATCCCTTTCGTTTGTAACTTCATTATTTAGATTTCTTTCAAACATAAGCCTTTATCAGAATGTATTTAAGGGTACAAACTTTAGACTGACAGTGTATTTAAGGAAAGAGTGTTTTGGAATGAAGCAATGTGTTAAAGCGGATTCATTTATCTCAATATCTCGGCTAATATTTGGTTAACCTCTGCCATATGAATAAGATAATATCTGCAGTAGTGAAAAGGAAAAAAATATATTTCTAGGGAATTATTGCAAGCCAAGTTCAAAACGCCCTGTTTCTGTAGAAAAACTGTCTATTAAAATGAACTACATGTCGACCACATTTATTTTCTGATATTGATGTGTAGGTGGTGACAGAGCACAACCAAGCTGTGTTAATATCTGTTGAAAAAAGTAGTGGCTTAGTGGTTGGCACTGTCACCTTTCACCTCCAGGGTCTGGGTTTGATTCCCATCTCGGGTATGTGTGCATGGAGTTTGCATGTTCTCCCCGTGCTTGGTGGGTTTCCTCCATGTACTCCGGTTTCCTCCCACAGTCCAAAGACATGCAGATTAGGCTAATTGCCGTTCCCAAATTGCCTGTAGTGTATAAATATATGTGTGTTCCCTGCGCTGGTTTTGCACGCCGTCCAGGGTGCCCTAGTATCTCCTGGGATAGGCTCCATGCCCATGTGACCCTGTATACAGGATAAAGCAGTATAGACGATGAAAGAGTGAGACTGAAACTTTCTTTTCAGTTTTCTCCAAGCCCTGTACATTTGTAAAAAAAAAAAAAAAAAAAAAAAAAGAAGAAGAAGAATTGAATAAAATAAATGTAAGTGCACCAAATATTCTTTGTAAACTCCAACCACCTGATCACACACTAGTCAAGTACAAGTACAATTTATAAAATCATCCAATAGAGAATGTTTTTTTAATCAATTAGCCTGAATGTATTTACCTTGATTTTATTCTTAAACCTTCCCATGATTCACACAGGTATTGATCTTTGCAGGTCTGAAAAGAAAGAAAATGCTCAGCTGCTTTACTTTCCATTGAACGCTTCATCTGTTTCATAGGGGCGCACATCTTAGCTGTCTCTCACATATGATAACACTCACTGTATCATTATAAGAGGGCTTTGGAGAGATGAAAGAAGCAGGTCAGAATGTCGGAAGACATCCATTTCTCTGAGTCAGACATCGCTGACTGATGGAACGATTGAGCTCGCAGACGTTCCTGTTCGTGTCCGTATTCATGTTGGAAGTTGAAAATATGCAACCAAGATCAGGACCAGACTGGTGGATCATTTTGGGTTCACATGTGTTGGAATGCACTGCCATGTCCATTGTTTTGGATTGGAATTTTTAGGATTTAAGTGCATGCTTTGAAACTTAATGAAGTTGTACGTTGAAGACTATGGCTTATTTAGAGCCAAAGTGATTTTTTTTTTTCCAACACATGGTGGGAGTTTAAAAGGAACATTTTCCAGACATTCTGAAATAGACATTATGAATTATTTTTTAATAGATGTGCAGTTAAGGGTGGCATAGTGGTTAGTAGTGTTACCTCACACCTTCAGGGTCTAGGGTTCGATTTCGACCTTGGGTCTCTCTGTATGGAGTTTGCATGTCCTCCCTGTGGTTTGTGGGTTTCCTCAGGTCACTCTAGTTTCCTCCAAAACCTGTCCATGATGTACCCCTTGTCGTGTCGTACTGTAAGCTCCTTGCGAGAGGCGAGAGGCCCCCTGTGTCGGTATAGAGAATGACTGAGTGAGATATGCATATCGAGGCATGCAATTAAATATCAGTAGAAGTTCTAGAACCGTCAAGGGATTTTTTTTTTTTTTTTCGTAAAAATGTGTGAGACTTGCAGTCGGCATGCCAGGATCGCAGTAGAGAGGATATGATTAACAACATAACAGCATCAAAAATATGAACCTGAATGCAATGATTAATGTTTCACTGGGATTTAGTTGGAAGGGGTGATGCAAGTTCATGGTTCACATAATTCCAGCACTCTTAATAATTCAAAAGACAGTAATAAAAAATGAGTTTAGAAGTATATAAGACTAAAAAAAACTGCTCAGGGTTGATAAATTACTCATAACATTACAGTTATGGACGGCACAACCCGTAGTCAATACTGTGCATGATGTGATCGGTTCTTGACCCCCAATTACCTTATTTAATATCAAGTTATTCAATTTTATTCAGTGCATGATATGCATTATTCAGCGACAGCAGTTAAGGTAAATGGAAATGTGTGTAAATGTAATCCGGTGAATTCAAGGTGTTCCAGGTTCCCATAAGATTAAAAGACAACCCCTTTGAAAGAGCGCAGAGCTGATAAAACACTGTATTTCGCAAGGAGTCGCTGTATTAAATTCTAATTAGAAACCACTGTATTGATTACATCTGGTAGGAATGTGGGTCTCTGATTTATGTATGAGCTGATTCCTTTGTCCCCGTTGTAATACTCGAACCATCAGCATGATGTAACCGAGTACGTTATAACTACCTTGTGCATTCTTCGCATTGGCATTTCTATAATGGTTGAGTAGAAGTGTGATTTTTGCTGTATTGTTGAGAAGAATAGCTGCAGCGGGAAATTCAATAGATGCCTGTTCAGGCTCGATTGCCATTGATTGTAGCCAGGAACG
>JAQMYG010000009.1:19987313-19999060 GCA_030014215.1 Clariallabes teugelsi | reverse complement strand
CAGGATATTAGTAGTAGAAGTATTAGATTATTATTATTATTATTATTATTATTATTATTATTATTATTATTATTATTGGTATTGTTATTATCATGTAAATATGTAAGCAAATAAAATAAAATAAGGTAGCGCCATAAATATTCATAGCTGGCGACTTCCTTACATGGTTCATTCTGTGAATATCTTGTTCATGGTAAGAGCAGGGATCTAAAATGAATACGGTTTTACGCAGGACGACATACAATCAGCAGATTCTTATGTTCTTCTTGTTTTTTTTTTTATGTCAAGCATTAAAGTTTATAAAAATGCCTGCGCACTTGAGAATAGGTGCACTAGGGTCAGACACTTCTGTTGAATTAACATCTAGAGTTTTAAATTAATACTGTACAGTGTGGATATAGGTCGGAAATCACATGTCACCACTGGTCAACACTGGTTGAAAGTACAGTTTTTTATCATTTGTACAATTTAATTTAATTTAATTTAAGTACAGAAGTGGGGAAAAAATGTTTTACTGTGACAAGCAGCAAATGAAGAGTTTATGTAACATCCTTCGCGGCAACCTCATTTCCCCTCTCGTCTGTTCCAACCACTCAGCATTCAGCATCACCAGTACACTAATCACCAGTCCGATCATCATCTGTTATCATCCGCACCAGTTTCTCACTGGTTCATTCCTTAAGTTAGATATTTTTTATGCTTGAATGATTTGTAAGTCAGTATCTGGCCTAAATAAACACCTGCTCAGGTACTGTATATGGACTGGACTGAAAATGAGAGCCAACAATGAGATTTAGAAATGTCCTGCAGGACATCTGGAGAACTATTCCTCAAGACTACATTAAAAATACAATAGTCTGGCTCTCTAGAAGCAAAATATGAAAAAATCATGGGTGGCTCAAGACTACTGCACAGTACTGTATATTGTAAGTGAAGCATGTAGGGGATTTTTCAGAATTTACGGAATGTGCTAGAAAGAAATCAATCCGAGATTCTACGTCATAAACATTCTGTATTTTTTTCTTACAGCCATTAAAAATGATGTTGTTAGTGGTTTCCATAAAAGATTATTTTTTTTAAGTATATATTTATGAGTTAATTCTACAGTGCATCAGTAATACTGTGGATGACAGAAATGTTGCTTTATCTTAATGTATATAAAAATATATGCTTATTGAATATTCTCTCTCTCTCTCTCTCTCTCTCTTGCAGATAATATAATTCATTCCTGTGGAAAATCTTCGAATTCTATTTTGCACATCTAAATGGATATCGTGCATTGATAAATTAAGTTTTTTTTCTCTCACAAAAAGAAAAAAAAAATAGTGCGATTAATAAACGATGACTTTAAGAACCGAAAAGGGGGAAAACGCATCATGGGCGGCGTGGCTGAAGGTGGAGTGAGCGCAGGCACGGGACTCTGAACCCCAGGGAAGCTAAACATATGGGGACACACAAGTCAACAGGCTTCTGTCTCACAGCAGCACAACAATGAAAAAAAAACGAACGAACGAACAAATAAACAAACAAAGCATCCATCCTTTTTTCCCCTTTTGATTTTTTTTTTTTTTTTTTTTTATAAATCAGAGCCTTTTTTGACGTTTTGCACACACACTGGAGACGGTAGTACAAGCTCCACCTTTGTGTGTCATGAAATTCAGCAGCATACAGCTAACTGGTCATGCCAAAGACGTGGAGATTTCTCTTTCCCACGATCCTTAGCTTCCCCAAGCCTGTGTCTGTGCGAGGGACTGGAAGCTGCAGCGCAAAATCTCCATCCAGCAAACCGGAGCTTCATAGACTGAGGACTAACAAACTTAGAATGAAGGTCATCATTTTGATTAATTTTCTCTTTACAGCATTTAGCGTTCTTTCTTTTTTTTCTTTCTTTCTTTTTCTTTCTCTTTATTGGATTTGGCCCTTGATAATGAGAGGCTGAAAGACAGATGCTTACACACACACACACACACACACACACATACTTTAAGGAAAACAGTGTCTTACTCCATGGTGGTGTACTGGACTGAAATTTTTAAAAGGAATAAACATGAATTGTATCTGACCAATCTGTTTATTAGTTCTATGTAGAACCACTTTTATCGCTCAAGTCTATACGCCTTTTTTTTTTTTTTTTAATCAGATTTTCATAGCCAATGTCCAAATTTTCTGTTGCGTTATTCAAGGAATACTGTTGTAATTTTATGGGGGTTTTTTGTTATTGTTTATTTTTTTTATTAAGCAACATACATATAGCATCTTAGTTTATTTTTCTCATTGACAATTGCTTAATTCTCCACGATCATATTTTGTAAACTACGATATGTATCTTTAACATGGAAAAAATACTTTATTATTTAATAATGTATGTATTAGCCTTAGATTCTTGTAACCTGTATCTGGGTTCTTTTTATAGATGTATATAAAACAAGAGGTTGTTCATTAAATGTGACCATTTCACAATGAGTTGGACTAGTGGATTATTTGTTTCCATGATCAGATATGAATTCATCAAAGAATACAGCAGTTAACAGTTTCTTAGTAATTGATTTAATATTTCCATAGTATTTTCTTTGTTTGTTTTTTTGTTTGTTTTTTTAATTGTAAAAGTTTTTTTCAATTATTTTGAAATTAATTTTGAAATTTTTTATTTTATTAAAATTAAAATCAGACATTATATCAGTCATGTACAGTATACACACTATATGGACAAGTGTTTTTGAATTCACAAGTAATTTTGAATTCAGGTTTTCCAATCAGGCCCGTTATGCCCACTGAAGTGCAATCCTAATGCTTCAGCATACCAAGACATCTTGGACAATGCTATGCTTCTAACTTTGTGGCAACAGTTTGGGGAATGCCCTTTTCTATTCCGACATGATTATGCCCCTGTGCACAAAGCAAAGACTATAAAGACATGGTTTCGGTGATGAGTTCGGTGTGGAAGAACTTGACTGACCCAAACACAGAGCCCTGACCTCAACCCCATCGAGCCCCTTTGAGATGAACTGGAATGAAGATTGTGAGTCAGGCCTTCTCGTCCAACATCAGTGCCTGACATTATACAGTAAATAATCTCTACAGAATGAACGGCCACAGATTCCCACAAAACCACTCGAAAATCTTGTGGATCCAAAAGCTGAGTTTGTGTGTGTATATATATATATTACCTACTAGTAATGCCTACTAGTCTTCTTTATGATTTTTCTGTTCTGCATGTTTGAAAGTGCAGTGACCCAAATCATACTTTAGGGTTCATTTAGAGAGACAGATTGCTAATACTGTACAAATGCCGCAGTTCAAAACAATTCTGCACCTTTTATCTACTAATTTGTAAATTAAATAATGAGGTAAAGACACACACAATTGGCTACAGAAAAGCTGACTAGCAGTTTGGCTTCCTTAAAAAGTGGCAAAAGCAGTAATGTAGCTTAAATAGGTGGTTAATTTGCTGTCTACAATAATTCTTTTTTAAAGGTGGCATGAACAGGACAGGTGAGCATTTATGTGTGCACAGAGTTTATTGCTGGAAGTGAATTTGGTGCAGTGTGACTAATAGGCCATGTACAGCACGCAGATAAAAACTGCACACACGCTCTGAACACCAGATTTACTTACATTCCATCCATTCATTATCTATAATGCTTATCCTGTATGGAGTTGCCGGAAGGGCTGGGGCCTATCCCAGGGAACTCAGGACACAAAGAGTGGTACACCCTGGATCACATGAAAATGATGTCAAATTACAGAGCATAAGAGAAATAAAACACTTAAAGTTGTTCTGTTATTAGAGGAAAAACAATAATAGTTTAAGAAACATTCATACAAAATGTATTTATCTAAATGTCCAGGTCAAATACATCATATTCATTTTCCAAGATTTTTTTCATCAGATGACATGTTTTTAATCTATATAGCCTTTATGCATTTGTAGTATAACATTATTTAATGTTATATAACAAGGAAGGCCTGTTTTTATTCAGTGGATCTCAGGAGACTTAGGGCACGAGGCAGGGGACACCCAGGGACAGAGTGCCAATCCATCGCATACTGTAGCACACCCACACTCATTCACACATCATGGGCAACGCCAATTAGCCTAATCTGGACTGTGGTAAGAAACCAGATTACCCAGAGGAACATACAACCTCCATGCACCCCAAGGGAAGAATCAAACCCTTGACCCTGGAGTCGCGAGGGCACAATCCACAATGCTAAACAATAATGAATTAGAATGAGGTAATTATTTAGGAATGAATCAAAACCTTTTAATCAAAAACTGCTGAACTGTTTATGGCCATTGGTTTCAAGACATCAACATCACTATGGAAATGTCAAAAATCTGAATCTCCCTCAAACTGAATTGTTACAGTGAATTTCTGTCTTGAATTGTTGTTGAGTATGGAAAAGATTTTGCTTTTGTTCCTCGCAAAACTGTCTAAACGGTCTGGAATAGGAGCTGCGTCTGGCAACAGATGACTGACGTAACATTTAATTAAGCTGTCCTGGGTCTCATCCTTGTAACATGAAAAAGTCAATTCCTAAAAAAAAAAAATCCCTAGAGGTTATACAGCAGTGTATTTCATGAATGTGATTTACTTTTTTTTGACTGGCTTTCGTTGCAATGTAAGAAAAGTCATCTTGTCAGCTCCTCCATGTGCTCCTATCTCTAGGAGAAAATTTTTGCCTTGTCTACGCATCAGTCTCCCTTTCTATCCACAAGCCCTCTGTTGATTCAGCCTTCACTTTTCAGGCTTCCAGGCTGAAAGACATGAGCGCTTATTAGCTGGCAGAGGAGGAGAGGAAAATCTTGCTGGAAAATCAATGGCCCATAACGTTCGACTGGAGGCCTGCGGGCTCTGGTCAGGCATTAAGATGACAGATCTGGTCTAGCCGAGAAGCACAGGAGGCTTTGTTAGTTCCGTGGATCGAGGGTGGAGGTTGGTGATGGATTGCCTATGGATTGTGATTTCGGCAAGCTTTAAAAAAACATGTCAGCACATTTTCGCAGGAGTTCTGCTTTTGAAAATGTTTGGTACTGATGTGGCTCTAACACACTCTCCTGGCACCAGCTCTGGCAGCGGAAATAGCAGAGAATTGTGGAAGGGAAAACGAAACAAATTGCTTGGAAGAGTAATAGACATGACAGTATTTTATGGCCTCCTTTTTTTTTATTCATCTTTTCACTTCCACCCCAAAAGAATGCAAAGCATAATTCAACACTTCATTGGATTTACAGCAGGTGGAGTTGCCTTTCAGGCAATCGCTTAATATCAAGACATCTGTGGAGCCATAAAATATCTGAATTTGGAGTACACACTTTTATAAACAAAAAAAGAGAGAATATTTTAGTTTTTCTGTCTGTACACTGCCTGGCTGCTAAACGTCCCCATTTCAGAAGTGTCAACTTATTGGACTGCATCAATCAATGAAAACAGCTAAGGAGATTTGAAATGACTGGAAACTGGGTCAAGAACCCTTCAACACGTTATGAAAAATCTGGAAGGATAGTGCTGAACCGTTAACTTGTGGAAGAAATGTGGTCAGAAAAAACATCATAAATGGAGATCTTTTAAACACTTGGTGATGTTGCATGGTAAAAAAAATATATATATAAGAGGAAAAGAAAATAGCTATGTTTAATAGTAAAAGTAAGAGCATTTCCATACACACACACAATGTGATGAGAATGAGCGTAATCAGACAAAGACAGGTTTCAGTTTGCTAGGAAGCATAAGGATTGGACTTTAAAGCAATGGAAAGGTCATGTGGTCTGATGAGTTCAGATCGACCCTTTTGGTCCACTACAAGCCTCTGGATTGTACAGTGTTACTGTATGATCTGGAGTTGCTCCACTGGTCAGGTCTAGACTCAGCAACGTTATGTGGCAATAAAATGAAGTCAGCTGATGACCTGAATGTACTGAATGACCAGGTTTTTCTACTCCTATGGAACACTGGTATATGCCAGGACTCAGATTGTGAAAGAACGCTTCTGAGAGCATGAGGAACCATTTTCACACATGAACTGGCCACCAGATTGTATGCTGTAATCAAAGCTAAAGGTTGTTCAATTAAATCTTTTTCACTTTTTTTGTTTTTGGTCAGGCAGCGTATTAATTAAGTAAGACCCCGGAAAAGGTTGAGATTGCTCTAGGGAAAGATTTCCAAAATACCGTAACTTGGAGAAGCATTTAACTTTAAAGTAAAGCTATTTGTTTTTTGGGGAGTAGACTTGTTAAAATACAAGTACTGGTTAAACTAAAAAATATTTTGGCCTCATTTACAATTTTGCTATTATGGCTTTTACTCAAATAAATATAACTTGTACTATATTTAATGTATTTAGTTTAATTAACCTAAACATACCCATTTTAACCATTATTTAACATTATTTATTTTTAACTTCAACTTAATTGTTTTAGTAGAAATTCTGCCCTTGATTTAAATATGTTGATGCATGAATATATTTTTTTCAGTGTATTTTAATACCTGTACCACTTTCTCATTAGTAAAATTATCCAATCAGTCAATCATGTTCCAGCAGCGTAATGCATAGAAAAACAAAATCATGCTTATACTGGCCACAGGCATCGGATTGCATAAAACATCACAATACAGATAAATATGCTCTCAGGGATGATTGTTTACAGCAGAGTATTTCAAAAACAGAGCATTTCATAAAAAACATGAATGTCGGAAAAAAAAAAAAAGAAAAAAAAAACCTCCCCTGAGCTGCAGTTGTGCAGAAACACAAGATCAGAGAAGAATAACCAGACTGGTTCAAGCTGCTGCGATGTGATTGCCTGGTAAGTCTAAAATGCATAAATCAACGGTGTTACATGTGTTCCTATTTAAATGACCAGTGGATATATGGTAGTTTGAGTCAGAAATAAATGTATCCATATTTTACAGTCAAATTCCAACAATAAGCCTTTACAGTGTAATACTGTATATTAAATCTACTCTACAAACCTAAGCCAGGCATAACCATACTATAAACATACAACTGCAGTAGTGCTATGATGTTATAATACCTGGAATAAGCATTATGACTGTAAAATACCTTTTGACAGTGCTCAAGTAAAAAAATAATAAAGATCTGTCATGATACGTGTTAACGAGAGTACACTCAGCATAACATGGCAGTTACTGTTAATGGTAGCTTGACACTCATACCACTATATCACTGCAAACGTGACATGTTTACGACATGATGATATTGGTTTTATGATGTACAGTAAGCTTCAGGTAAAGTGTTACCACACACCCACACATGCCTGAGCACATACTGTACTGCTGATTCATTGGTTTCTTCTTTACATACAGTGATGTATGAAAATAAAAATCAGAGAGGAAGTTTGGGGAATTTTTTTTCATATAAATCTGGTACTTAATATAATTTTACATTTTTTATAACAAAAAAATCATTCAATATTTTACAATTTTCAAAATTCAAGATTCTGCATTGTATGACAGCATGCAGTTTCTCAAATGACCACTAGGAGCTGGCTCCAAAAGTGAGTCAATCATCATAGACCTCCATGTTTAAAATGTTCAACTTTACAACAGATTAAATGTTTGCAGTCTGGTACACAAAAAATGGTTTTGGTCTCTATAGCTAGATTTATAAATCTTTGATCATGAAAACTCTATTGGCGGCACAGTGGCTTAATGGTTGCACCTCCAGGGTCCGGGTTCGGTTCCCGGCCAGGTTCGATTTCCATCTCTGTGTGCATGGAGTTTGCTTGTTCTCCCCATGCTTGGTGGGTTTCCTCTGGGTACTCCGGTTTCCTCCCACAGTCCAAAGACATGCAGCTTAGGCTAATTGGCGTTCCCAAAGTGCCCAAAGTGTGTGTGTGTGTGCCCTGTGATGGATTGGTACCCTATCCAGGGTGTACCATGCCTCATGCCCTAAGTTTCCTGGGATAGGCTCCAGGCCCCCTGTGACCCTGTATACAAGTTAAAGCAGGATAGAAGATAAGTGAGTGAGTGAGTGAGTGAGTGAGTGAGTGAGTGAGAGACTCTACGGGGTCTACTGATATTTATCAAACTCATCAGTTCAAATTACATTGAGCCAAAAATGAGTGGTTTGGATGAATGGTATTGCAGGTGTCAAACCATTAGCTGGCTGTTATGTATCACTTTAGCTGACTGGCTAACTGGAATCATTGTAGATTAACTTATTACGAGAAATGTAGGAGTTGACATGGAAAATAAAATTAGCCCCCTTAGCATTTCAGATAAGCTGAAGATAACCTTGCTAACTTGTGGTAGCTGATTTAAGTAGCCATGTTCCAACCAACAGCCGGGCTCTGTTCGATCCACCTGTTTGACCATTCATGGTTTAACCGGGGTTTAGACGTAGTCAACTAATGCCAAGATGGAAGCAACCAGGTCTTCCACAGTTGAACATCAAAACCAATGGGTGATGTCATGGAAGGGTTGTTCAGTTTTTATACAGTATATGCTTTTCACTCATGTTCTTGCTGGTAATATACTGTAATTGTAATTAAATAATTAGAAAATAGATGCAATCTCAAACATCTGAATATACTGTACATCTGACCAAAATGTGCTCAAATGTTTGATATCTTACTAACCACATTCTCTAATTCAGCAGCTGAATCTATGTACCCCACACTGGCTGTCTTTAGAAATATCGTCTCCTTAATCCTAAAATCTCCATTCCTGCTGTTTCCAATCCACACACCAACTGCTAAAGCAGCTCAGCCTGTGATCTGATCTGATCAGCATTTTGACATTCTTCATCATTCATTAGGTTTAAACCCCCAACTGTGGATTTCAGCAAAATCAATAGCTCATTGCTCGGCTGTCGACTCCTGGACCTGCCTAATGACAGGTTCGACCTTTTAGAGCGGCTAACTACAAGACTGACATCGAATCACTTCAGGGCACAATTGCCATAGCCTTTCACGGTATCACGAAAGGTGAGGAATACCTCAAGGAGATTCTGGAACTTTTGGATAATTTCCAAGCTCAACTTTAACATTTCCATTCGCAGCTGGTGATGACGTGGAGAGGGAAAAAAAAACTTTAGCTCAGTAACTGGAATAAATGACCCCGAGTGATAATTAAAGCTAGTGCTGATCATGCTTCAATGCAATTTCAGTGATTTGATAAAATGATAGTAATTATCATTATGGATCTCCGGTTATTAGTTGGATGAAACCTCATTAATATATAATGTATTGTACTGTCTTCTAAAATTACTGGCCAGCTTTTTTATAATTTGTTCTGATTTCAGTCTCAGAGTTTTGTCTAATTAAAAGGCAGCACCATGGTAGAACAATCCAGGGTGATCTTGGGTTACTGAACATTTGGGTTGTCACTAGGTTCGTCATTTCCTTCCTACCTTCCAAAAACATACCAGTTGTTGGACTTGGTTATACAATATATGGAAGTTTGGAATATAACCAGGTATGTGTGTATGATGTTTTGTGATGGACTCCCATCTGGTTCATGGTGTATTCCTGCCTCATGCCCAGTCTTCCTGGGACAGGCTCCAACCGTAGTCATGGAAAAGTGAGATTACTCTATTTTCCACTTTCTACCTTGTGTGAAAAAAACCTATAGCTAAGCCAAGCTAAGTACAGATCAATAGAAAGACTTCAATACAACTGCCATCACTACCACTGATTCCATCTTCCCTTTAGAATTCCTGAAGGTATGAAAAGAAAGTTGACCTCTGACAACCCTTTATTTGGAAAGATGACGGGCCAACAGGTACAAACTCTAAAGTGCTGCAATCCAGTAAAGCACCACTCACATGCACGGCACCATCCACTCTTATTAGTTTTTTTTTTTTTTTTCCCCTGTTCTTTTGGCAGGAGAATTATGAGGTACAGTTTTTTTTTATACTGTTGTTGTTTGCCCCTAAGCTTTTAATTCATGAATAGAAAATACAACACAATATTGGGTTTGTAATTGAAGTGTAACCTTAGCTAAGTTTCTGTCAACCTGAGACTATTGCATGAACATGCTGAATGTAAACGGTAATAAGAAAATATTTATGGATTTGGCTTCTGGAAGCAATAAAATGACTTCATAATGCTTTACATACTGAACACAAAGCTTTCCTTCCTCAATTTATGTCTCTGAGACATGTTATCTCAGATCAGATGGAAATATACAGTATATTGTTTATGTGCTCAATCTGATATGGAGCTGATAAATACTATGATGCTTGGACTAGTAAAAAAAAAAAAAAAAAGCACTCAGGTATTGAGTTCCACCCCTGTTAGCTACAGTTGGGGATAATTCATATTGCAGGACTTCATTGATGTGATAATCCGATTCAGTACATTCAGGTAGTCAGCTGAATTTTTTTTTTTTCTGATTTTCTTACCATATAACAGTGCAGAGTCTAAACCTCACCAACTGAAGCAACACCTTTGTGGAATAGGGTCTTTTTTTTTTTTTCCGTTGCTCCAAAATCCTAGCAAACTGAAGCCTTTTTTTCTGATAAGTCTTACTAAAAAGTGGTTTTCCTATAGCCACACAGCTGTTTTGGCCCAATCCTATGAGTTTCCTTCACATTGCATGTGTATGGAAATACTCTTACTTTTACTATAGCTGTGATTTCTATTGCTGGTTTTTTTTTAAGATGCAACTTCACCAAACATTTAAGTAATCTCCAATCACAGTCACTGCTGGTTCTGCACTATACTTCCAGATTTTATATATTTTGGACAGTTCTTTAACCAATTCCAGTAATTTTAATGTTTTCTCTGCCTCAGACAGGCCAATAGCTTGACCTTCTGAAACGATGATCTTTTTGACCAGGCAGACTATATAAGATTTACTGATAAATAAAATAAAAAATGCTGTAGTCTGTGTCAAAGAGTCAATGCTGTGCCAAAGCATTAAATGGATAAAATGCTGTGAGAGAAAGAAAATGGTTCAAATGCTGTAGGATAAAATGGTTCCTTGGGTAAGTTGGAAATGGGGCAAAAATTGTGCACCCTGAAAGATTAATGTATTGAATATCAAACATTTCTACAATATGATTTTTAATAATTGACTGGGACCAATTAAATGTTTATTCCTAAAAAAATACTTATATTGTATTTGTGAATAAAGGACTTACGTATATTGGTCAGTTCCTGGTTCATCTATTGGCCTACAGTACTTGAGCATCAAGAGCAAATGTCTTGGAGCGACAGACTGCAAGATACAATTTTAAAAATGGTTGTTTATGTAACAACCTCAGCAGCAACCTCATTTCCCCTCTCATCTATTCCAACCACTCAGCATTCAGCATCACCAGTATACAACCCCCCGGGCCTGATCATATATATCATCATCTGCACCTGTTTCATACTGGTTCATGCCTTAAGTTAGATGTGTTTTTGCTTAAATAATTCATAGGTCAATGTCTGCTCAGGTACAGGGACTGGACTGAAACCGAGAACCAAAACCTGACAAAAATGAGTTCTTCAGGAAGCCTGAAGAACTATTCCTCAAGACTACATTAAAATTTGAGCAAAATATGAAGAAATGATGGGTGGCTCAAGACTTTTGCCCAGTGCTGAAGATAATCAATGCAGTAAACAACATCCAGAGACAACAGTGTGAAAATACTAAAATTTATCACATACACCTACAAAAATAATTTTTTTTGGTTACCTGATAATTTCCATGCTACAACTAGCAACTAGCTCTAACTCAACTAACATTTGAAAGGCCACACACACACACACACACACACACACACACACACACAAAACA
>JAQMYG010000009.1:19975186-19987213 GCA_030014215.1 Clariallabes teugelsi | reverse complement strand
GAAGAGAGAGACGGAGGATATATATATATATATATATATATATATATATATGAAGAGAGAGACGGAGGATATATATATATATATATATATATGAAGAGAGATGGAGGGAGAGACAGAGAGCTGACATCCTTCCTACCTAGAGAACATTTGACATTTCAATTTCCACAGATGTCACGTCAGAAGCTTTGACATAAGCCTTACATTAACTTTTTTAGCATCACTTTATGAAAGGTTAATGCTATGTTTATTAATGTGTTCTGTGTATGATTCAGGTGTTATGTCAGCTTCACATCAAAGGTGATGAATTTTGCTGGTTGAAATAACCCTTTATAAAGGTTTATGACAATTTACAGTACGTCAGTTGCCATTTGTTACTAATCTTATATATTTTATATATACATATACAGTATATATATACTATCTCTGAGGAAGCCTTTAGTTTTAAATCCATACTACTTACAACATGTTTTGATTTAGCCTCGGACCAGACCTGTACCATTTTCTGATTTGGGAATATAAGCACCGGTTGGAAGGTAGTGATTTAATCTTGACGGTCTCTGCTTCTCATTAGTTCCTCACATCAGACCTGTTGCAGATGTACTCTGAGCCATGAGATCTGTTTGAGGAACGTTGCCTGGACCGTGCCTGCTGGGGGGACGGCCCCGAGCCTGTTCAGCAGGAGAGCATTAAAGGTGCCATGTGATGTGCATTATGCATGAATCATGCTCTGTAACGAGGAGCAAAGGGTTGCGGAGCGGAGCAGAGCATCGGCCATAACTTGGATGAGCTGAAAAATACCAGCTCGGCCTGTTCCAGCATCACCAGCTGCTCGGAGAAACAACTGCCGCAGAAGCAGTTGATGAATTGGAAAATTCCCCATCTGGGATGAAGCCAGCCTGCTTTCATGCTCCCAAGTCCGGGAAGGAGAGGAAGGTCGAGTCAGGGAGGCGCTAATTAAATTCAGCCTTAGCCTGGTGCCTTGTCCCTTTCCTCTTTCGTTGTAGGTCAGACACAGAGCAGAGGGTGTGTGAAGGGTTGAAGGGAACTGTGGGTGAGAGATAGTGGAGGGTGAAAGGGCCAAGCCTCCTCTCTTTCATGCAGTAAGGCATTACTAAAACTGATTTATAGCATGCTCCCCCCTCCCCATCTCTGTGGGACTTTGGCGTTCCTGGTCTGCTCTTGGCTGTGATGTCTGTATCCAGCGTCCAGGATCCAGATATGGAGCTTGTGGGGAGTCGGTGAAGCCTGACACCCTGCCGCTAGGGCAGTTTTCTGGTGTATCTCATGATACAAGCTCCCTGCTTCAAAGCCATGCCGTAGTAACCTGACTGACACTTTTATGACTTGGCAAAAATAAATAAATAAAGCTGCCGTCAGCAGCAGGATGTAGCGCTGGTCTGGAAAAGAGCTCCTAATCCGCAGAGACTATCGGGGCCAAGACGCCCAAGATTCTCAGCAGCCACACTTCGACCATAAAGCCTCACGTGTTGGCATACACACACCAGGCAGATGCACTTATTGGTTCTGTTGGGGGGAAAGAAGAAAAAGAAGAAGAAGAAGAAAATGCACTGTTCAAGAGCTCAACAGTCAAGTCAAGGCTCTGAAGTCCAGCACAAATCAATTCTAGAGGAGTCAATTGCTCAATCACTTGCTTACCTTTATAAGACAGAGCTTTAATAGGGGTAAACATGCCATGCGAGGCAGCACGACTGATTGAGTGTGATTACTTACTCATTATCCAGCTCTAAATAACATCTGATTGGAGCTGGATAATTTAGTGACAGACAGAGCTCAGTCATTTCATCCCTTATTTTATACTCTTTCAAACCACAGATTGTATAATTATCCCTGTTTATCACACACATGTGTGTATTTACATGCGCATGTCTGTAGCACGAAATCTTTTATAGACGATTTGATGCGATTGAAGTAAAACACAGAGGCACGTCTCGGGATATAATTACACCGGGATGAGTTTATAGAGATGAGGTTTTTTTTTTGTCTTCTACTTCTGATGTCTTTATAAAACCCGGGATTTATGTCTTGCATCGTGAAAATCTACTCGCAGGAGCTTTTAAGGACACCAGGTAAGGACAACACCCATGAATTCTCTCTGTATTGATGTTCAAGCTCATTCTGTTTCAGTCTGTGAATCTCAATAGACCCTGTTTTACGCTGACACACACACAGACACACAGTGTCCTCTCATCAGGGAAGGCATTAAACTGAACTGTCACTGTAATCCTGTCTTCTCTGTCCAAACATATCTGAGTTAGGGCCTAATAAAGAAATGATCCCTAGTCACTTCTGTGAATATAGACTGCCCCCTGCTGGACTGAAACATGCTGAGGATATGGTGTGATTCTTGCCATGCTTAGCAATTGTCCCGTGTCTGTATGTGAGTGTAAAACATATACAGCGTGGTAAGCCGTTATAGAAAAATAATCAACAGCAGGGATTTCTGGTATGCTTCAATGCAAAGTCCTCGTCTAAGTTTCTTCCACAGCAATTCGTCAAACTTATGACTCGGTGAACTTATTTATTGATTAAAGAATGACACTTTATACAGTGTCTTTTATTCCTATACAGTTGCATTTAATGTTTTGGAAATTCATGATCTACAGTAAGTTAGCCCCTGTTACAATTTGTATTCTATCAGCTACTGTATATTTGCCTCCCTTACAAAAAATAAATAAATAAATAAACTTTCTAAACTCTCAAAGACATTTGCTGATCATAAGACAGAATAAATAAAAAAATATATGCTACTCATATTTTCATGCTAGAGTCATTTACTGATAAGGTCAAAGCAATAAAGTGTCTAAAACATTCACGGCATTGGTTTATGAAGACCTATAAATGCTCAGTACGGTGGGACAGTTTGATAAGGTAGGACAAATCATTAGAATACTAGCAATAATGTTTAAGCACGACTGTAAAAGCTGATATTATGTAAGTAATAAAACACTTCAGAACATGCTGTTATGGGAAATATTTCACAATAGGGTGGTGTGAAGGTGATTATCTTACTAGAACATGGAGTGAAGTGTTGTATTCCTCTTACTCCAAGTGACTTTGCAACTTTTTTAAATGAATGACACTCTGTATTGTATTGTATTATGTTATGTTATGTTGTATTGTATTGTATTGCACTGAATTGTATTGTATTGTATTATTTACTGTGTATATTTACTTTTTTCTTGTTACAGCTAGGTTGATTGGTGTTTTCAAATTGCTCATAGTGTGTGATTTGGTGGGTGAGTGTGTATGTGTGTGCTTGTGCGCTCTGATGGGTTGGCTGTACACTGTCTTGTGCCCTAATGTAAGTTCCCTGGGATAGTACAGTATCTAGGTTGCCCACAATGCTACACAGGATAAGCAGTACAGACGCTGGATGGATGGATGGATGGATGGATGGATGGATGGATGGAAGGATGGGTGGGTGCATGGATTGGTGGATAAGTGATGCATGGATGGATGGATGGATGGATGGATGGATGGATGGATGGATGGATGGGTGATGGATGGAATGATGGGTGGGTGCATGGATGGGTGGATAAGTGATGCATGGATGGATGATTCAATGGATGATTGGATGGATGGATGGATGGATGGATGGGTTGGGTGATGGATGGATTGATGGATGGATGGATGGATGGATGGATGGATGGATGGATGGATGGATGTTAAATTATGTAGTGCATCTGACCTACAACCTGTGTGAGTTTGAAAAATTGTGAATTTCTGGTTTACGTTTTAGCCAAAACTAGTGTCAAAGCTGCTTCTAACCAATCAGATTTTAGAATTTAACGGCACTGTGGTTTTATTACATTTCAAATGCTTATCACTATCCAAATGCTTCCAATACTTGTATAACACTCCTATTCATCAAACAGTTAATCCTTCATGTAGAATGTTCTTTACTTGTTTATACATAAAGATTTTAATTGTAATGTTTCCTTACAATCAGGCTTTTAAACTGGAGCATGAACTTGAGTGGGTGGAGTGCAAACTGATTTCTGGTATTATACACTGATCATTCATGGCATGAAATAATAGATTAGTAATTAGTTTGATTACTGTGACTGTGGGGTAATAATTATAAAACAGTTTCCTTCAGTCAAACAGTATTACAGTAACTACTATGTGTTATGTGTCTTTATTAGAAAATAATCAGAAGATATTTTGATATCATTATAACACCAGGAACAATCCTAACTGAAAAACCAAAACATCAAGTTGGACTGGTATGCTGATCTGTACATATAATACACTATATCAACAAATGTACTTGACCAAACCTGTAAATTATTGATTTCAGGTGTTTCAATCAGGCCCCTTATCCCCAGTGAAGGGCAATCCTAATACTTCAACATACCAAGACATCTTGGTCAATGCTATGATTCCAACTTTGTGGCAGCAGTTTGGAGAAAGCCCTTTTCTATTCCAACATGACCGTGCCGCAAAGCACAAAGACATGTGTGGAAGAACTTGACTGGCCCCAACACAGAGCCCTGACCTCAACCCCATCGAGCACCTTTGGGATGAACTGGAGCGAAGATTGCGAACCAGGCCTTCTTGTCCAACATCAGTGCCTGACCTCATCAATGCTCTACAGGATGAATGTGCACAGAAAAACTCCATAATCTTGTGCACAGCCTTCCAAGAAGAACAAAAGCTGTTATTGCGTCAAAAGGGGGACTGACTCTATATTGAAGTGTATGTATTTGGATACAATGTCATTGCAGGTTTGACCAAATATGTTTGAACATATATTGTATGTGTTGTGTGCTGATCCCAAAATGTTGGCAGCTCCATCTAGTAAATCCCAAATTAACCTCTATTTAACAAATTACTGATGGTCTTAGTCACACTCTTTTGTGTGTTTATTTCCAGCCCTAATTTCTTCATTTAGTTTTTCCCCCCAAGGCATTCGATTTAATGTAAGTTCATCACTGTGTGAAATGGATGGATGCACAGTAATAATGTGAATCAGTTTACTGATTTCAGTGTAAGTATACGTGATTATTAATTCACAATGAAGAATTATATTTTGTTTATAAACCTCTCATCATCTACACAATCTACCTGTTGCATTGTATCTGTACTCGTATATTACAAAAACAACTGGTACAGCTGTTTGCCTTTAACTTAAAAATCAAGACATGCTTGTAAAATATTATCATGATTACTCACCTTTATATAATATTCTCTTTAATATTCATATATGAACAGTTTGACAGTTTTTCAAACTTTTACAAATTTTGGCAAAATAATATTATCTGACACACAAAGTTTAAAAAACTGCCATAAAGCTTTTTTTAAAAGCTTTAAATTCCACAATTTTTCCACAAATACTGTAGCTACCAGATTCTTTTTTAGCAAAAGCTGATGGTCATGATGAGCCACTGCATCACTTCTTTTTTCACATCTTCAGTGAAGTAACAATAAATTTTTTAAAAATTCTTTGTATAAGTTACATGAGATGAACGCACTGTATGGAAAGCTGATGCGCACGCTGTGTGTGTGAAGTTGTTGCATTCTCTTTGTCTGGTTCTGTCGATTATTAGTATTATTGTAATGTTGTACCTTAGGAGGCAAACTGACTGAGAAAGTGCTGTTGGGCTTGGATATCAGCACGGCTGTGATGCGATTGTATACACAAGGGTGCACAAAATAACTGGTTAAAGAAACAAACTAATTATAATCAATTGATAAGAAAATGGTGTTTGTGGAACTATTGTATAAAAAAAAAATCACCCTAAAGGTCAGTGCTTACGACCATATAACATCCATGCTGATATTCATCACAACAGCACTCCTTCTCATATGATATTGCTTAATTATCACCACTCATAGAATGCCACTTGTCCAATCAGATTGCTCGGTTGGAAGTAACTGTTTTATAATGGATGTTACACGGTGAATGGCAATACTATGATAAGGAGCTGTCATCTTGTACCGAAGTGAAATTAAAATTGGAATAAGAAGAAGCTGAGGATGCTGTAAACTCAAGTTTTTGCATTGAATCTCATGAACTTCAACAATCTTTGAAAATGAAACTTTTTTTAATGAACCAAAACTCTTTTATTTTTTTACTTACTACTTTCTTTTTGAAACCAATTTTCTTTTTTTTTTTCATTAAAACTCAACCAATATATTATTGATACTAAATTATATACTTAAATAACCACAAACACAACTGCAGGCAGCAATATTTATGTATTATGACAAAACTATGGCAGATGGCTATAGGTTTTTGGAAAAAGAAAATCACACAAAATCTCATATATGACACTCATATAAACCAAAAAATAAAAGTCTTAATATTTTGCCATTTGTCCTTTTTATTACCAGTGTAAGAATATGTGCACAAAAAAAAAAAAAAAAAACGAATCAGTTTGCTACTTCTTGCTTGTTTGAAAAACCTCATTGGAGGCCAATGGTGACCACTGCCCTTATTCCTATTAGTATGACCATGGTAGGACCTAAAGTTAACACTTACTCACACACGCTACGGGCAATTTGGGAACACCAATTAGCCTAATCTGAATGCCTTTCGAACTTTTCATGTATTGTAGTACTAAAAGATTGAGAGAGAGAGAGAGAGAGAGAGAGAGAGAGAGAGAGAGCAGAAGAAGCCAGAGATGTAACAGTACTACTAAATGGGACACATCGTACAAGAAGATATTGAACGGTATATTACTAGATTTCATGATTACGTCCATATACAGTATGCTGCACAGTTATATGATTCAAATCAGCTTTGTTTAATTGGTTGTTATTTCCTGATGCATTGATGGACACTTTTACTATAATGTACAGTATTTGACAGGCTTGGATGTGATTATTGCAATACCATATATTTCCAGAAGATGTCAGTATAAACTCATATTTTTAAATTTTGACATCATATTGCCTAGATTGAGTGATAATCCTCACTCACTCACTCACTCACTCACTCACTGTCTGTAGGTGGTAGGTGAGAGGAAACAGGAAAGCCCAGGAAACACCCACTAGGAAATAGAGGGAACATAGAGGAAACAGAGACAGTGACCTAAACACGGGAACCTAAGCCATGAATTGGCATCGCTCCCCACGGTGCCTCTGTACTGTGCACTGTACATAACAAAATACTGAATAGTACTGCAGAGAGAGAATTTTCTGCTCCTCAACATACAATTGAAGCAACTACTATCATAATTTGATATAATTTAATATTTTTTTTCTTTGAACCATGTTCAAAGGAGCAATGGGGAAAAAAGTGGCCTGGTTTGATGCACCGAGCTTACTTTTGTATCATGTGGACAGCTGTGTGTGTGCGTGTGTGTAGGTGTAGGTGTGTGTATGTGTGAGTGTGTGTGTTGTTTCCCCGAGGACGAAATGGCACCATGATGCGCTATGGGAAGAAGGCAAGCCGGCACAGGCAGTGTGATGCTTTGGGCGATGTTCTGCTGGGAAACCTTGAGGTCCTGCCATTCATGTGGATATTGCTTTGACTTGTACCACCTACCTAAACATTGTTGCTGACCAAATACACCATTTCATGGAAACAGGATTTCATGGAAATGTCCTTTTGAAACAGGATAATGCATCCTGCTCATCCGTTCTTGAATTCCTTTAGATCATGTTGCTTTTTTACATCTTTTAGCACCCTTCGCTTTGTCAGACAGGTTCTGTTTAAGTGATTTCTGGCAGTAATCAGATCTGGGTGTGGCAGGTGAAATTCCAAAAATCACAGTTCATTCAGAATTTAGCAAGGGGGGCGATTACTTTTTCACATAGGATCAGGCAGAATGGTTTTCTTAATAAATGCAATTATCTTTTAAAAACTGCTTTTTTTATTTACTTGGGCTATCTTTGTGTTGTTGTCAGTCTTTCGGCTGCTCCCACTGAGAGGTCGCCACACCATGCCATCTGGTCCGCACGCGACTTGGCCCTGGTTTTATTGCCGGATGGCCTTCCTGACGCAATCTTCCAATTTTTATCCGGGGCTTGGGACCGGCACTGCATCCAGTGGCTGGGGTTTGGCCATTGGGTGGAAATTGGACCCGTACTTCCTGCATGCGCCTCGGAGCCATTAATCCCACTCTGGTTTAATGCCACTTTTTCACAGCACTGTATATATCAATTTATTAACATTTGCAAAAGTTGTCTTTTGCAAATGTTAATAAATTGATATATACAGTGCTGTGAAAAAGTATTTCCCCCTTCCTGATTTAAAAAAAAAAAAAAAAAGACTTTTTTGCATATTTGTTACACTTAAATCCTAACAGGATCAGTTATTGTATCAATGCCAAGTCACCAGTACGAGATCTCATTCTTCTCTGTGGCAGAACTTTTCAACAAAGTATTCTCTAATTCTTTTTCAAATATTTGTATCTATAATAGCTTCTAGTCTAATTAAGCATATATTAATCGACTATGTAAATTGACTATGGTATGTACACTGTTAAAGTTTACAGATTCTTTATGATTTTAATTCAATTATTTGTTAAAATATGATGTTAAACTGCTTATACAGTAAATACGTGTGATCAGCCATGTGGATCCTACCACTAGGTCACAATTATCACATTATCGGTCACAATAAGGAAACTGTCCAGTGTGTTACCTGCCAGACTACATTATGTTACCCAGCAGTGTGCATAATCAGTAATGAAAAAAAAAATGGTTAATGTTTAAGCTTTGCAACTTGAAGGTACATTATGTTATACTAAAGGAATGGACTAACTTGAACTATTATTTGTTCTATTGAGAAAGAACACTGTTTCTACCTATGTAATATGTACCCGAAATTATACATTGACTCTCATATATCTCAATAAAAAAAAGCAGATCGTTTAAAGAGCCTCATCACTCACCAAGCCTATTACGTGACCTTTTTCTGTATTTTCGTAAAAAGGCTAAGCAGATGCCTGATGTCTTGTAAGGATTTTTTTTTTTTTGGGAAAGACCGCTTCGGCATCCTCAGATGGATAAGTAGACATATTTGCGGTTATCTTGATGTGGCATTTCGGTGTGTTTGGTTTGCTTGTTTGGATTAAAGGCTAAAGAAGATCCTATGCAGAAGAAAACATTTATGGTTGTGTGTGCTTCAAAAGTGCCCGAAAGTGCACAAACACAGCCTGATTAGCCTGCATGTTTATTTTTTGTGTATTACTCATATTTAGTATGCCAGCTTTAAAAGCCCTTGGCAGAACGATGCCAAAATAATCTAGAAAACACTCTTAGTGGTGTGGTGTTAAGCGCTCTAAATGCATTCAACTTTATGGTCTACTATAGCAGATTTAAATGTTCCCATAGAAGGATAAACCCAGTGACTCATACACTGTTCAGCTACATCAATAAAATCCTGTCAGATGAATTCAATAAAAATTTATCACATATATACCAGTACACTGATGATGGAATCATGGACAAAGAAGTCCTGTCTATGCCCAAAAGGTACCCTGTCTGGCCCAATCCAACAGAAAAACCAAGGCAGGATTAATTGATAAAAAGTCTGGGCCACGACAGAAAGGTATCAGAACACCCAGTGCATCACAGCCTGCTTAGAAGACAAAGGGTTCAAGGTTGATAAACCGGCCTCCAAATTCCTCAGATCTCAATCCAAGCATACAGCAAATGTGATGCAGCGGAGAAACAAGCCCGATCCACATAGGCCCCAGCATACAACCCACAACCCACAGAACCCAAAGGATCCACGTCCCGGTGCCAAACACCCCAGCACACTCCCAGATGTCCCGTTGGAGCCATGCGCTGAATGTTCAGAGCCACACTGGTGGCACAACAAGAACCCAAAATCTAGGTGGTTTTAATGTTAATGGTTTTAAACTTATGGCTGATTGGTGTATATCAGGTACTACTACTACTACTAATAATAATAATAATAATTACAGTATGTACAGCAACATTCTCATTGTTGCACTGTAAATCACTCTGCAGATTAGCCTAATTACCATTACTACCATCATCATCATCATCATCATCATCTTTACCACCATCTCCAATGTAATCCTCATCATCCTCCTCCTCATCACCATCATCGTTGTTTTTGTACTCATCATCACCATCCTCATTATCATTATCATTGTCATATTAGAGGGAAAACATCTTTATCATCAGCAACATCATCATATTAGTTGCACAATAAATATGTATCTTCATCATCATTATAGCCATTCGAGGAAACACACTGATCTGCATCTGAAAATCAGTTTTAATTACAAATCTTTCTTGCCTCATTTTACCTTAAACAAGATTTGATATTTGATATTCTAGTCTAAGTTTGCTTTAAACCTTGCTTTAAACCCCCTCACCAGTTTAATACCTGGACTTGTTCGGACACGACACTCTCATTATCACATGCTTATATGATATTCATACTAACCCCACCACTGAACTAATGAGGAGTTTAGGAAACAGGAAACAGGTAGCTCTGTCGATGTAAGCATGTAAGATGGAAGAGGGGCTCAGAGGTTACTACAGTTGCGCCGCACTTCAAGGGTCAGGAGTTTGGATTTTGCTTCCGGCCTTTGTACATGGAGTTTGCATGTTCTTCCTGTGCCTTGAGGGGTTTCCTTCAGATACTCTGGTTTTCAAATCAAAGGCAAGTAGCTTGTAGTGTGTGACTGGGTGTGTGACTGTGTGTGCGGCTGTGCCCTGTGATGGGTTGGCACCCCCTAGTCTTATGACCTGAGCTCCGTGGGATAGGATCCAGGCTCTCATGACCCTCATGACTGGAATGAGAAGTTGATGACATTAGAAAACATTGTGGGTTTCAATCAAACTGGCAATCACACTTAGGTTCAACAGAGCTGACCCAGCTTTAAGCTCCTTGGAGTTCACATCTCTAAGGATCTCACCTGGTCTCTGAACTCTTCTCTGCTGATTAGAAAGGCACAACAGGGCCTTCAAAGTCTCTTCTGTGCTCCAGGATACAGGAGAACTTTTACACTGTACCACTGAGAGCATCCTCACAAATTGCATCATACTGTGGTACGGCAACTGCACTGCTTCAGACGGTAAAGCCCTTCAGAAGGTGGCTTACTTCAGAAGATTGGTGTTCAGCTACCCATAATGGAGGACTTTTGCAAAAAAATTGTCTGTGAAGGTTGAGAGATATCATCAAAGATACCTCTCACCCCAATCACGTATGATCACGGAACGTTAACAAATACAGTACACTACTGCACTACTGCACCATCCATACATTTTATAATGTATTTATTCTGTATATACATACGGTATGTATATTGCATTGAGCATGTGATCTTCTTGACATGTTTCACTGGACAATGTTTGGAAAGTTGTAGTTTATTACCACATATACTGTATCTTTATTACCTACTGCACCTTCTGTACACTGTCACCCCTGTACATATGGACCGATACCCTCTTCTACCACATTGTTATTTTTAAATTGACCACTCAGTCATTCACCTTCACACCACACACACACTACGGGAAATTCGGAAACACCAATTAGCCTAATATGTATGTCTCTGGACTGTGGGAGGAAACCAGAGTACCAGGAGGAAACCCACCAAGTACTGGGAGAACACTGAGGCGGGAATCGAACCCAGACTCTAGAGGTGCGAGGCCACAGTGCTAACCACTACACCACAAATGCAAACATTTATGAATACATTATTTAAAATCTCTCTCTCTCTCTCTCTCTCAGTATACAGAGTCAGACAAAAAAATTACATACACTTCAGGAAAAGAAAAATAGTATGATGTATATTATATAAATATAATATTAATAATATCATAGTATAATCATGTACATCAACATATAGGAATAAATGTAGTATTAAAATATTTATACAAGTTTTTTTTTTCCTGAAGTGTGTATACTGTAAATGTTTTTGGCTGACTATAAATACACTACTGTTCAAAAGTTTGGGGTCACTTGCAAATTTCTTTTTTTTATTTATTCTTTTTCTTGTTTAGTGATTTATTTTCTACATTCTACAACAATACTGGGGATTTCAAAACTATAAAATAACACATATGGAATTA
>JAQMYG010000009.1:19961698-19972765 GCA_030014215.1 Clariallabes teugelsi | reverse complement strand
GATATTTACTAAGTAGAATATTCATTTGTCTGCATTAATGCTTTACTAAACAGGAACGAATCTAAGTAAAGTATGTTACTACACGAAACAGATGCAGTAATAATAATAATGTTATTAATAATAATAATAATAATAATAATAATAATCTGCACATTCTTTATTTGTTGGTTCTGTGTCACTTTTCCAGACTGTATATTATGGGTATTTTCATCATCTTCCTAGAAAGCTAGTTAATAATCTATCTGTAAAGATGTGTAGAGAAAATATTATGCGTAAACAATTTACAAAACAGTAACGAATCTAATTAAAAGTATGTTACTGCATGGAACAGATGCCATAATGATGATGATAATGATGATAATACTAATAATCTGCACATTCCATATTTGTTGGTACTTCCAGACTGTATATTATGGCCACTTTTATTAGCATAGAAATCTAGTTAATAATCCAACTGTAATGATAGTTGATATTGTTAATGATACCTTAATGATAGAAAATATTATCATTTAGTTTGTCTGCGTTAACATTTTACAAAACAGGTACAACTAACTCTAAGAAAATATGTTACTTCGCGGAACAGATGCAATAATCATAATCATGATAATTTGTGCATTCTTAACTTGTTGGTTCTGCACTCACACTTTATTTCATGAATTTGCATGATTTAAAAATCAACACACACACACACAAAAAAAACAAGACAATTTTACAAAATTTTAGGATTTCTAGTTTTTCCAGTGAGATATGCTTGTCTTTTTCCCATCCAATGTACTAACTCAGTTGTAACTCAGTTCCATGCAGTGTACCACAGTTACTACTATTAATGTATCCATGTACAAGAATGCATTCCTGTTTTCTACCTTCCCACCCCCCCTCGAGCTGATGACCCTGGCCCTGAGCCTCGTTAACGTCAGAGCCGAGCTATAAACGGGCCTGGCTCCAAGATAAATAAATAGTTAAAATGCAAGAAGTATCGTTATGCTGTGTGATAAAAATTTACCAGTGGTTTCCAACGCAAGCTTTTCTAGCAAGCTAGAACCATTTGAGATCCAACGACCTTGCAAGGCTATAAAATTTCTCTCCATTCCATTCCGTTCCATTTCAATCCATGGCATTTCTTTTCCCTTGTGTTCAGTTCTACACACTGTTCCATGTCATGATATTTCCGCTCCATTTCTTTTCTTTCCATTCTGTAACATTTCAGCATTTATTTCCATTGCATTACCTCTTACTCAATTCTATTCACTTCCGTTCCATTCCATTCAGTTCCACTGTTTTATTTAATTAAACGTTTAATTACGTTCCATTTCCTGGCTTGTTTTTTCTTCTTCTTTCTACTATTCTGTTTCATTTCTACTGGGTAGTTTCTAACATGGTACTTCATTCCATTTCTTTCAGTTACATTAATTAGTTTCATGGCATTCCACTTCAGTCTATTCCATTCTATCAGTTTGTTTTGTGCTTTCCCACTCCATCCCATTCAATCAGTTAGGTTCATGATGTTTAATTTCATTTTATTTCATTAGTTTCTCGGTACCCTATTCTATGCCATACCATTTCATTCCATTCCATCAGATAGTTTCATAGCGTTGTGTTCTATTCCATGCCATGACATGCCATCATTTAGTTTCATGCCATGCCATGCCATTCCAACAGGTAGTTTGATAGTGTTGTGTTTCATCCCGTTCCATTCCATGCCATTACATCAGGTAGTTTCAGAGTGTTGCGTTCTATTCCATCCAATGCCATCACATAGTTTTAACAGTGTTGTTTTGCTTCCTGTCTGTTCCATGCCATTCCATACCTTCAATTAGTTTCAAGTTTTACTTGCACTTTTCAAGTTCATTCCAAATTTAAAAAGTTGAAAGCTGTGTGGTCTGCATGTCGACTGAAATCAGAGCCGTACCCTTATCAGCAGCTTTGTTTACAACTCCCCTTTAGTTTTTAGTTTTTTTTTCACTCTGCTTTACCTGCATAAGGGTCCTCATGCCAACAGCCACACTACAATTACTGCACCACTTACTGTGAGATTTACACAGAGAGAGATTGTTTTGAACCCTTTGGTCTTCGGCAGGAACAGAACGTTTTAAACCCCGTAATCTGTTGAAGAGCTTCGGTCTCTGACCGTATTGGGACGGCTTTCGCTCAAGAGTCTTCGCTTCCCTGAGAACCCAAAAGTCTTTGTTTCAGTTTGTTTGAGCACACGGCTCATTCATCATGTCGTGCTTTTGTTTTATTTCCCGAGCTGCATTCTCAAGGAGTAGCTAGAAAATATATACACAGGAAAGATGTATCCAGATGTGCATTCTTCTGCTCCGAAGTAGAACAGGAAGGAATGCAAACATGGAGAAACTTTGAATATGAAAGGAAAAACCTAAACCTACTACCTGGTCGTTTAGACTCGGCTAAAACTGAGTTGCGAAAGAATTCTGACTCAAGAACAGAATTTTCATCAGTTTACCGACTTGCCAAGTCCAATTTTCTCATACACAGAACACATTCATTTCCAGCTCGTATTACAGCGTGGCTGTAATCAGTTTTAAATGAAACTCGGTTGTGCTTTCCTCCGCCAGGCTTTGTTTAAGGGAAAAAGTGAATTCTGCTGCCAAGTTAGAGCCATGCTGCGCTCTGAGCACCTCCAAGATTAAAATTACATGAGGCCCAAGATGGGATTTCAACCACTTCCAGAGCGCTGTTGAAGAAATCAGTTTCGAATTTATATTAAGGCTTAAGTGCCCCCCACCCCCCTCTTTCAAGACCATATTTTCCCTCCCCCTCCTTAAACTGCTTATGAAATCTGGGTCTCATTGAATACAGTCTTTTCTTTGTCCACAAGATCTTCCAAAAGTTTTTGCTGGCTGGTCCTACAAAATTAAAATCGGTGCAATCGGAATCGGTGCAATGTGTGTTTATAAAGTGTCATCGACTAAAAGACTTCCCAGATACAGACGAGTGATTAGGATGTCCACTAGCCTGGTGAGTTATCAAGACATGACGGTGCCAAACTGCATGGAAGAGTGATTTGTTATGTAACATCATCATCATCATCATCTCCATTAGAGACCCAGTACATCTGCAAGGCATCTCGGGAATCTCTCGGAAAAAGAGATGTGGCTTCATTTATTTCAATCTTGCAACATGGGAGGATTTCAGCATTTGAATTTCTAGATTTAGTCCATGCTGCCATCTTGGAGGAATAACCTTTAAATTCGGTAATATGATAATACCATAGTTCAGCTATGAAATGAAAAGAGCAACGTGAGGTCAGGCGTGTATCTTATAAAATGTTTTCAATTACAGATGCAACTTGCAGCATTACATAAAGCTTCGCCAAGAGGATAATACATCATCCATCTAAAGGAAATCAAATTCGTGCCGAAATTTCCCCTCTGTAATCAGCAACCAGCAAGTGCCTTAAATATATCTGGCATTTCTGCACCTTCTAATTCTAGTACGCTGGTTGACGGGAGAAAAAAAAAAGTGCAACAATTTATTCTTTACATTTTTTATTTTTATTTTTTTTTTTTCATTTCTTTTGGTAGTTGTATCAGTTTAGTATGTCCAAGAACAAGTAGCGCTCATGAGGACAAAATAAACCAACCAAACAAACAAACAAACAAATCAGAACGTCTTTTAATTGGCACCGACCAGCATTTTGTTGACTTTGGTTCTCCTTTGCCCACAATATAAAAGAGAATATACGAAGCACACTTATGTGGCTTATGCGAGGGTTGATAGAGTACACTGTGGTTAGCGGTGAAGTGCTGTATGAATAACTTGGCTTCACCGTTCACTGGCAAGACGCCTTCCCTTGTTTAAAATTCCCTTCCTCCAATCGCGAGGTTGAAACTGTGTTATCTTGATTCGGCTTATTGTTCCAGGATTTTAGTGTGTGTGAAGAATCACAGCCCAGGTTTCTTTAAAAAAAAAAAAAAAAGGCATGCAAACGTGATCTTAATTTTCCTCTCCACGTGATCGTTCGTAACTTTTAATAGAGTTCGTCTAAATAGTTCGTTTATGCGAACAGACATCGCGCATAGTGTTTCCATTGTGTCGCATATCAGACTTGGCTGCGTTCATTCCTTCAGCCAAATCTTGTGAAGCAACCAGCGTTCGTTAAAAAGACACACACACACACACACACACACACACACACACACGCCCATTGTTTTCCCTCGAGGGTTATTTGTAAGAGAAGGCAGTCTTATATGTTCAGCCTTTTCTGAGGTCGTTTTTTGGCATCTCCTTTGATCCAGTCGATTTTTCTTTTCTTTTTTCTTTTTATCTTTAACAGATCTCTCTTTCTAGCTACAACCACAAAAGAAGCCACGGGCAACCGTAATCCCTTTGGGGAAAGAACACACCAGAGTGTGGATTGCTCAGCCTAAGAATAAGAGCGGGCTGGTATCGGTGGTAACGCTAAAACATTGCCGTGTTTCGCAGTGTACGGTGTGCTTGTGCAGTGCCGGTGGCTGGATGCCAGCGTGCTCTAGCCGTGTCTGGGGCTGAAGCTGCAGATGAGCTGTGCATGTTGGAACAGCGGTAATAAAATACTCATTCGCTTCCCAGCAGCAATGACTCATGGAGGCCAGCGCACTTTATCTTCTAGAGAGCGTTCCACTGTTTGGGAATCGTATGCCGAGGAACGCCGCGCACACACACACACACACACACCTGCGAGCTCTGACCGGAGCACGCTGCTTTGCCGGCTTCAGGACATGATTATACGTCGCAAAACGCTGAGATTTACAACTTTACAATTTTTCTTTTTTTTTTGTGTGTGTGGCAGTGAAGATGTTGCAGCAGTTTGCAGTCTGACCTTTCGAATCCGTTCGAGAGCATTTCCTCGCCGTGACTCATATGGCTCGGAGCTGAAATCGATCCCATATTTCTTGTGCCACTCGCTTTACAAAAGCAAACGGCTGTCTCTGAGGGCTTCATGGATGCGCTAGCAGGCTCGGCGCCATCTGACTCTGATTTACACCACGCCAGTTTGTGCAAAAGACATGTTTGTGTTGTGGACTTTTTAGTGCTGTCCATGATGTGGTAGCATGTCGGAGTGAGCGTTGCCTCTATAATTACACTCAGCAGTACTATGGCGCCATGTTAACTGCCATGCTGCCGAGCGAGCCTCCTCTCTCTCTCTCTCTCTCTCTCTCTCTCTCTCTCTCTCTCTTTTTCACTCTCTCTCTTTCTAGCGGACTGCACAAGCTTTATTAGTTGAGGCGTTTATTCGGACAAAGCGAGCGCTTTCCGCAAGGTGACAGGTGATTATCACAGACCTCTCGGATCAGTGAGAGTTTCCAGATTTGGTCTAAAAGTGACTCAGAGCTCCATATCCTCTTCCTCGATGCAAAGCACGAGTGCTCTTTTCACCGGACTAATGTTTGCATTTCCTTAAAAGGTTTTGCCGACTTCCAGATGCAACCTCACAATCGCAGGTTTGCAATCAAGTCTGGACCAGACCAAGGAGATCAATTAGTCTGGAACTGGGGTTGTGTGATATTGATTTTCTGTTGAAAAATCAAGAATAATGGTTTTAATATCCCTAAACTGAAAAAAAAAAAAGCCTTTCCAACAAGATCAGGTTTAAGGAGGGTATCTTATTCTTACCACCTGTGCAGTCTGGAACTGCTTGCTGGCAGCGTCTGTGATGAACATCTGGATGGTGGTGGATTTTCAGGTGTTCCAAAACTGAAACTTTTGTCCATTCCACATATGCTTTTGGTATTTATTGATTTTTTTGGGGGGGAATGATTAATTGTCTCACCAGCATACTTCAGTTTTAAATTGCTCAAAGTATGTAAAGGTTAGCAGATCTGATTACACATTCCAATCAGAGTAAACGCCATTGGATATTATACCTTGTAAAATGGTTGTGTAATGTATAAAGCTGTGCGATTTAGTCAGTCATTTGTGGATAGTAGGAATGGCGGGGGAAATCAATTCAATTACGTATCGCGATTCTTTTGTCGGCTTTTATTGTCATTTCAACCATTTACTGTACAGTTTAGTACACAGTGAAACGAAACAACGTTCCTCCAGGACTAAGGTGCTACATACAACATAAATTACCACAAACTAACTAGCTAATTAAGAAACCTAATTAGCTGACTAACTGAGACAAGATAGATTGACATTTTTAAGTTAACAGAAAACTGTCATTTTAAGTTTAAGTTCTATTCATGTGCAAACTAGTGCAACAACATGACAACACGACAACATGACACTATTTAAAATCACGTATTGCCACACTGACTTGTTTAAAAATCATTTTTCTTTTCTATATGTTTACATTCGAGGTGGTAAAATGCTGCAGTTACTATATAATCCTGCAGGTTCTGCACTCAAAACTATTCACACATTGCCAGACAATGCAGCGTCCTGTGTACTAGGAACGAATTATTTGCTAAGTTTGTTTAGAATCGCTATATGAATTAATATATGGATATTTATAAAATCATGACGTGATACAATAAAAATAGAATCGTCACCTAGGTAACGTTATTCCAGTTCCTAGTGGATAAAATCAGTTAATTAATCAATAGGTCAGTTTTCAATTCAAAATCACGATTGTTTTTTTCCTCCTAAAATTACTCGGGTAAACTTTCAAATTTCAAATCCTTTAAAATGGACGAGTTCCTTAAAAATATACTGCGGGGTTTCTGCAGAAAATGCAAACCATTTCCAATTTACATTTTGGTGAGATTTGCATTTCTTTTACTCTCAATTTTATGGTCAGTCTGTGTAATACCGCCACCTACTGTTCTGGAGATGAGCAAGAAAAAAAAAGGATTATCACTTTGTATGGGAACAATCAACAAGAAGGCCACAGTATTTTCATGTTTATTAGATACTTTTATTATTGTTATTACATCAAAACCTTTAAGAAGGTTAAAAACTTGCCTGAAACAAATTGGACAATGAAAGTTAGTGCTAACACTTCGAATTGAGTAGAAAATTAAGATGGTCCAAAAAAAAAAGACCGATCTGTTCCGTGACTGGGAAACAGTGATCTCAGAAACGAACCGTGAGTTTAAGATCCGTTGTTCCCCCTAGTTCAGGATCATGTCTCTCACACACGTCTATCAGGGACACATCGCTCCAGTTGTGCTGCTTTGTTTAGCTGTGTGACTTGCATTGCCTTTGTGCACAGCTGCTGGCTGAGGCTTCAAATGCCCTGGGAAAACATCCAAGACCTGGCATATGGTAGCCATCTTGTCCTGGCCAGTGCCTAAAGGAAAAACCAGATCCAGAGATAAATCAAGGGGCTCTGCGTCTTTCAGGGACTTCGAAGGGGCCGACGGCTCGCTCGTGCGTAGACTAGAGTACCGTTCACAACCCCATCCACGGGATGACAAACCGGATTCATATCAAAACCGGTTCCTGCATGCGGAATGCACTCTGACACACTGGCGATCCATCAAGTACACACAGCACTTATCCAAAGACATTGTCCAAGTAGAGGCTCGGCTCCATTTGACGCACATGGCAAACGCTCTAGAGAAGCGAGAAGCTTTTCTTTTTTTTTTTTTTTTTTTTTTTTTCTCCCCAAGATGTGAAGATGGACCCCTATTTTCAGTCAGACTCCTTGACCATCAGGACCCGCGTACCTTGCGAGCGTACTGCTTATATAGAGGCTTTGATTGTGCCACTTCAACTGGCCCACCGTCTGCACACTTGTTTATTTGCTCGGCCATGTTGCAGCTTGAGCTAAATTTGATTCTGCATTTCCTCAGGGAGAAGCCCGGTGGTTGAGATGCAGTAAGAGCGAACTGTGAGGTACGTTGTCCGTGATGTGTACACTCAGAAAACCTTAAGCTTTTTTTTAATTCGTAGTCTTATCGTTCCAGCGCTCGCAGCCTAAGTTATACACAGCTGCGTAACATTCCACAAGCTAGGCATGGTGTATGATCTGAATTCCACTTTTTTTTTTTTTCCCCCCAAGCTGCCGTGTCGAAACCCAGCTTCAACAATCCACACATGGTATTAATTATGTATGTTCTATGCAAAATGTAATCTAAGAGGACTTGGTGGTTGGACAGAACTTCTTCAGCTGTCTTTACTGTTTCATTCTGTGTAAATAGCTGGCTTCCAGACCGTTGCTTAAGGCAAGTTAGTTACCGTGCGCCGTATCGTTTCTGTACAAATCTTTTTTTTTTTCCTTCTTTCTTTCCACCATGACCTGGATCAAAAATCCAGCGTTTCTTCTGGTAACGACGAATTCTTGCCAAAGCCTTACACACTTCTTAATTCTAGGCTCTCTTATAACCGCTGTGTGTTTGAGCCTAATGTGCGCATTCCCTGCAATCGATCTCATTTCTCAAACACCAGGGGTCCCTTTTCTTTCCCGTATAAAGAAATATTAGCTATATTTATCCAGTGTTTCATAGAAACCTTATGGCAAATATTAGCACATCTCAGGGGGAGGGGACAAAACAAAACGAAACGATGCACAGTTTCTGCAGGAACTGCAGGTCGATCAGCCGGATAAAGCGCATCCCGATCCACGCTGCTGGGTGGTCTTTTGGTGGAGGAGAGAACGCTGGCCTCGGTCGTGCCTCCCCGTCATCTCCACGTCCTGAACTGTTTAGTAAGCTTTGCCTATACAAACAACTGCAGCGATTACTTACTCCTCTGTTTTCTTTGAATCGCTCAAAAGCTCTCTGTGTGAAGATGCACAGTACAAGTTTCTCTTTTATACTGTATATATATATATTTATATATAGTCTTTCAACTTTCTCTGGAGATCCGTCGAGGCCCTACGCTCCAGGACACTCTGGGAAACCGGACCTCTTGTTTTCATCCTGAGCATAATGAAGGAATAAAGTTGTACTGTATATGCGTATATACTGTGTATTTGGCATTATGGGTGACATATCAGAGTTCAAAAGAGCACAAATTGTTGGTGTGCGTCTCGCTGGCTGGTGACGGAGTGGTTTGATGAACATGAGAGTGAAGTTGAACATCTCACACCAGATCTAAATATTATTGAGCCACTTTGGGGTGTTTTGGAGGAGCGAGTCAGGAAACGTTTTCCTCCACCAGTATCACGTAGTGACCTGGTCACTATTCGGCAAGAAGAACGGCTCAGAATCCCTCTGGCCGCTGTGTAGGACTTGTATCTGTCATTCCCAAGGCGAATTGATTGGCCCTACACCATACTAACGAATTATTGTGGTCTAAAACCAGGCATTTCAGTTTCTCATATATATAATGTGTGTGTTTTTTAAAAAAAAATGCTTTTCCTCTTAAAAGAGTTAGCCCTGAAGCTTTACTGAAGAAGTGCACTTATTCCGCATCATTGCTGCTTCACTTTGATGTGTTTACTCAGGCTTTAAAGGACCGGTTCACGCAAACAATGTGAACGTCGCTTCCGATTACCGACATCTAGGACGGATTAAAGGACTCGCACTAGAGAAAGTATTAGTTTAAAAAAAAAAAAAACAAGCACGGATCACCGGCACCGATACGTCTTACTCTGGACGTCATGTACACGTCAGTGTCACGCGACTCAATAACGACGACAACATGGAGCACAGGCCTGTCTTTCTTACCAAGTGTACTCACTGAATTACAAACCTGTTTGTTCTGCATCTCATGGATCGAGTAATCTGATCAACTTAGAGCCCCTGCGTCTCAGGTAAGATTAATCCGGGTTTAAAGAAGGCGTAACTCTGATGAGAGCTCTAGTTTCTGTGGACAAAACCTTTCTCGTAATCTTTAATGAGTCTCAGATTGCACGGTGTGAAAAACATGTGTAGCTGTACGTTACAGAGATCTCTTCCTGTTTACAAAACTCACAATAGTTGAAGGTGATTAAACTCAACATCACTGCATGTAGAGTCTGCCGTCCATATAAAGTCTAGTGTTTTCTAGCACGGACCGGAGGGCAACATAACGTCCCGCTGTGCGAAGGATCAAATTTCAGCCGCGCCGTTTTCCCATCCGTGCGGCTCATTAAGCAAGAAGCGAGCTTAAGATAGACCGGCTTTGATCAAGGCATCGTTACGGCTCCGGCCATTTTTCATTACCTTTCAGCGATGACCTTTTGCAGGATAATAATAAGAATAATCCAGGGAAATGCCGCCGATGTTCATTTTAGTTGTTTGTCCAGAAGCGTCAGGGGCGATTCATAATAGCAGCGTAGATTACTGGACATTGTGACTCGCACCAAATCTGTTTTTTGTTTTTTTTTCTCGTTCCATTATTAGCGTGGCAAGTACCTGTTTCCACCATGTGTGGATTTTGGAATGTGACAAATTAGGGATGCCATCTATTTTCAGCCCCCAAACACACACATACATACATACATACACACACACACACACTTTGCGCACACATTTTTCCCTTGTAAAAAAAAAAGGGGGATGAGTGTTGTTGAGTGTTCCTCCATGAGTCATTAAAGGGAACTACGCTTCGACTTGCCTGGCGCGCAAAGGGTGCTAATAAGGGGGCTGCGGTGTGGCATGGATGAACATGTCTGACTAAACAGAGCTAAAGCATCAATTAAAAGAAAGTGGCGTATATTTACACAAAAAAAAAAGAGAAGAGAAAAGAAGAAGAAGAAAAAAAAAAAAAGGTTGTTGAGAAAATATGTGGTATTTATAGGTTCATTTCCAAACCGCTTCACATGCACTGCTGCAAGTTACCTTGACCCTCCCGGCTATTTCCAGACGAACCTTACCTTTCCATCTCTCCTTAAACAAACACCAGATAGCAGGCGTCAAATGCTAACAATGCTTTTTATAGCCGTAGGCGTTGGCCGTGCTGATCTTTTAGCAGTAACGCGTACATGACAGAACCTCTCTCTCTCTTTTTTTTTTTTTTTTTGTCATGGGACAAAAGAGGGAGGAAAAAAAACAAAACGTCTTCTTCGGTTCTGCGGTCGTCAGGCTTGGCCTGTTAAACATTCGCGAGCTCTCCATGCTCATGCAGAGTCTGGATTTTAATGGAGTCTCAGAAATCTGGCAGGGTCCGTGCATTCCTCAGCCTTTTCCGAGCTGTTTGTCCGAGAGAGGGCCTGTTTCCCCCTCGGGTCTCTTTTCTCACACACACACACAC
>JAQMYG010000009.1:19893883-19908192 GCA_030014215.1 Clariallabes teugelsi | reverse complement strand
ATCCGGTCATGTCCGACACCTCTGTTGTCATGACAACAGCCCAGCATGCACCACACACACACACACACACACACAAACACACACACACACACACACACACACACACACACACACAAAAGCCAGTTTGTAAACCTCACACACTCCTCCCACTGTGTTAGCATGGGTGTGGAGCTGACAGTCCAGTCACACATTCCCAAGCTGAAAAAACGAGTTCACTTCTACTTTCCTCTCCGTCACACACTTCTCCTCCTTGCTTCAGAGAGCACACAGTTCCAGTCATGAACCTGTATCTCGTCCTCCTTCTTTCTGTCCTCTCTCTCTGTCTTTCTGTCCCGGCAGTTGGTGGTCAAGACCAGCCGGTGGAGGAACCGGTTGTCGTACGTGAGTAGTATTTTGATAATTATCAGCATTTTGTGACAGTTTTGATGAGTGATGTACAGTAATATAATGCTTGGCTGGGATGGGATGAGAGTCAGATATTTGCCTACAGTATGTAAAAGCATCACTTTTTTGTATCTAAAGCTTTTGGTTTAGACTTTTGACCCTCTTAATGGTTAATTATATAAAAATAGCACATGTTTAAACCCTGGTCCCATTTCTAGGTCATATACAGCCTTTAGGAGATTGGGCTAAAATCAACACCAATCAGAAAGATGTCCAAGATGCTACTGAAAAAGCTGTAGAGAGATTTAACACCAAATCCAAGGCTAAGAAGTACTTTAAGCTTGTGGAAGTCACATCTGCTAAAATGAAGGTACAGCATCGTTTCTGTCTCTTTAACTGATCAAATTAATTAACATGCATATTGTTTGAGTTTATATGCTCACTGCATTTTCCTCATGAATGTTCACTGCATTCACTTTCCAGGTCACTAACATGATAAACTACAAGATTGATGCAGTCTTAGGAAAGACAAAGTGCCCAAAAAGTGAGACTGCAACAGATCTCAACTTCTGTGATATGGCTCAAAAGGTATTTGTTTTGAAGCAAACCCAATGGTTATTGACCTGCATTTTCCCCTTTTATTATTTAAATTTTTGTATTTAATTTTTTTTACATATTCCCCATATTTATTATTTTATCATGATCATCATTTATTGTTTTCTTCCTTCATTATATTATTTCTTGTCTAACATTGTTTCTTTCTATGATTAATTTGACATGAATATTATTTTATTTATTATTTGTCTGTTTTCTATTTCATTTTTAAGTGTTTTTAGTTCATTTATTTCTTCTGCTTATTTATTTATTCATTCTCTTATTTATAGGTTCTTTATGATCTAGAAATCATTAAAAAAAATTATCATATTTTGCTAACTTCTTGTCTTAATTATGTGCTTTTTTTTTTTTAGCGACTCAGATGCAAGTTTGAGGTTGAGTTCAATCTAAGGAATAACCAATACGGAGTGCAGATTGTGTCGTGCAACAAATAATCCACTGAAAGCTATATGAAAATTACTATTAAAATGGCATGAAGGAATAGTGCAATGTTTTGAGGAATACTGATAAGTGACAATTTAAAGGAAACAAAAAAGCAAATGCTGAGCCATCCACCAATACAGTATGCATCAATGCAGCAAGATTGTGTCCAGTGATGAAGTTGGTGTTCAGTGCAGTTGAGGATGACGATGGTGGCGGTGGTGAAAAGTACTGCCTAACATGCCAATACACAAGGTGTTTAATTGGGATCAAGTGTTTCATCAAGTGATGAGTAAAAGGAATGTTATATTCATCTGGATTTACTCTTAATAGACGAAATCATGCAAAAAAATTAAATGTAAATGTAAAAAATGTAAATAAATAAATAAATAAATGAATAAATAAATAAATAAATAATAATAATAATAATAATAATAAATGTTCAATCAGTGTTTCCTTTAATTTGTCACCTGTCTGTAAGAGCTTGTGCCTTATTGATGTGGTTATGCAAAATAGCTACCTCTGGAAGGGCTTTATTATTTTCTTATTCAAAATTAGGAAAGCATTATTGCTATATATATATGCAAACTGAAATAAAAAATGTATGTTACAGAAAAAACAGGCATCATATTAGACTCTCATTATTGCATCCACAGTTTTGTACACCCTTAGGATTAACCCAATGTATTATATATTATATATACACAAAGGGGCCCAAAAAATGTATACACGCTTCAACCTGAACAATATATGCCCATCTTCTTCTCTTCAGAAGATTTAGTAGAAGAAACATAATACTGCACATTACTGCCATAAGTAAATTCAAATTGAAGTGTGGACACATTCTTTTTTGGCCCCTCTCTATATATAATATAACCTTATATACAGTATAAGCCTTTGCACACAACCACAAATGTATATGTTAAAAAAGACATAACATTCATGGGGAAAGTTAGATTTAGACAGTGATGTAATGAAGATGGAACTTTTTGGAAGAGTCAGAGCATTTACACACAGCAGCAGACTGAGAGCACGACTGCCAAAGCCCTCTGGCAACACACCACTGTACTGTAGCTGGAGCCGCCTTATTCAGTTACTGCCACGACACAGTTTTTCCAGTAGCTTTCTTCTTCCCATTTTCCCTGGTCATTGCTAATTTTTACACTAACGTCTCTATTAACAATATTTATAATAGAAGAATTGAAGAATTTAAATTATAGTTGACAGATGCTAGACAGTCCATATTACATTTCATTAAAAAAAACATCTGTAAATATTCTTGGGGAACTGAATGGAAAAAAAATCTCTTCCAGTCTTTTTATTCTTCCAGGACTCATGTCACACAGTTGTCTCAGTCTTTGTTGTCAACTTTGAGTTCAGGCATTGTGTTAGGAGATTGTGCTCGCGCCTGTACCTGCAGGAAGAGCAAATATTTGATTAATAATCTGTACACAATGAACCTAACCAATTCACCAGGTCACTTCATTAAACATATAAACATTTCATGTTTGCAGAAATATTGTGTCAATCATATGGTTAAGGAAATGTAGCGTAGTCTATTTATAAACTGTTTATTGGCAGCACTATTGAAATCTCGTTTCTGTTTGACTCTGACTGTAATTTAAATCACAGATTTTCTGAATATTTATGAGCTCATTTTAACTCATGGACATGTATGGCAGAAACTCCATAAAATGTAAGCCTAATAATAAACCGAATAAATAAACATGCTGCTATTTAATAAGGACAATAATATGGTGAAATTTTAATGATATAAAGAGTATTTATCTTGTCAATATTCTGTACGTTTTCTACATTGTGAAAGTCTATCTTTGTAACATAAAAATATATATATTTTTGTCTCACTTCAATGGGAAGAAAATAGAGACTAAACACAATATTCTCGTACCAGTTCCTCTTTTGTTCGGTAAAACTGGATGCTCCACAACATACAGTAATATGTAACTATCCATCCATCCATCCATCCATCCATCCATACATTCATCCATCTAGGAGCCTCTGTAATCCAACTAGAGGCCATGGAGGCCAATAGTGACCTTTGTCTTTATTCCCATTTTGAACGACCGTGGTAGGACTTCCGGTCAACATTCACACACACACACACACACACACACACACACACACACTCACATTCAAACACTACGGGCAATTTTAGGAACACCAATTAGCCTAATCTGCAGGTCTTTGGACTCTGAGAGGAAACCCACCAAGCATGGGGAGAACATGCAAACTCCATGCACACCAGATCTGATGTGGGAATTGAACCCAAAACTTTATATTGAAAATCATAATCACTGACAAGCTCCTGCGGTACAAGAGAAATGAAACGCTTTGTGCTATTGAAAGAAAATAATACATGTTCAACACACCACCCCATTACTGATTATTTATCATAGTGTTTGATTCTTACATAAGATCCATAATTATAAGTATCTAAAAAAAAAAAAACCACAGCAATACCTTAAATACGTTTTACACCTACATTTCTTTTACTTTCTCTAATAAAAGACTTACACCTAAAATACGAAAGAGTGTCCTGCTGTCCACTGGATTTGCAATTGTTTTTCAGCTGCTTAAATTTCATACAGCACTTACTTATTGACGACACGCTGTATCTCTTTGCTCTCCTCCTCGTGAAGCTTTCGAAGGACTCGCTGAAGTATAGGCAGCTCTAAATTAACATACTGTGCTACCTACAAAAGCAATGATAAAAGTTCATTTAGGTTTATTAGATGGGTGCTTGACTTATAACAGTGGACAAGTCAACTTACGTCCATGCTAACTTCCTGTTCATCAGTGTCCATGAGGAAGATTCTCATGATGTCCTCTGATGGGCCTTGAAGAAAACGCTCCCAAAGGGGAAGATCTGAGCTTCCCAGCTTTTTCCTTTCTTTTGAAACAGAGATTTTGCATTTAGTTTTGTTGAGTTGTTCACTGTGCTTCATGAACTGTAGCAACGAATAAAATTTGAACAAAGACTGTAACAACATGAAACATAATGAAATTTTGAATAGTTGTTCACATATGAGCCATCATTATTACATCATTGGGGTTGCAAGCAATCATTATTAAAGTTGGATTCATGTTGCATAGACATAATGTCCTCAAAAGCTATATGTGCCTGTTTCTTTCCCTTAGACACACTGTATAGTGTTGATTTCTGTTTACCCTATTTAAACCTGATACTTGGTTAATATTACTCCAATAATACATATACATCAGTATAAGTCATGGAACATCATACACCTGCCAAGACAATTATTTATTTCTGATAGAACAACACGAACGTTGACGTGAAGCTCATTAGACTCTCCATTAGTTCATCAGAAAACGATGTAATACGGAGCGGTCCTTCTTATCAGTCACATACTGCAGAATAACTCAGGAAGTAGTGTAGCTGTAAGATAAGAGATTTGGGCTTCAGCTAGCCATTACTAAGTTCCTCCAAACCAATACAAGCAGAACTGTGAGGAAACTCTGGTCACTGATAAGTGGAAGCAGTTTGCCTGATAAAGAAGGAGCGGTGACATTCATAGTTATTTTTTACCTTTTTCTTTTAATAAAGTCATGGCTACAAATGTATATATTGAGGCCACAAGTTAAAGAAGCAGTCAGGGATTCTAACCCTAAACACTTTTTGTCATTCAGCCTCTCATGGTCTGGCCAATATCAATTCTGTGTGCGGGCTGAAAAAACCTGGAATCCACAATCTTGGGTGGCATAGTGGGTAGCACTATCGGCCAACCGTCCGTGTGAATGAAATTAGCATGTTCTCCCCGTGCTAGATGGGTTTCCTCTGGGTCCTCCTGGTTCCTCCACAATCCAAAGGCATGCAGATTAGGCTAATTGGCGTTCTCAAATTGCCCGTAGTGTGTGCGTGCATGTGTGAATTGGATTGGCACTTGTCCAGGGTGTACCCTGCTTTGTGCCCACAACCCTGTAACAGGATAAGTGGTATAGAAGATGAAAATTAAAAATCAATCGACAATCTCTCTCCAGTAACGTTTCTTCTTTAATATTAGAAATCATGTAGCCAGGAATTACTATGATGCCATGAGACTAAATTTAAAACACTCACTCACTCACTTATTGTCTATACCGCTTTATCCTGTATTCAGGGTCATGAGGGGCCTGGAGCCTATCCCAGGAGACTTAGGGCACGAAACGGGGTACACCCTGGACAGGGTGCCAATCCATAGCAGGGCACACACACACACACACTACGGCAATTTGGTGGGCAATACGGGCAATTTTCCCTTCCTGTGGGAGGAAACCGGAGAACCCGGGGAAACCCACCAAGAACAGAGAGAACGTGCAAACTCCATGCACACAGAGACGGGAATCGAGCCTGGCCGGGAATCGAACACGAACCCTGGAGGTGCAAGGCGACAGTGCTAACCACTACACAAAACAGTGAAATGTCATTTTAATTCACTCAAAATTTACTTTTTTTCATTTCCAAGGCTGGCATCTCATTCCATCTCATACCCAGAGTTTACAGAATAGGGTCGGGATCCAGCATGGCCTTGACCGGGACAAAGTGAGTTATTAAATAATTGTCATGCTTAGGTTCCTGTGGTTTAATTGTTTTTTATTTACACCATTTAAAATATGTATTTTGAAGTATTTGTGGTTATAAAAAAGAGATCATGAGAAACCTACTTTTAATAACTCATGGCTTTAATACTGTACATTAACCATGAGAAACTTACCCTGTGACCAGAAGTATCATAACATATACCCTCTGTATATTAATTCATGCCCCTCACCTTGTTAAAAAATAACCACCATGTCACCCCAGGGTCTCTACATCAGCCATCGACTGTAATGTTAGTTCAGCAAACAGTAGCTATTTACAAAGGGAAATATAAATCCAGCGCCTGGCACGGTGGTGTAGTGGTTAGCACTGTCGCCTTGCACCTTCAGGGTCTGGATTCGATTCCTGTCTCTGTATGCATGGAGTTTTAATGTTCTCCCCGTGCTTTGTGGGTTTCCTCCCATAGTCCAAAGATATGCAGGTTAGGCTAATTGGCGTTCCCAAATTACCCATAGTGTATGAATGGGTGTGTGAGTGTGTGTATGTGTGTGTGCCCTGTGATAGATTGGCACCCTGTCCAGGGTGTATCCCGCCTCGTGCCCTAAACCTCCTGGGCCAGGCTCCAGGCCCCCGCGACCCTGAATACAGGATAAAGCGGTATAGAAGATGAGTGAGTGAATGAATAGCGCCTGAACATGCTGATAATCCTGTGCTGCTAAACCAAAGTGTAGCCTCAAGCCTGTATGAATAAATAAATAAAAGCATGCTCCTTTTACCACTAAACCTCAGTTTTGCTTATGCGAGAGTATGAATTGCCTGCTACAGACTCAGATGCCCACTGATGCATTGGAAGGATTCATAAAACAGATGCCAAGACCCATAATCCTCAACTTCTTGTGTTATGCCATACACTTTTTAAAAAATTTATTTATTTATTTATTTTTAGAATAAAAGCATCTACAATATAAATAATGTGAAATTTCATTGTGTGTGCATTTCAGGCAAGATGCGCTTTAATTTCGATGTAGAAACTAGAACATTTTCCTTAGGTGCATAACGTAACAGAAATAGCTTTGGTAAACCGTACAAATCTATTATAAAGCCCACATACCTCCACTTTGATGAATGCAATACAATGCAAATTCACTCGGATCATTTTCTATCTGCAATGAAAAAAAAAATGAAATAAGTACAATGCAAGTTATTAAAGGTATACCTTTAATATAATGCAAGTTATTAAAAGCATACCTTAAATTTATTTAGGAGTTGGCAGATGACCTCCTGTGTTTTCATTGTGCTGTTTATCCGTACGTTCGTGGCGGTGCCGTAGGATGGCGTAAATATTGATGTCTGAAAAAGGTATTTACAGTTTACCTTAAACATTTAATCCCACATTTCATTTACTGCCCTTGATTTAGTGCATCCTTACTAAAGGTATTTTATGGATGTAAAATTGTGATGCTCTAACTTACAATATTCAGATTTTATATTACATGCCACTAGAGGGACCAAACATCTTCAAATATCTCTCATATCAGCCACAACATTAACACTAAATCACCAACTATACAACACTAAACTGGTGACAGGAAAATGGGCACCAAGGGCTCATTCATGTCCAGAAGGATGCTGGCCACAATAGAAAGGCACCAGCCAGAACACCCAAACTCCACAGATACCAATCCGATTAAGCACCCATGAGATCCCACCCCGCAACCCACAGCACCCAAAGGCTCTCCTGGCACCAGACACCACAGCACACCCCCAGAGGTCTTGTAGACTCATACCCCGAGGGGCCCCGAGCTGTCCAGGTGCCACAAGGGGATCTGACCCAACACTAAGCATAATGATCTGACGTATAGTATATTTCAGCATTATTTTCTGACCTTATAGTTATAGAAATGTCCGTTAATAGAGAAGCGATGCTTTCTGTTACTCCGTCTCTCCTCTGCCCCCTGGGTCTTTACTCTCTTTTTCACCAGAGAGGCATCACTCCTGGTGCGGAACAGGATAGAGCTCTCTGTGACGGGTTCGTGTCGGGTCACCCTCAGTGTCTGACTCTCGTACTGCCTGTAGTCTAGATACGAAGAGGAAAATTAAATATGTCACTCATACTCACAGTATTTCTCATAAAGTCTGGAAACAACTCTGAGGTATTACTCTTCTGCAGAATACATATATAAAAGAATTGTCTATTCAATGCTTTGTATTTATAAGACATTTTCCACTCATTTTGATTCAGTTTTTAAGCTTGATATATACTGTATATTTTAAAGGAACAGTACAGCGTGTATTTTTAGAGCCATCTGCTGCCTGCAAGACTTATTGCAACCGCATACAGACATTGACATGTCCTGCAATATACTGTAGGTTGTAGGTAGATGTCTACATATTGTCGTCCAGCATAAGGGCTCTATGGCTTGTGTCTGGAACCTAATTTACTGATGTATTTCTACTGAATATGCCGAGAGAATTGAACATGCATATCCACTCAGCACTGATGCTGTTTTTAGAATTGTCCTTAATAACTTTATTATTTGTATAATTGATTTTAGTTTTGTTATGCTTTTTGCTTTAGAGCATTTACTGCAAGCATTCTTGATTGGCCAATATATTGTACAAATTATACATTTCCTCAACATACAGTATATTAGTACAAATCTTTTACCCCATTTTTCAAAGTCTAATTTAATTGTCTATATTTTTTACTGCTTGCTGCTGCATTGACGTTATTAATTAAATGTTTCCAGCCTGCTTGCCAGGCCTTAATGAAATTTCCATCTCAAGTACATTACATATCAAAAACACCTAAAATAATCTGAAACTGGCCCCGAAATTCCAACACTGGAAAACAAAGATTTCTTAATCTATGCATAACTAAGTATACCACATAAACAGTGCAGTACATCATTTAAAAGAAATACGAGGGTCAGTCAAAAATTATCCGCACTCCGGCTGTAGAATTTGTTTTACTTAATAGACAAATATCAAAATTTTCACCATACTCTCCTTGCTTTTCAATCTGTCCATCTGTCAACAGGCCTTTGTATTTCTTTATTAAAATGCTTTAAGCTGAGCTGTGAGCCAGGAATGCACTGCTGTCTTCATCAGAAGTAGATCTTCATCCTTGTAGGGATGCTTCCACGGGACCAAACTACTGAGCGTCCGATGGAGCAAAATCAGGACTATAGGGAGGATAGTTTAAGTGTGCGGACGTGCATTGTCATGCAAGATAACAACGCCATAGAAAAGCAGTCCTCTGCGTTTAATCTGAAGTTAAAGCTTCAGCTCTTCAATAAATGTCTCACTGTTGATTGTTGAACCTTTTGACTGATATTATTCCAATAATAGCCCTTGAGAATCCCTGAAAACTGTAAGCATCAATTTTCCAGTTGATGGTTGATTTATGAACTTTTTCTTGTTCGATGATTGAGAATGTTTCCATTCCATACTCTGCTGTTTATTCTCAGGCTCGTAGTAATGAATCCATGTCTCGTAACCAATAATGATTCTCTTTAAGAAACCTTCACCTTCCTTAGAGTATCTGTCCAAATTTTGTTTGCTGATATCCAAACGTTTTGGCATCAGGTACTCCCTCAGACCACGAAAAAATTAATCACGGCACGCAATCAATGCTCTTCTTTTATGCAAATCACAAGCGGGACATCCATTTTTGCTCGCACCAGAGTTACAAATGAACTGATGTAAAATGTTCACATCTGCACAGAAGTGACTGTGGACACAGTAGCCTTGAACGAAAAGTGTTGATTAGAGAGTGCGGCCAGCAGAAGTTTGAGCATAACTGGAATGTTGATCATTTTTGACTCACCCTCATATAGTAGTACTGTAAGATCATGCAAATACATAATAAACAAACAAAGAAACAAAGAAAAAAAAACACCAACCAATAAACTTACCCTTTTCCCCTACCACAACACATACTAGCCCGATTTGAAATAAAATCCATCACCCTGGCACACTTAACTATGATTTACCTGGGCATGAGGAGCATTTTTTAGGTGGGCGGTGCAGCCTTTCAAAAAACTCTAAAAATTTAACAGATGTCTTAAATAAAGACATGTCCACTATATGACAAAATGTTCATTATTATTATTGTTATTATTACTACAGATCTTGAAATATTTTTTTTATTAAAAACAACAAAAACAGTATATCATGATAATGTGTGTCTGGCATTAATGTATGTGCATAGGTTTAGTAATATTATAAACGAAAATAGGGTTTAACCTGCAGCAGCACTGTCGACAGTTTCTGAACCATCATCAGTTTCTTCCAGTTCATCGATGTGATGGAGATTGTCAAATTCTCCCCATCGGGTCATACCCCTGAACAGAACACACAAAGCAAATTAACATACAACATCTTTCTCATTATTGATCAGTTATTCTCTGATGGTTGCATAGATTATACTTGTCTGTATCCAACCTTTTATTTCCAAGTGGGCTGATTGGGTCTGGAGAATATTCCTGAGACTTTGACTGGTCCCACGCCACCATCTGTTTCTCATCCTGGATTTTAAGGCGGATTGGTCTCTTCATGCCCCAAGAGACGACCAGGAACCCATCGAGGGTCAACTGACCAGTAGGGCTCTGCAAGAACATAATGTGGCATTAACAGACTGATAAGTTTAGGAGATGGGAAGGCACTGTCTCTAGTGCTGGGGTTAGTTTCTTTGGTTTTAGTTATCTGTCTTTATAGGAAGCCAGTTTCCAGGACACGTTCCAGAACACATCCATACTTTTTTCTGTCTTTGAACGAGTGCAGTGAGTCCATGGTTTTGGAAGCCCCCTTTTGGTTTGAAAGAAACAAGAACTGCAACGTGAAATGTACCCAAGTTAAATATGTGGCATGAGAAAATAAACTGGCAAATGAGGAAAGAAACGGAGAGAAGAAGAGAAATGACTGCTAACGCTGATCAGAAAAAATGCCAATGGCTGCTTTGCTTCCAATGTGGCTTCTTCTTCATCTTTTGGCTGCCCTCATTACGTGTTGCCACATTTGTCTTCCTCTAACTGTCTACCACACCTTCCCTTGTCACTCCAACCTCCTGCATGTCCTCCCTAAACCTCCTCTTGGACCTTAATCTTCTCCTCCTGCATGGCAGCTCCATCTCTAACATTCTCCTCCAGATCTACCCCTCATCATTCCTCTGCACATATCCAAACCATCTTAATCTGGACTATCTAACTTTGCCCCTAAACCGACCTACCTGCACTGTAGCATCGCTTCATGTGCTTCCCTTCTTAACCTGATGTTCCCATCCATCAGGCGGTCTGGAATAGTGTCAATCATGACCTTTTTCCATTGCACCAAAGTCCAATAGTTGTGTTCCCTAGTAAACCGAAGCCTTTACTGGTAAGTTCTTATAACCACACAGCTGTTCAGTTCCTGTCACATTGTGCATGTGGAAATGCTCCCAACTTCAATGTTAAACATAGCTATGAGGCAATTTATTTACAATGCAACTTGACCAAGCCTTTAAGTGATCTCCATTCGACCACATTTCCTTCTGATGGGTTAGCACTCATCAGGAAGATTATTATAGGTTTAAGTAATGCCTTGGACAGGTTTTATTTCAATTTCTGCAATTTCTTCAGAAGCAAAATCTTCTTAGTTGTTTTCTTTGCTTTATGCAGACCAATAATTTGACTCTTCTGAAATGGAGACTTTTTTGGGGGCCTGACAGTGTGTATCAGTCATCAGATGAGGAGAACAAGTCAAGGAGACAAAATCAGTCACTTAATAACCAAACTTAACAGTTTGTAGGATCTCAGTGATATTTCCCAGATAAATAACTATTCTGCCAGGTTTGTCCAGATCCATTATCCAGAGCAAATTACAACGGCCTAACAGTGGCAGATTGGTAGTACTGGGTCCGACGTCTTACCCACTGAGCTATAATATCTCCTGCTCTTGTCACCTGCTTTTTCTACCCATTTGTTAATTCAGCTTAATGTTCAGTAGGCATAAAATGCAGTAAGCTACTACTTCAACATTTAAATTGACATGTTCTGCACTATGTGTTTTTAAACTGTAGGTGACAATAGATTCATCCTGTTATCTATGCCATGCAAATCATATAAAGAGTATTGGACTGTAAAAGTGAAACTGTACTGGAGAAGTGATGCAGAGATAAACAATACTTGTTCTGCAACATTCAGAGCATAGTAAATCATTTTTTCAATATATAGTGCAAATTCATTTAAGAACATCAGGGGTTTGTTCTTTTGGAACTTTAGAGCTGTATTGCTTCATACTAATTTACTGACATTCTGACATCTAGTCAGCATCAATATGCAAACAGTGTTAAATTATGAATCAGTAGATCGGTACCAAGATTTCTACAATGCAGAAAACGTGAAGATATAAAAGGGAAAAAGTCATGTCTAAGCATCAGTAACCTAGCAGCTTACCTAGCAACAAGGAACAGACAATGCAGTGCGAAACAGCACACCAAGTTAAGCGCTGAGCAGAAACTATCATTCCAAAATCAAACAGTTATAATGTGAGGACATAAATAATATGTTGATTAAGTGATAAAGTGAAGACTGCTTATTATTAGCACTGCTTATTATTAATAATGCTAGATAACACATTTTTCACTTTGCATTCAAGTAGAAATATGATGCAGTTGTGTATTTTTTAATTATAGTTGTATATCATTTGATATTATACAACCAGCCCAACCATTTGGTCGAGCAGGACTGCAAGTGTCTCTACCACTCTACAGTGTTTACCATGTTAACACTGGGACATTTCACCGTGTGTATCACTCCGCTTTTGTGTTCACCACAAACAATTCCACTTTGTAATTCGAAACCTTTACTACAACATTGCATTATCTCTGGATTTGTTTAAGGACAGTTTACAGAATAGAAATTTGGGTTTGAAATATGATGCATTATGAACTGAAGAAGAAAGTAGGATGCTAATTTATTTCCAGGAATTGGAATCCAGGAATCCAGGAAGTGTTATAAAATGAACTTGCCTGAATTGGGATCCATAAGAGGCGTTCATGTCAAACCAGGACTTTTAACTGTGCAGAACGTGCATATGAGAGTAAAAACTCCCTTTATTTCTCTATATAATCCCCTATTACACTAATGCACTTATCCCAGTGTTTTACTAGTGCCTGAGTAAAAGGTGGTAAGTTTTCTCACTACGCCGGAGCCATGATCAGACCTGCCTGCTTCACGTCTGAAACACTGGCCTCCCAGGAACTCCTTTAACACCCCAAACATTCGGAAATAGCTTAGCGCGAGGTCAGGACTGTACAGGGGATGTGGAAATAACTGTAATATGCTAGTAATGTTCATGAATGATTGTGTGTGCGCAGTTCCCTCAGACAGATGAAGATGTCTTGTCCAAGCTGGCAACAAGTTATCTGTTGATTTACAACGATCATGCGTTCCACTTTCTGACTGTTCACGGGAACGACTGCAATGAATTCTGAGCCACCTTGGCCAGGATCGCCATTCACAGACATACGGCCTTATTTAAAACATTTACACCATTCTAATGTTTTACCGCGACTAAGAGTCTAATCAGCGTACTGTGCTTGAAGACTTCTGTCCAATTCAATTCAATTGTATTTATATGATGCTTTTAAAGGTGTCATTGTCGCAAAGCAGCTTTACAGAATTAAAAAATCTGGCAATAAGTTTGAAAAGTGGCGGCACCACTGAAAAGGACTACAACCCTATACACAGGATAAATTATATAAAAGATACCGAAAGTATCTTCTAAGTTCAAAAAGTGTAAGGAAATTTTAAAAATGTGTGTAAATTATAATTATCAGTTTGTCCTTGATGAGCAAGCCAGCAAGAAAAAAACTCCCTGAGATGACAACAGGAAGAAACCTTGACAGGAAACAGACTTAACAGGGAACCCATCCTCATTTGGATAATATCAGATAGATAAAGCAGTGATTGATCTGCAGTCATACTGTGTGTTAGGAGGCTGGAAGTTCAGTATAACAGGAGATGTGTTGAAGTTAATATGAAGCCCACTTTTGCTGATGGAGCCTCAGGTACGAAACTGTTTGTTGGAATTTTCTGTCTTACGTCTTCACGAAACATTTCATCATACGTCCCTGTTTGGCTTGAACACCCCTTGTATTTCTGCTTGTCAAGCTAAAATAAACATTTGGCCATACTGAGTCAGAAATGTCACTTATTCAATATTAATTTCTTCTTCAAGAAAGCAATATGGCACTCGTGATCATGTGGTTTTACTTTTTTTTAAAGGTAAAGTGCAGGTTAATTTGTTTTATTTTTACTTTATATTTTGTATTAGTTATTTTTATGTATTT
>JAQMYG010000009.1:19848882-19880150 GCA_030014215.1 Clariallabes teugelsi | reverse complement strand
TATATATATATAAAATTATTATTTTTATTTATTTATTTATTTATTTTTGATTGATTAGAAGTGCAGCAGGAAACAGCACAGCACAGTTAAAGGTTTGCAAACCCACATTTATTTTCTTTGATTTATGCTCACAATAAAAACACATAAAAAAAAACAAAACAAAAAAAAAAAACTTTGAATGTTAACCCTAGTTCTGTGGTGGTATCAAAAAGCCCAGGGCAATATAAAGTAAAATTTCACTTGAATTTTGACAAGACCAAGGCCACTGACTTGTGCTGTTAAGCCCAGCCTTTAGGACCACCACACTACCATATAGTGTATGCATGCACCGAAAACATCTGCAAGACCGGATGAGCTATAAGCAGCTCTAAGCAGCTTCCTATATTAGATGAATATCTAAACAAAGCTACATGTATTAGTGTATACAGTACAGCCGTGGCGAAAAGGTTTGAGAATGACACAAATATTAATTTCTACAAAGTCTCCTGCTTCAGTGATTTTAGATATTTTTGTCAGATGCTATTATGGTATACTGTATATATATAAGTACAGGGTGACACCAAAAAATGGGAACTTTTTTACAATCCAATAAAACTAGAAGTGATAAAAGAAATAAATTTTATTCATAGTAATTGAAACCTAAAACTTGCCATTTACGAAACATTGATGGAATTTATAATTTTTTTAAAAATTACATCCTTTAGATGCTAATGGCTACCAATACGCATTTCAAAAATTCCCGTTATTCTGTGTCACCCTGTATAATTAATACTTAATAATATAAGAATAAGTATAACTGTATAAGTATAATTACAAGCATTTCATAAGTGTCGAAGGCTTTTATTGACTATTACATTAGGTTCATGCAAAGAGTTAATATTTGCTGACACTTCTTTTTCAAGACCTCTGCAATTCGTCCTGTCATGCTGTCAATCAACTTCTGGGCCACACCCTGACTGATAGCAGCCGTTCTTGTATAATCAGTGCTTGGATTTCATTTTGTGGGTTTTTGTTTGTCCACCCGCCTCTTGAGGGTTGACCAAGTTCTTTGTTCTTTGTTCTTTGAAGAGTGATTGGCGTCATAAAACTTTGTGTTAGCAACACAAATGTTGCAGGAACTAATGAGAACTGGTTTCAGCCATCAGAATTTGCAACATGTGATGTCCCCTCATACTGTCGAGTTAGTATATAGTCTTCCTAGAAAGAAAGAAAAAAAATCACTGGAATTAAGGGGACCAAACATGGTCTCCTTAATTCTTATTGGGTAAGATCATACACACAAAAGAAGGTACCATGTGGCACATGGCTGGATTCTTTGGATCGTCCTTCTGAGAAAACCTTTCCTGATGATTTCTGGTAGAGGTGTGTCGATTCTTCTTGGAGTTCCACTCCTGTCATTGGAAATAAACACCCATAGAATAAGACTACTAAATCAGCAAACTTTCCAAAGCAGAACCATTTTAAGAAGCTACAGTAGAAGCCATAAAAAAAGAAAACTTTTTTAGGAGCATAGGATGAATCATGACAATAAAACTCCCTGTTCTGCAAAACAATGTGGTTCCTGTTTAACTTTATTTACGCAGGCGGAAGATAAAGCCAAAGTGATGCGAGCAGTGCTAAATCCACCTTGTCACTGAAATTATCAACATGCATTTTTCTCTCTTGAGACCCCCGTTTGAGGTTATTGGTCTTTAGTGTTGCAAAGATCAGCAGTTAGAATTTAAACTATGTTATTTGTTACTAAGTTTCATTTCGCAACAGTGACTTTAAGTGCTGTTGCTATTTGTGGTTGTATTTCTTGTGAATTTGTCCTCCCACCATAACTTGATTAATGTGGAACTGAGCTAGCTTGAATTCACTGACTGCTTGGGTTTCGCCACTGTCCGTGACTCACTCAACTGTGTTGCCTTTCATAACCCAGTTCTAGACTGAGAACGCTATTTCTGCACTTTATGATGCTAATTAATCTTTCTGTATTCATCATGTTTTCTGTCTCTCCTTTAGCTCCTAAAATCACCACCTTACTCGAGACAGTGGATGCCTTGCTCGATCATAATGCTACTTTTATATGTGAAGTCGACTCGCACCCTCTTGCAGATGTAACATGGATGCGTAATAATTACCCTATACGGTTAGTAAGTATGACATGATTTTACCATCAGTTGGACACCACTCCTAAGATCTTATCACACAAAAGAATTTAAAAATAAAAAATTTAATACAATGTATTAGTTATCGTATTAAATCATCTTTTTATTGCAGGCACTATGACTCAAGATACATTATTAGAGAAAATGGCCAAATGTTGATCATTCCCAATGTGAAGGACACAGACAGCGGAGAATATTGTTGCACAGCCGATAACGGGATTGGAGAACCAGCAAAAAGCTGTGGGGCTTTACAGCTCAAGATGAGTATGTTTTCTAGATTTTAGTCTTGCTATTCCTTATGTTTTATGCAGAGATCTCCAAATGTGAGTTATAGTCTATTACATAACCTGAAACCTGAGTCATTCCTGACCTTTTGGGTAGACTGCTGGTATTTACATCATGCCTCGGCGCTCTCTCTTTGGCTATTTATTTGCTTATTTGTGTGAATTCCGATAAAGCAATCAACAGTATGCAGAAAACAGAAGACGTTCTTGTTCCAGCCCACTAACAACATTAAACCTTAAATTATTAAGTATTTACAATATCTTACTGTGTAAATTTGTCTAACATCTCACGTTTGAATGATCATATATCTGTACACGCATACACACGCACACACAAACACACTTGTATTTATATGGAAGTTTGGGTAAATATGCCACAGCTAAATAAATAAATAAATAAATAAATAAATATTGTCAAGAGACAAAAACTCAAAAGAAAATCATATTCCAAAAGCAATACACATAACGCAAGCCTAGGCATCTATTTATATATCTACATAATGTCATTCAGCTAAATGTGTAACAAATGTGAGTTGCAGTCAGTAAATGGACCATAACAATACTGGCATCTTCCCCAATAGTGTATAGGGAGATGCCACATCAGGAGGGGTAAGATGCTACATTTAGCTCATGGTAGTTTTGAACAATTTTACTTCTGAGGTTTCCATTTGGTTGCAATTCCCAAGATACAGTTTCTTGCTTTTCTCCTCAGCTTGTAATTGTTCATATAAATACACAAAATACATTATAATTGTAATGTAATTAGAAAAATTGATAATAAGTATTAAAATTACATACAGTATATATGTAATTGTATTAGTTAAGTTAACACTTAATTATAATGCAGGACAATATTGATGTGTGGCCAGGAACAGTTTTGGGAATGCAACAACAAAAACAAATTGGTAGAATGTTTAACTCTAATTATGATAGCATCGTGACCCCAGGACTTTGGGGATCTACAAAACCACAGTCATAATGCTCGATATAACCATGCTACAGCACATATGATTATTTATATATAAATAATTATAATCAGTCACAGGAAACAGAAAGTTGCATTATCCAAATTTCAAATTATCCAAAGTTCATTGGAAGAAAATTATATTGCTTATTTTTTTTTATCATGTTGTGGTATTAAATGAAGAGGTTAATCTGAATGTTACCCAAATTTCAGCATGAAAGCAAATTCTCAATTTTTATTATTTAGATTAAATATAGATTTTTAGTAAATCTACAGAATGTCCCTAAAGTTCTTGTGACCCTATTATATACGATAGTTAGCCACAGTTCATGCATTTGGTTATTCTATTCTAAAAATGTCAAATTGTAAAATACAGTATTAGTTCGTTGCTTAAAAGGAGTTTGTAGACTGATGCAACTTTGTAAACACCCAGCTATTATTTTTGATATGATCCTAATATAGAGCTGGACTTCCTGTTAGTAGAATGGAATATTCCTGAAAAATTACAACCCAATTGAACTAACTTTCATCCAAACAAAATAAATAAATAAAATTAATGAATTGCTGTTGCTTTTCAGAGCCCCAGATTAAGAGACATCCAACAAACGTGACATTACTACTGGAGTCCAAGGCAGTGCTGCCATGTGGAACATTAGGATATCCCAAGCCTGAAATTTCATGGCTTAAAGGTGATGATTTGATAAAGGTACGTGTATATGTTGAGACCTTATCGTGTTTTATAACAGTTATTAATTTTAATTTATTATTATATTATATGGTATTGCCTTTTGGCACATCATTGTCTTTGGGTTGCCTTTCAGGTTGATAGCCGAATATCAGTTTTGGAACTCGGTGCATTAAAAATTCACAATATCAGGAAAGAGGATGCAGGACAATACCGCTGTGTGGCCAGGAACAGTTTTGGGATTGCATATTCAAAACCAGTCACCATTGTAGTACAAGGTAAAACAATGTTTAAAATCTAAAAGGTTACCTGAGAATTTAATCATAAAATAAAAGTCATTCAGAGTGGATTTTTTTGTTTAATGTTATTAATCAAAATTTAAATTAAGAGAAAGATTTAACAAGAAGTTAACACTTAATTATTATTATTATTATTATTATTATTACTACTACTGAGAATTTATGTTAATTTAGATGCTGTTAACAAAACATAATGCATTATTTGATAAGAAATAGTGCATCCATTTATTCATTATTATTATTATTATTATTTAAGAATTATGATGAACCATATACAGTAGTAGTGTCTAACAACTCATCGCCCCCTCACACACATTTTTTCATGATGTCTGTGTATTTTCTCAGCTCCTGCTAAAATACTTAAAATTCCCAAAGAGAGGAAAGTGCAGATTGGAAGTGAAGTGGCCTTGGAGTGCAATGCAACTGGAAACCCTGTTCCTTCTATCACTTGGCTGGAAAATGGAAATACAGTAAGCTCACTTTTCATTATATCAGTCAGTACTGTATCAGTCAACAGCCTTCTCTTTCCTTCCTCATTTTATTATTTTTATTATTATCATTATCATCATTTTTTCCCCTTCTGAGTCCATTTGGCTTCATCAACTCTGTTTGAGCTCTTGAGGACAAACTAATTGCGATTTAATTGCAGACATTTGACCAGGGCTTTGAACAAGATTTTGGCTGACTTTTATTTCCCTACAGAAATGTCCACATTCAGGCCAACAGGAGGCGTTGCGGGTCTTGCATTCTCCAGTCAATATAGGAATTAACACCATTCCAGCTACATTAATGACTTAAAGACACTATTGTGAGATCACTGATAAAAATGGGACGGCTGATAAAAACAAAGATCATCAGCGAGGCCTTGGAGAATAAAGTATATTAGACCAGAACATGATCATGTGTGGGGCTCTGTGGTTTTTCATTAGTGGCAAAAGATTGGAGAGCGGGTTGTGCTTTTGGAATGAAGATCACTTTCTGAAATATAATTGGATTTGAACCAGATTATGCTTTTGGGAAATTTGTGTTTGGTGCATTAAGCTCAGCTCAAAAGATGAACAAATGTAGAGGAGAAGAAAAGAGGAAGAGGAAAAGTGTACAAGATTTGTGCAAAGCCTCAAAATATGGTGACGCTAACGGCTCAAATATTTGTTGGTAATACTTTAAACTAGATACAGTCAGTTGTCACATCAAGCTACCACATTCATATTTCATGCTTGCCTACAAAGCTAAAAACGGCCCAGCAACCACTTATATCTCAGCTCTAAGCACATACCACACCGCACCACGTTCCCTCCAAGGCTCCAGCACTGCTCGACTGACCCCACCATAGAGATCGAGGAAGACATGCATGTAGACTGTTTTCTGTTCTGGCACCAAGTCCCTATCTGTTTCTTTAATATTTGGGTGACCCCCCCCCCCCCCATACCTCCCAGGCACTGATGGTACTTAGTTAGTAACATAGTAACCCAGTGTAAGTATCTATCCAATGACGGAAACTTCAAAGCACTTTTGTAAGTCCCTCTGGATAAAAGTGTCTGCTAAATGCCTTAATGTAAATATAAATATCACTCTCATTCATATTACTTATATGGTTAAGCAGAGAGGGATGCACAGAACTCCTGAAGGAATTCTGAGCATTTGCATGTGCTGTAATTATTTTTGTTTTCACCCACACACGCACACACACATGATATTTCCACGGAACTTACATTATGTCCAAACATGTAAACAACTATGTCATTTAAACCACAGTGACAATGAACAGGATAAAGCAGTTCCTAAAGAATGAATGAATGAATGAATGAATGGATTCCAGTTTACACCAGATGCAGTAAACACTATAATCAACAGCGGTAATCATCATGGGCTTTCTTTGTCCCAAGGGCTTCATATCTGACCACAATCTCCCACCTGCATAAAAATAAAAAAAGGATTTGTCCTTTACTCCTGTGTTTTTTTTTTTTTTTTTGGTTTGGTCATGCAGGATCCTACAGTACATGTACGACCTTACTTAAGTATATTGTGTTTAATTTGAATGGTTTTATCACAGTGTGATACTGTGGTTAATGAGAAAAAAGAGGGGAAAAAAACAGAATAGGGACCAGCCAAGGTTTTGCATGAAAGTAAACACAAACACACATTAAACATGTCAGAGAACCCGATTATGCACTTCTTACTAACAGTAAACACTTCATCTAACACTTAAACACTTATATACCAAAATAACATGTAGCTGCTGGCACTCATGTGCTCACCAATGACTGTCCATTTTGCATAATCTATGCATAAAATTTATTGCACACATTAATGTATTTTTGGTTTTAGTCTTTAGCAAAGCATTCAAATTGGAAATGTAATCTGTAGCCTGTGCGCGGCTTTTTTGACTTTTGTGTGGATTGGTGTATTATCAGCTGTAAGTAACCTTAACTAGAAACAAATAGGTTTCTAGTTATTATTAAAACGTTTTTATTTAAACGTTTTAATAATGGGAATTATCCCTTTTTAAAAAAGGGAATAGTCATGTCCTGACTGGTTTCCAACCTTCCAGTGTTTCCCAATGGCTCCAGTGTTCACAGGATATGAGCTAATACTGTTGACATTCCCATTTGTACCCTGGATTCCTGATTCAGTCTTAGTCTATTTATATTTCACGTTCCACAGGATATTCTCAAAGGCAATAAGATTAAGAGTACCTTGGTCTTGGAGAGGATCGGTGTCGAAGTTGTTTGTATTTTTTCTTTTGTATTCTTTGTAGCTATCTCAAGATGACGTTAATTGAGAATGTGTTGACGTGATTTACGCTTCCCCTATTGAACTCTTACGTTGTAAATGACTTTTTAGCTCTTAATAAGGAGCTATGCAGAAGGCTTGCTCAAAGATGGGGGGTATATAGTCAGAGGTTTAATGTCAGCGTGCTCTCTTGGCACCGTTGCCCCGTGCAGTTTTACGTTACCAAACATGACCTCGTCCTTCCTTTATTTACGACTGGAGTTCTCATCGTTTTTATCTGCCCCTCTTTCCCACAGTAAAATAGAACAGCAATTTTCAAATCCACTGATGAATACACTCATCAAAGCGAGGTGTATAATCTGAGCCTTGATCTGTGTATTATTAAGATCTCATAATGGGGCAGATTTTATGACTACACCAACAAATGCTTTACCCTAGTTTGCTTTTTCAGCTGGCCCTCTACTGATTTTAGGCTGACTAGGAAATTTAGACATTCAATAATTTTATAGTATATGTATTTATAATTTGTATTAAATGTTAAAAATAGTACAATAATGTTCTCCGTAGTAGACAAAGGCACTATCTGAGTCCTTTGCTCTTTAAAGTATCTACAGAATGCATGCGGTATTATAGGTTGAGTGTTTAAAATTACCTCGAGTGGACATGGCAAATCATTAATTTCCCATGGCTGGATAAAGTGCTTCTAAAAGCAGCACTGTGATGAGCAAGGCTCAAATATAGAAGTATGATTAAACCTCAAAACTCTCACACATGCTGCATTCACAGCAGATTTAATTGGCCAAATGACTGAGACTGTGAAGTAATTAATGTAAGATTGATTATGCAAGTTTTAGGCGGCTTTGTCTAGTGAATGTGAAGATGCTATAGGTGCTTTGCTTTATATATTATACTATATATGGGCTATATGGGCTAATGTTATAATAATGTTTAAGCAACAGTGACTCCAGTGCACGTGTGATATTAACTGCGCCGTAGCCTCCCGCCTCCAGGGTTGAGGGTGCGATTCCCGCCTCAGGTCTGTGTGCATGCATGGAGTTTGTATGGTCTCTCTGTGCTTGATAGGTTTCCTCCAGTTATTACGGTTTCCTCCCACAGTCTAAAGACATGCAGAGTAATCTAATTGGAATTTCCAAATTTCCCATTGGTTGTGAGTGATTGTGTTCTGCGATGGATTGGCACCCATCCAGGGTGTACTGCGCCTCGTGTCCCGGAGTCCCCGGAATACAGTAGGCTCCAGGGTTCCCACTAACCTGTACAGTCATATACGTGAATAGTACAAAGCGTTTGTGGACCCTTGGCTATCAAACTATCTGAATCTTCCCCAGATTGCTGCCATAGTTATATACAATTTCTTTTACTCTTTAGCATTACTTTTTCCCTTCACTGAAACTAAGAATCCCAAACCTGTTCCAGCGTGACTCTGCCTCATGTAACCAAAGTGACTCCCATGAAGTCGTGGTTGACGAAAGTTGGAATGGAAGAACTTGAGTGGCCTGCACAAAACCCCGAACCCAACCCCACTGGACACCTTTGGGATGAACTGGAATGTCGATTAGCCTCAGGTCTCCTCACCTGACTTTACTGCCTGAAATGTTCTTGCAAATGAATGGAGTGTATGGAATATATATTCCCATAGTCATGCTTCAAAACCTGGTGGAAAACCTTTCCATAAAAGTGGAGGTCATTATAACAGCAAATGATGGACTACATCTGGAAAGGAATGTTCAACAAGTACCCATATGAAGTGTGAGCAAACTTTAGGCCATATGTGTTAGTAATATACTGTATATTTCATCGCTTGTCCTTATTAAAAAATAACCATGTCACATCAGTGGCAACACTTTTTTTTAAATTGAACATTTAAATCGACTATTTGTTCAATAGATAGATAGATAGATAGATAGATAGATAGATAGATAGATAGATACTTTATTCATCCCAAAGTAAATTCCATTTAGTTAATTTAAATAATACATTTTGGTCATGGATAGAACAACCACTAGTTAATACTGGTGTCATTATATAATTGATAATATAATTTTTTTTAGATCACAGGAGTAGGAGCATCAGTGGAGGAGACACTGGTTGGAGAGGTAATCGTCTCCGTCCTGCGTGTGGTGGTTAATAAACCGGCTCTTTACACATGCCAGGCCACCAATCATCACAGTGGAGGAGCTAATACTGTCAAAGCTACAGCCAAGATCACTGTCTCAGGTGGGCTTATTCCAAACACAGCTCTTATAATCAACACAGATGTGCAGGCACTTTCCAGTCTCAAGTCTCAAATCATAATAGTGTGCTTTTTGGTATTTCTATCTGAGTTTGATTTTTTTTTTTTTGGAAAAAGGATAGTCACGTGCTATTCATGCTCTTATTCACTTTATTTTTACTTAGCGTAAGTACCCATTGTTGACTGTTAAAGAGTTTGTAGAAATAAAAAGTTTAAGTTTAAAGCTAAAAATAAGCTGATCAGCTTTAATGTACATTATTATTATTATTATTATTATTATTATTATTATTATTGTTATTATTATTATTATTATTATTATTATTATTATTATTATTATTGTTATTATTATTTCAGGTTGATTCCCACGTACATGTCCGCCTACAACTACGATAAACCGCTTAATTTTTTTAAGAACTCTTTTTTTTTGTTTGGTGTGACAACATTATATGGTTATGGTTTCGACTGGATTGGTGGCTAAATATTAGGAAATTGTACAAAATGTACCTAGTTCGTGGCAAGATTTTGAATCTACTGTCATTTCATCTTATTACAATCAATGGGAAAGAGAGGATGTAGAAAAGTTTATGTTTAGACCTTGGTTATGCTCAATGTAAATAAATGTAATCACAGATGAGAAACCGAAAAAGTAGATCAGATAAAGATTAAGTTTTGTCTTAAAATGACTCCAGCACACTTATATTCACTCATACCACTTCAGCGCTGTTATTTCAGCGGTGAAAAAATGATCTAACCACAGTAAAAATATTCAGTTTAGCTTTTCTAATTAATATCTATTGGTCCAGGTGTTCGTTCACATTAGGCAAGTAGCTTATTAGCATCTTTTTTTTTTTTTTAAGAAAATTATTAAATCCGGCACATAACTGTTCATAACATCGCTTTTACTCAACATTTTGATTTCACTTATGGTGCAGATTAAACTTCAGGCAGAGATCTATGTACTGCAAAAGTTTCAATAAATTCTGTCCAGAATGTTTTGCCTGATGCTGTGACATAATCTGGCTGGACAGACATACAGACATACAGAATTGTTTTTCCGAGACTGGTTTCGGGTTCTCCAATGTATGAAACATAAAGATATTACTGAAAGAGTGAGTTCTGACCAATGTACAGACAAAAGCTTACTTTCATTTATATGGATAGTGTGGAATTAAGAATTTATAGTTTCTTATTATGTTGTTAGCTTGTTTGCTGAAATCTCCATTTTTGGTGACCATCAGCTGCATTTGAGCTAGTGTGTGTGTGTGTGTGTGTGTGTGTTTATTTACCAAGGGGTGTTATTTCAGTCAGGCCTTGTTTGTTAGCATAGCTGTTCTTTGAAGACTCTGGCATCCCAGGAGGTGAATCCCTCATCCCAGATATATTCTTGATGCTAACTTTCTGTGAAAAAAATGCAGTCTGTTTAACTTCCAGGGATTACAGAGATTTATGATGTTGTGTTTATGATGTGAACACAATCGCTTTTCTTTAACACAGAAAACAAGAAAAATCAATTTGCTTTTCTTTTTTTTCCCTCTCCTTTTTTTGGAGTTGACCATGCTGCCCTTTTGATGTAGCATAAAACGCAGAAGGTTCTTCTTTCAACACTCCCCCATTATCCCATCCAGCTTGTCAAAGTTCACACCTGCTCTTTCCTCCAGACCACACACACATATTCACACACATTTTCTAGGCCAAGCATATCACCAGCATGGTCTGTATTACAGAGTGGCTGCATTATTCTTTATCATGGCCAAGAAACTGCTTAACTTTTTCTTTTTCTTTTTTTCCTTCGGCTTTGGACTGATGCTGGTTTCTGGATCCTGTGATTTTCCCATAGAATGGAGGTAAGCATCTTTGCACAGTAAAAACATAGCAGATGCATTAACTGGAAATTTATGGTCTGTGCTGTGCTCGGCTTGAGTTATCTCTCTATCTGAAATATTAAACTTTGCATGTAATTCATTCAGCATTGGAAAAAAAATTGACGCTGGCCTTCGACTCTGTATACTTTCTAGAATAACGAGTGAATAATTATTAGTCCTCAGGAGGTTTTAGTCATTCCAAAGCTTTCATTGGCTTCTTATCTAATCCAGAGGAGTTGGTGTTGGATCTGGTTATAATTCTGATCTATGGTCCTGATAAGGAAACAATAAATTCCATCCTGTGCAGAAAGAATGAATGGAAAAACCTTGCAGCGTGCATCGAGTTTCCTTTTAATGAAGCCTGACAGCTGGATAATGGATTTCATCTAAGTAGATGCTTTGCTTCTGGAAAAATGGAGCACATGGGCCGAATAAGCGTCTATGTACATAAAGTATATTGTACATAAGCAGTCTGTAATGTATTGCGTTCCACATGTTCTGAATTAAATGTGAACCAAAGTAAATGCTCCGTCAGTTTTAACACTACATGGCACAGATTTGACATCTGGGTATAATTAGAGCGAAGTTAAATTAAGTCGAATAGCCATGCGCCTTGGGTTTTGTTTTTGAATGTGATACTGGATAAAATAATCATGCTTTGTTCATTGTTTAAGTGTGTTAAATGTTTTACTTGAGTATTTACATTCTCAAGAAAGTAAAGGTTCTTTAGATTTATTTTGTAGAATTAGGAGTATGTGGAAATGTATATAGTTATACAGAAGAAAAAAAACATAAGAATAAATAATAGGAGCAGAAACAATTTTTTAAAATTTCTAAATCTGATTAAAATCTGATCTCTAATTCAAATCACAGATTTCTATTAAAAACTTGTCTATCGACTATCAATTTATATATATAATGATGTATACTCATTGGGAGATGGTCCACATTAATTGTAAAGTCTTATTATTAGTATCGTTTGTATATGTTTGTGTCATTTATGAAAGGAGTCTCCAGTGTCAGTGCTGTGTAACAGTCAGTGGAAAAAGCTCTTGCGTTAAATTTTAAAAGTCTTTAGGACAGATGAGCTTTAACTTTGTGTTTTTTTTTTTGTAAAATCATAAAGAGAAAGAAAAACATGCCTGGAGAACGAATGACTTTATAGCTGCTATAATGAAAGTACAGGAAGAATTACTTGTTTTTCCACCTTTCCTCAAGAAGTTCAATCCACATTAAATGGATAAAATATACTGTATGCTATTTCATTCTTTAATGCTTAGTTAGGGTGGGCTAATTGCTGTGCCATAAAAGGAATAAATGACATGCTGTAATAGGAAATATAGTCACACTGGAAAAAGACATAAAGCCAAAAAGGTGCTCTGAGGACATTAAACTCAACTACCCCCCCCCCTTTTTTTAAATTAACATTCTTTGCTATATTGCTCACCATACTATCCTTCATCATATCCTTCTCTTTCCTCAGGCTGTACAAAGGCAGTGCTGGTTACTGCAGTATGTACCGGGGTGAAGTTTGTCGTGGGCTGTTGAGACGTTCCGCACTCGTCTTCTTTAACTCTTCTCTGCCGGATCCAGAGCAAGCTCAGGAGTTCCTGGCGCATGCAGGCTGGGCTGAGCTGGAGGGAACAAGCCCGCTGTGCCAGCCTGCAGCTCGCTCACTGCTCTGCCATGCTGCCTTCCAGGACTGCAGCCCATCAGGCCTCGGTCCAGCACCGAAACCTGTCTGCAGGTACACAACCGAATCATTTAGATTTGTTTTACTGCTTTTTGCAACGGCTTTCAGCAAATCTGCGAAAATTATAAGGCAGTCGCAGAACGGATTTGAACTCCCGTGACACACATTCTGTACCTCTGGGATTGAGAAGTTATGCTCCGTCAAAGATGTGGTCACCTAAACCCACAGCCAGTCATAATCAACCAATTATTCTCAGTAACAAACAACGTCAATAAGCAGTTGATATTCAAGTGTGAGGCGGTATATTCTGTACATTTTCTGCATATTTATGCACCAATAGACAGTTTTTATAAACAACATATATTGAAAAGTTGCAATCAAATATCAAAATCAAACAAAATTGGAAAGACAGAGGCAACTGTCTTTACCAAAACAAAAGAGCGTTAAATATAATTTTGTATTTACTCCATTTTTTGAGCAAACACTAATACTAATATAATCTACACTTTCCTTTGGGGTGCACAAACTTATTTTTGTTACCCATTTTGCTTGTTCAAATTTAATTTTACTATATATCTATAAAATGTTCATAAACATAACCCAAAGACCAACCATTACACAATGACTTATTGTACAACCAGTTCAGTATGTAATCTTGTTTACCATAAATGATCAGCCATAACATTAAAACCATTACAATAAAACCACTTGTGCCACTCAGGTAGCTCTGGCACTTTAGGGCATGACCTACAGTATATTGAGGTGTGCTGTGGTGTCTGGCACCAGGATGTTGATAGTGAATCACTTGGCTGCTGTGGGTTGTGGGGTGGGTCCTCCATGGATCAGATGTTTTTTGTCTGGTGCATCCCATGGATTCTTGATCAGATTGGGATCTGGGGAGTTTGGCAGCTGGGTCAGCAGCCTTGGGCTGTAGCTGCCTACTGGGCCTTGTGTGCGGTGTTCTGGTGCCTTTCTATGGTGACCAGCTTTGACTTTTTCAGCAACTTGTGCTGCATTGGCTTTTCTGTGGGATGGGACCAGAGCCTTGGGTGCCCATGATCCTGTCACCAGATTGCTAGTTATAGTTGGAGGGGAGTGGTAGCTCAGGGTAGCTAAGGCTCGAAGTTGTTGGGTTGGGGATCTGTGGGTCCAAGGGTCAACCCCCTGCTGTCGGTGGGTTGCCACACCCCATACTACCCAGCCAATGCATATAGTTGCGACAGAAGGGGTATCCGGTATAAAACCTGTCGTGCGGATTGATGGTCTGCTGTGGCGACCCCTCGATGGAAGCAGCTGAAAGATCAGTTGGTTGTTCATTTCTCCTGGTGTTGATGTCATGGCTGAATGGTGTAAGGAATGATTCATAGTAATCCATAAATTGTAAGCATATGACATACTGGTACTCCGATACCGAAATGACACTAATCAGTCACTAATCGAGACAATGATGCCATTTTCCCCTTCACTAATTTGCCTTCTCATTTAGGAAATATTAATGAAAGAAAGAAGGCTTAGATTTCTTTCTTACATTTCTCTTATGAAGTATGAATGTCATAATTTAACTGCCTCATAGGGAGCACTGTCTGGCTGTGAAGGAGCTCTATTGTTATAAGGAATGGCACTTGATGGAGGAGAGGAATCACAGAGGAGTCGTTTCTCCAAGCCTGAGCCTGACTTTACCAGACTGTGAGACTCTGCCCAGCCTGCAGGCAGATCCTGCAACATGCACCGCCGTAGCATATGTAGGTAAGTAACTTTTTAAAATCTTTTTTCATCTGGCCAAAATAATAGAAAGTATGCTGTACATTGCGAAGCTGAGCAGTGACCAAATAATAGATTCAGCTCTCAGCCTCTCATGTGCATCCGCTCGGTGTGAAGCAACATACAGTACTAAGAATATAACTGAAAAAAATCAATCATATTACAGTACATTCCATGATGTGTGCTGAGTGTTTTTTTTTTTTTCTTTTCCTTACAGAGATGAAGAAAGACCAAATCACAAGTATGTGTGGAATTCGTGTTGGATACTTGATAAGGCAAAAAGTTTGTAGACACCTGGCCATTACTCCCATTTGTCATTTAGTCAATCTGCTATTATAATAACCTACACCCTTGTGCCAAGGATTTCCACTAGATGTTGGAGCTATGGGGATCTGTCTCCATCAGCTCCAAGAGCATTAGTGAAATTAAATCAGATGCGGAGGCCTGAGATATGATACAATCAGTATTCCAGGTCATCTCAGAAATGACCAGTTGGGTTGAGGCCAGGGGTTTATGTAGGACACTTAAGTTCTTTTAGCAAAACCACATGTCTTTACAAAGCTCACTTTGTGCACAGGGGGATTGTCATGTTGGAAAAGGTTGGAGTTCCCAAATTTGTGGACAGCGGAACCTCGGTGGTTTAAGTGTTGGACTATTGATCCAACAGGTCCCGAGTCGTAAACCCCAGTATCACCAAGCTGCCACTGTTGGGCCCTTGATCAAGGCCCTTAACCCTCACCTTCTCATATAATAAAATAAAAATGAATAAGAAAGTCTGTCAAAAGCTGTAAATGTAAATGGTCCTCTCACTTCCACTAAAGGGAAATTGCAATGCTACAAGAAACACCTAAGGGCAGGATTGACAGGTGTCTACATCCTTTTTCACTTTAAATCTGTAGTCACTTTCTCCTGTTCTATTGGCTATAAAGTTTGTGTGAATCCAAATAAAATATTTAACATTCATCAGCAGAGTACTAAATTAAATATATGAATATGCAGATTTCCAGAGTTTTTGCGTTTTTTTTTTCCCTCCCCTTAAACAGCAACGTGCTATGATGATAGCGGAAGGTTTTATCAAGGCAATCACAATGTCACAGCATCTGGTGTTCCTTGCCAGCGATGGGACCAGCAGGTAATTATTTATTCCTTCTTACTTTAATTAAGTCTGTCAGGGAACTGGGATGCGAGATAACCGTTATCATAACTGTCTGAGCTCATTCAGGGTCATTAGGGACAGAGGCATGAGCAAAGCTATTCAACATGCAAACACACACACACACACACACACACACACACACACACACACACACACACACACACACACACACAAGTTTGTCTTTCTATATCTGCAAGGGCCCATATATCTATTTTTTTGTATAAAAACATAGCATTTTATTATATACTGTATATCTATGATCAATAGATCATAGATCTTGCTTGTGTACTAGCGGAGACCTCTAGCTATGAGCTAATGCTATCCACAGTCAAAACAAGTGCAGCAAATAATAACAAAACTGGCAATTCGGATATGTGAACACCTTCTGGGTGACACTGTGGTTTAGTGGTTAGCGCTGTCACCTTGCACCTCCAGGGTTCCCACCTTGAGTCCGTGTGCATGGAGTTTACATGTTTTCCTTGTGTTTGGTGTTTTTTTTTTCTGGGTGCTCTTGTTTCCTTCCACAATTCAAAGACATGCTGATTAGGCTAACTGAGTTCCCAAATTGCCAGTAGCATGTAAATGAGCATGTGTGTGTGTGCCCTGCGATGTATTGGCACCCCATCCAGGATGTACCCTGTTTCGTGCCTTACTGTAAGTCTTCTTAGACAGGGAGCCAATCCATCACTTACACACTCATTCACATACTACAAGCAATTCTGGAACGCCAATTAGCCTAATCTGCATGTCTTTAGACTATGGGAGGAAACCAGAGTACCCCGAGGAAACCCATCAAGCACAGGGAGAACATGCAAACTCCATGAGGTGAGAATCAAACCCGGACCCGGGAGGTGCAAGGGGGCAGTGGCAACCACTAAGCCACCAGCTGCCCTGAATGAGTCAGTATGAGTTAATTCATACATTCTGCTTTAATATTAATACTAATGAACTATTGGTATTATTTATGCTAAATGAATTATAATTGAAATTTAATTGAAACCTTTTGGAAAGCACCTTGGTATTCGTGCACACATTTCCAGGAAGAAGTAATTGTTTTTGTTCTCCACGGTTTGAAGTGTTCATAACCTATTTATCCATATTCATAAAAAGAATTGTTGTAAAAATGGAAGTGTGGTTGATGAGGTGAGGAAGTGGCAGAAATTTCCCCACATTTAATTACATCCTACTATTTTCTGGTTGTATTACTGTAACTCATCCAGTTACTTGAAAGCATGCACAAAGTTTATTTAACCCGATTCAACTATGAATCATGAATACATCCTAGTAAAATCCAGCATTAACCATATTAAAACAAATTTAATTTTTAAACATAATTTTACTTATGGGGCTACATGATATTTATTCTTCCTTTTAGGATCCTCATCCTCACAAGCTCTCTGTGGACGTCATACCAGAGCTGAAGAATGCTGAGAACTACTGCCGCAATCCTGGAGGGGAGAGCGACCGGCCGTGGTGCTACTCCACCAACCCCAGTATACGCTGGGAGTATTGCCTTGTGCCCAAATGTGTAGAAGGTAGCATGGCATATATGGCATAATATAGTACATATGCATGTAAACATACTGTAAATACAAACGGCACGTATTCTACATCATAGACGTCAGCACTGGATACAGTTATAAAAAATATTTCACCTATTAATTTCTTCTGGACACTTTCAAAAGGTCAAAAATTATTGCTTTTGCACATATTAGGAAAAATACTGTCCTTTGTCCCCTTAAATTGTCATGTAATCCCAAATCCAACATATCCAAGGTAAAGGATGAAGGAAAATGCTCTTTATTTACTACTTAACAGCCATTCTCAAGTCTTTTTTTTCAATCATCATGAGCTGCATAAACATATAACATCTCTGAGTTCAAGATAAAAATGGATAAATGTTGTTGAAACCTGAAACATTTTTGGACAAGACCAACTATAAGCTGCATTATTTTACATAAAAGAGATGCACATGGGCGGCACGGTGGATTAGTGGTTAGCACTATGATCTCGCACCTCCTGGGCGGAGGGTTCGAGTACCGCCTCGCATCTGTGTGCGTGGAGTTTGCATGTCCTCTTTGTGATTGGCTGGTTTCCTTCGGGTACTCCAGTTACCTGCCTGTAGAGTATAAGTGGGTGTGTGCCCGGAAATAGACTGGCATCCTGTCCAAGGTGTGTCCCACCCTGTGCCCCGAGTCCCTAGGTATAAGGCTGTAGGCCTCCCATGACCCTGTACAGGATGTGAGATGCGCATGGTAGTTTAGGGAGAGTGTGCCAGGAAAAGGCCCAAATAGTGCATTATTAAAGAAAATTATAATAATAATATAAGGTAAACAATAATATGTAAATATAAAAGTAAATATACATAAACATGCAATATAGTCGTCCAGCTGCAAGACATGACAAATAGGTTAACAGGTGAACAGATCAAACTCTTATTAGTTTTTACTTTATTTATATTGTATGATTAAATATGTCATTATAATCACAAATCATTATTAATATTTTTTTTTCTTATCATTTCTCAGAAGTTACCAGTGTGAGAGTTCTGCCTGCTCCAAAACTGGCCCCTTCAAACACCATGCCTGTGGTGTCCACCGGCTACTACATGAGCGTCATCATAGTCATCATGGCTGGATTTGCAGGTGTAGCGTTCTTCACCATCATTCTGCTCATGTGTCTCAAGAGACGAAAAAGGTGGAAGCGTCGAAAAAGGTGTGCGAACATCTCACATTTCATACCAATTGTTAGATTCAGCACTTACAGTACGCTTATGTGCCACAGTCTCACACGTGTACATGTAATAACTTTTAAAAAGACATAAAATACATTAAAAAAACACATTCATTCGTTATTTACAAGACAATCTGTGATTTTCGTTTTTTACCTTCTGTAACAGGGTGTCTTTTTAATTACATTTTTTTTTTAAACAGGACATGTATTCAAAATACTTCCAATATAATCTCGAACAACAATAATAATAAATCATCATCATTATTGTTGTTCTTGTTTAGTGACTGTCTCGTATCCATGGTCCTGTTACAACTTTTGAAAAAGTTGGAAGTAGTCTCTCCATATGAAGAGAATTTCTCTTGCCCTCTCAGTGTGAATTCTGTTGTACGTTCTTAGCAGGGCCATGGAGGTGCCGACTCTCACCACCCTCCCTTCTGAGCTGCTGTTAGACAGGCTGCACCCGAACCCCATGTACCAGCGCCTCCCTCTGCTGCTCAACTCCAAGCTACTGATGCTCGAGTACCCGCGTAACAACATTGAATACGTGCGTGACATCGGAGAAGGGGCCTTCGGACGGGTGTTTCAGGCAAGGTGAGAAGGAAGGCTGTGCCAAACCGTGCCGAAGGGGTACGAACAAACAATCAAAAAGAAAAAAAAAAAAAAACATGTCTGCTGATCCAGATATGAAGAAATATTATGTTTCATTTCTCTATTGTGAAAAAAAGAATAACTAACAGCTTAAATGAGAAACCTAGAATATAAAGTGTGGAATAAGTTATCGAATATTTAAATGCATTTACATATGATAATATTAATAGTAAAGAAAACATACACTTTAAGAAACCACTGCACTAAAAAAGGACATAGGATATATAAAGTAAAACAAAATTATTAAATTATAATGTATTTTTTTATTCCAAAATTTTACAATTCCAACGATCTGCCTTGTACAAATCCAGCATGATAAATAACCTTTCATGTCAAAAGTCGTCCTGCGTGGACATGACACACACACACACGCAGTACATCAACTGCTGTTTGCATAATCCTCGGCCATGTAACCCTCCTGCAATGGGAAGGCATGCGTCGAGTTGGTGTAGACTCCTGGGAACAGCAATGTGGGGTGTCAAACTCACTCAGCTCACTCCTGAAATAGATACTGAGATGAGGCTATCATCAGGCATCATATGGGCACTGATGTGAAACTTCCCTGTAGACTTTATCGTGCCAGTAGGCACTGCTTAGGGCTTTATTTATAGCGACTCTGCTAGTATTTACCTTCTCCAGGAACATTTGGGAGACTGGCGCACAGGAAGTGCACTTTTAATGGCATGCGAAGTCCGCGCCTGAATGGCTGCCATTATGACCCAGCAGTAGAGAAAAAGAGCTTCTGTGCTTCTCTCTTAGTCTGATTTAAAACCCAACTTGTGTTCTTTTCCATGATGGTGGAAGTCTGGATATGATTGCATGTAACTGGTTTAGGTAGCGCGCACTGTCAAACTATGAGACAAAGCGTGCCTGTTGTTTATCGTGGAGCTGAAGCTGTGTTTAGCATCGCGGTGCCGATTGTGTATGCTAACCTTCAGTGAAGGTCTGGAGTACTGTAGTCTAAGCTAAATGTTTTGGACTGAAAATGGTGCAATAGCTCAGGTACTTTGCCTGACAGTATAATTCAGCTTTGTTAGGATAAAGACTCTTAACAGTGAGAAGGAGGTTATGGGTTCAACATCCCTTTTCATGACTACTCGTCTATGTAGTATTACAGTATGTTCGGCAAAAACATGCACTATCCACTACTAGCTTTACAATTCTACTCCAGATGTTAAGTCGCCTTTTCATCCGCAGCACATTCTGTCTAATAATGTGTTTCATTGCAAAACACGATAAAGACCATTTTTAGATTTTTATTTAATCGGTCAAATCATTTTCCTCCAGCTCCAAAAGTCACCTATTAAAAACACTATATATCTTTCTTTTAGAAGCTTTGAACATGCATGTCTTTGGCAAAAAACGCATCTGTGAATAAGCACATACTGTATTATAGCAATATATGACACATCCATCAAGAGCGAATCACATAACGTCTTTCTGTTACATGATCAGTAAAGTGAAACTATTGGCTGGGCAAAATAGCAGCTGCCACGAGTGACCTAATGTGGTCGAGTGACTTTTGGAGAATGTTGAAGTCAGAAACATTTACAGTCTGTTGACTGTGGTTGCAGTTTCTAGTGCAGTCATGAATTTACAGTATATGATAAGGTGCTGTCGTTAACTGTCATTAAGTGATAACAGTGCTGATGATGACCTTTTTGTATTGTTTTTCAAATTTCTCAAGATCTACACGAAAGTTGAAGTGACTCACTACATACACATAATCAGAGCTTGTTTGTAATACTTTTATTAATCAGCCAATGTATCATTGATGCTAAATTGCATATGCACTTTCCACAAACGCAACTACACTCTGATTTAGTAATTTTGTCAAAACTCTGGGAGGTGCATTTATAGCGTTTTGCAAAATCATACACTATTCGCGCTGATACAACAACCACAATAATCTTTTGAAAAAGCTTCTCTTCAACTCATCAAATGATCAATGCTATTAGCCCTGTTTCTGCCCTGACAGATCTGTTTTGCTTGAGCGTTGCTGCTATTGAGTTATTTTTTAAACTTGTAATTAAATTAATTTAATACATTTTTTTCCATCTCATTGTTTGGAAACCAAAGCATAATTTGGGTAAACATCTTTCGTCTAAATGATATTCCCTTAATTGTCATTCTGATGATGGTAGTGAAATTGTAGGTTTTGTTTAACTCATCAGGCCAGTTTCTTCCAAGCAGCACTAACATAAATGTTGGTTAATTCCAAGATGAATCCTGAAATACTCAATTTTGATAATAACTTGTGTCTCAATTTTCACTCTTATGCTGTACAAAATTGACAACAAAATAGTGTACAATTTTACAATAAATGACAGGGAACATATTTACACTAGTACATAAAGTAATATAATGTCATGCACTGTATAAAATTATACATCATCCAGTATATTTGCAAAAAAACAACAACTTACAATTGATATACAAAAGATACCAGTGTGTATACATGTGTGTGAATAAGAAGAACCTAAGTGGAACGGTAAGGCTACAGGGAGCAGAGGTAAAGAGGGTGCAGGACTTTAAGTACTTAGAGTCAGTGGTCCAGAGTAATAGAGAGTGTGGAAAGGTGGTGAAGAGGCGGGTACAGGCAGGTTGGAATAGGTGGAGAAAAGTGTCAGGTGTGTCATGTGACAAAAGAGTATCAGCGAGAATGAAAAGAAAGGTGTACAGGACAGTGGTGAGACCAGCGATGCTCTACGGCTTAGAGACAGTGGCACTGAAGAAAAGACAGGAGGCAGAGTTGGAGGTAGCAGAGTTGAAGATGTTGAGGTTCTCTTTGGGAGTGATACTGTAAGGATAGATAGGATCAAGAATGAGTTCATCAGAGGGACAACCCATGTTAGATGTTTTGGAGATAAAACTTTTTTGGAGAAAGTCAGAGAGGCCAGATTGAGGTGGTTTGGACATGTTCAGAGAAGAGATTGTGAGCATATTGGTAGAAAGATGCTGAGGATGGAACTGCCAGGCAGGAGATCTAAAGGAAGACCAAAGAGGAGATTTATGGATGCAGTGAGAGAGGACATGAAGTTAGATGGGGTGAGAGAAAAGGAAGCAGAGGATAGGGTTGGGTGGAGGCCGGTCATTCGCTGCGGCGAAAGACAAAGAAGAAAACCAGTAACCTGAACCAAACAAAGGAGTTTGTGTGTGTTGGGATTTGAACCCATAACCTTTTAACTGGCAACGGGTAAACAGAACCCTAAATCTAAAGTACAAATTTGTAACAATTTCTGACAATGTAATATGTGGTGGTTGTTCTTCAGGGCTCCTGGGCTGTTACCACATGAAGCTTTCACCATGGTGGCTGTAAAGATGCTAAAAGAGGAGGCCTCAGCTGACATGCAGAATGACTTTCAGAGAGAGGCAGCTCTCATGGCAGAGTTTGATCACCCCAACATTGTCCGACTACTGGGTATGTGCACCAACTATTAATTCTAGCCAGGGTTGGAAATCAATTATTGCCCTTTTTGGTTTTATTGTAAGATTTAAATTCATTGTTTAAGCCCAGGCTCAACCAATAGACCTTAAGAATGCATTGCATTGTGTGGTGTGTCAGCCATATTGATGGTTACTCTTGAAGGTAGTAAACAAGAAGTTGTGGATGATTTGTGTGAGACTAATACAAACACTAAAATGGAAAGAAAATGGAAGAAAGAGAACAGAATTTACTGTGACAAGATCAGGGATCAGGATTTGGAGAAGATGCAACTTGTAAATGGTCTGGATCCATATGAGATTCCCAGCAAAGAGTTGACCAAAATGATCCTGTCCTGCTATATCTGCTCAACATATCGCTAGCTCTGGTTAGCCACAGGCCCAAATATAACTCTGTTACTCGACTAATGACTAATAAAGTTTGCAAGAATGATTTTTACCCATGTTTGATTCATAGCAAAGTTATCCTACTTACTATGATTTATTTGTACACTTCAACTATCATCATTTATGTGGATTTTGGCTTTCGTAAGCATGCAGTTGCATAAGCGCTATTTGTTTAAAGTGACCTTGTGTTGTTATCATGTCCTTCCCTCAAGGAAATGACAATAAAAAATAGACTGATGTGTTCACTTTGGTGCTGGCTACAACCCCTGCTGCTAAGCAAGATATCTTCAATGTGTTGGAACAATACACCATAGCCACAGCATGAGTGTAACAAGGATACTTTTGTGACAGCATTTAACTTTGGAACTGTATTTCATTTATTGAATACTTCTTCCTCTAGGTGTGTGTGCTGTTGGGAAGCCCATGTGTTTGATGTTTGAGTACATGGCACATGGAGACCTAAACGAGTACCTGCGGCAACATTCTCCAGTCCAACAGCGCACTCTGAGCCAGGGGAGTCTGACGTGGCCCAGTTCCCAGTCCTCCGAGCCAGACCCATGTCCACTCAGCTGCCTGGATCAGCTTTCAGTATCCAAGCAAGTGGCGGCAGGCATGGCGTACCTGTCTGAGCGCAAATTCGTGCACCGCGATTTAGCCACACGGAACTGCCTTGTAGGAGAGGACCTGGTGGTTAAGATTGCAGACTTTGGCCTGTCGCGGAACATCTACGCAGCCGACTATTACAAGGCAAATGAGAATGATGCCATTCCTATCCGCTGGATGCCGCCCGAGTCCATCTTCTATAACCGATACACCACTGAATCAGACGTCTGGGCGTACGGAGTGGTGCTTTGGGAGATCTTTTCGCATGGTATGCAGCCGTACTATGGGATGGCACACGAGGAGGTGATATACTATGTCAGGGATGGTCATGTGCTGCTATGCCCAGAACAGTGTCCATTGGAACTTTATAACCTGATGCGTTTGTGTTGGAGCACGAACCCAGGCGACCGACCCAGCTTTGCTAGCATTCACCGCATTCTGGAGAGGATGCATAACCAAGTGCTTCATTCTAGCATGAACTGATGCTGTCTCCTGGTCAACAGCAAAGAAAGCTCAAACGCAATCATAATCATTGAGGAACAAGTTGTCCTCTGACTTTAACCAATCTGAGGTTGACTGTTTGTTGTACTGCTTGATGTAAACTCTGCTCAACAAACAAGTGAATACAGCCTTTGTATATACAGACCAGGTGGGATAAATCAAAAGTTTTATATTTACTGTAGTAGACAGTATGGTCCAAATGCCTGAGTCCACTACCAATAACATTCTTTTTCAAATATTTCTCAGTTACCTGTAATTCTCCATGGTGGCACAGTAGGCACTGCAGCCATGTAACAGGTCCAGGATCCCCTAAATGATTCCCAGATGTGTGGCATACCAAATGTTTTTGTGTTCTCCATTTTCCTCCAACCTCTAATATACTGATTGGTGGTTTGGCTATGCTAAATTGCTCCAAGGCATGGATGCTTGTGGGAATGTGTGTGTTCATGATGCCCGGTATTTTAGAGAGACTCATTTCCAGTGTACCCAGGATAGGCTCCAGATCCACAATTACCATGATGAAGCTGTTGGTGAAGATGAATGCATAAATAAATGAATGATCCTTAAATATTGACTGGATGATGGCTGGATAATACTACATAATATTATCATAAATATAGGATGGCAAGACTGCACGTAAACAATGCACAAATTACTACAGCAAAATTAGAACAAACTAATATACTAATTTGATTAGATGTTTGGTTTGGATTTGATTTGAATGTGTTTCGACTCATTTAAAGGAAACTATCTTGTGTTTAAAATCTTTTCCTCTCTTTTCATAGTAGATTGACTTTGGGCATGGCCTTGCACCCTGCCTGCTCCATAGGTGCCATTTCATGCCTGACCCCCTACTTTGACCCTAATTTCCTAAGAAGGGAATGTGCAAAGAGAATATCTATGTACTGTAAAATACAGTGTAAGACTTTCTTCACATTCTTGTCATTCGGTCAAATTTTGCAAGGCCATGCTGACTAGCTTTATATAATATAATAATATATATGTTACAAAAAGAAGCATATTTTTGTTTAAACAGGATTGAAATTTTTGTCATCTTAGGGTATGAAATCTTTGAGTTTGATTCATTAAGTATAATAATTTATATTAATATTAATAATTATTATAATAATACATTAGTAGTCTACACAGTTACACATTGTACAGTTTTACAAGGAAATTGGCTGGTAAGTTGTACTGAGCCGCAGTTCTTTTGCGTGCAAAACCCAGCATCAGTTAATAAGGTTTACTTTTCTTTTTCTGTCTGAACATTGAATACTTTCTGTACAATTGAATTTAACAAAAGTCAAGGGTGCCTAGACTTTTGCACAGTACCGTATATGTATTAAACTGTCATTTCTGTAAAACGACTTGTCGGTTTCTGTTAAATAATGACATAAAACAGTCCACTTGGTAGTGAACTCAGATTTTTGGACTCCACTGTAGGTCATTGTGATACCATTGGAATTTGCACAGGAACTGGTGCAACACCAGCGTCTGCTCATTGTACTTGTCAACCAGTCAAGCGCCAAGTCAGAGCTCAAACATGTCTGAGGAGTGAGTGATATTTCTTTTGAACGTTGGCCTTGTAAAATGAATCTAAGCAAACCTTTTCCATTTTTGATATATGTTCTTGATTGTGTGTGCATTCTGATATTACTGAGTCATGTGTAAAAGTTAGTACCCCTCTTTTGATGCCATGTGTTTTTGTGTGAAAAAAAAACAAAGATAAAAATCGACTGCTTCAGAAGAACAACATATAACTTTTTTTTCACCATGCCATTATTATTATTTATTTTATTTTTTTTACAAAAATTAAGGCAAAAAGGGCTAAGGGCTAATAAAGTACTAAGTACCCCTATGATTCAATAGGTTGTTGATCCACCATCAGCCGCAAATAACCTGAAGTAATCATTTCCTACAGTATATGATTTTATCATTCCGCCACACCATTTTGGAGGAGTTTGACCCATTCTTCTTTACAACAGTGCTGCAATTCCTTGATGTATTTGAACTGGGTATTTGGTTATAAACAGATGTCCAGCCACACCATTTCAACTGGGTCTGGACTTTGACTAGGCCGTTCCAAAACCTTGATTCTTTTCTTTTTCTTATGTAGATTTACTGGTGTACTTTGGATAAATGTCCAGCTGAATGACCCAATTTCGATCAAGGACAGATGGCCTCACATTTGCCTCAGGATACGTTTGGTACTGTATGCAGAGGAGTTCAGGTTTAACTCAATGACTGCAAGGTGCCCAGGTCCTGTGGCTGCAAAACAAGCCCACTTCCACTGCTGTGCTCGACCGTGGGTTTGAGCTGTTTCGGCTAAAATGTTGTTTAGTTTTGCTAACTGGGCATTAAGGCCAAAAATCTCAAATTTGTTCCCATCTGTCCACAGGACAGTGTTCCAGATGCCTTGTGGTTCTTTTTAATCAGAAGAATCTAACAACAAGCTACAATTCTAAATACAAACCGTACTTGTTCAGTCTTCTTCTAATTTTGCCGCGATGGAATTTTAAATTTTACATGTTTAGTGAGGCCTAAAGGGTCTGAGATGTAGCCCTTGGTTTTTTTCTCTGAGCATTGAGCACAGTTTGACCTTGGGGTGAATGTGCTGTGACGTCAATTCCTGGGAAGACTGGCAACTGTCTTAAATTCTTTCCACTTGTGAATAATCTTTCTTACTGTAGAATGTTGAACTCCAAATAGTTTGGAAATGGTTTTATAACCCTTTCCAGATTGATGTGCAGCAATAATTGCTTCTCTAAGGCCATTGCTTATGTCTTTCCCTCTTGGAATGGTGTTAACACATACTTGAATGCTCCAGACCAGCAAACTGCCAAAAATTCTGCTTTTATAGGAGGCTGCACACCTGCTGATGATCAGTTAATCAAGGGCTGATGACTAGCAGCACCTGGCTGCGACTTAGCTAATAAATGCAGTGGAAACAATAAGGGGGAACTTAATATTGCTTTTTTTTTTTTTTTTTGGCTATGCTTCACTTTTGTTAAAAAAAGCACAGTGAATCATCTGAGGATGTGTGATGGCTAACACTACAACTGATGCTCATAGAAGCTCATAGAATGTAAAATGAGGGTATTAACTTTTACGCATGACTGTACATGAAGTATTTATTGATGTACAGTATAAAGTAATGGTATGAAAGGTTAAGCGGAGCACAAAGAATATTTGATGATGTTGTGGTATTGATGAATTTGTGTCGCATATTCCCAAATGGCACGTTATCACTTTACTAATGTTTGTGTTTGATCCACTTTGACAACTAACAGACTTCCTACACTGCTTTACCAGTTTTGTTCGGTTCCCTGAAGAGCGTGCATTCTCTTGAAGACTGGATACTTTGTGTAGACGTTCATACAATGTGGAAAGGGGTGCTTTCAGGGCAACATTGAATGGCTGTCTATTCACATGCCTTTATAGGATTTCCATTTCATTCTAAAGACTCTTTACCATGCAGGCAATTAACACAATAAAACTTGTCATGTTCTTGGAACCCTTAAATGACAGTTTGTGCCTTGTGTCCTGGTGTCCTATTCTGCTGGAATTATTCATCCAAGTGTTCAATGAACTAGATCAGCATTGATTAGCTCATTCGTGCATTTCAGACATTGTTTAATGAGTATCAGGGGCCCATATACTGCATTTGCCAGGAAAACATTCCCCACGCCATCCTGCTGCCATTACTTGCCTGCTTTGTTTTACCACGGCAGATCCCTCAAGTCAAGTCAAATCAAGTAGCCTTTTATTGTCATTCCAACCATATACAGTTCAGTACACAGTGAAACGAAACAACGTTCCTCCAGGACCAAGGTGCTACATACATGCAACAACATAAGTTAACAACACAACTTTAACAGTAAACAGTAAACATTTGACATTCCTGAGTAGCAGCAATGATTTAAAAATACCTTTTTCCAGATGGCAGGAGGGTGAAGAGTGAGTGAGAGGGGTATGTCCGATCAGCCACAATGCTGGTGGCTTTGCGGATGCAGCGTGTGGTGTACCTGTATGTCTTCAATATTGGTGGTGGAAGCTGGGCCCTCCTCAGCCTTCTCAGGAAGAAAAGACATTGTTGGGCTTTCTTGTGCAGAGAGCTGGTGTTGAGGGAAAAGGTGAGGTTCTTCTCCAGATGGACACCCAGGAATTTTGTGCTCTTGACAATCCTACCAGAGGAGCCATCGATGTTGAGCAGAGAGTGATTGCTCCATGTCCTCCTGAAGTCAACAACCATCTCTTTTGTCTTATCGACGTTCAGAGATTAGCCTCTGCACTTCCTCTCTGTATGCTGAATCGTTGTTCTTGTGAACAGCAGGGGACTGAGCACACAGCCCTGGGGGGCCCCAGTGCTCATTGTGGTGGTGCTGGAGGTGCAGTTCCCGATCCTCACTGACTGGGGCCTTCCGGTCAGAAAGTCCAGGATCCAGTTACAGAGGGAGGTGTTCAGGCCCAACAGGCTCAGCTTCCCGATTAAGTATTGGGGAATGATTGTACTGAATGCTGAACTGAAATCTATGTACATCATTCTAACGTAAGTGTCCTTCTTGTCAAGGTGTGTCACTGCCAGGTGAAGTGTGGTGGAGATGGCGTCGTCCGTTAAATGGTTTGAATGATACGAAACTGCAGTGGATCCAATGAGGGGGGCAGCAGGGTCTTGATGTGTCTCATGACGAGCCGCTCGAAGCACTTCATGATCCAATGACTTTTCACTCCATCAGGAGTATACACCATCCAAAAGAAACTTAGATTCGTCCAACCAGACCCATTTCCCCCCCTACAGTACAGTCTTCAACACTCTGTTCTCATTGTACATACTGCCCTGACACCCAACATGGCTGTTGTAGTGCATTTGAGACCAGAGAGCCTCAGAGGGTATAGTATGTCCTGCCTTCTAAGATGACTTTCTGTAGAGCATTGTTGAATTTGGATGCGATTTGACAGATTGTGACTCTGTTTGAACGATTCCCAACATTCTGCTCTGAATACTCCGATCCAAAGGAGGTTTTCATTTACAGTTTGTTCTTTTCTCACCCTGTTGTACATGAACAACTCAGGCTTCTTAAAGGGAGGTCAAGCCATGATACAGAGAGACAACTATTGCGCAGAGAACATTATTCATACCATGCACTGCAGTCACATGACATATGACTATGGTGGAATGTACATATTATGTGATGGTGTGACATGGCATCATTGTTGCAAATAGAATTATCTGATATCTTTATTAATGTTAATATATTTAGATGTCAAACCTGTATAAAGGCAACAGTTTGATATAAAAGGAAAACAAACAAAAAAACTGGAATAATTTTGTGCACAAATATGTATAAAGTTTACAATGACCAGGCTCACACAAAATGTTTAATAACATTTTATTTAGCAGTTATTCAGTACATCATGATAAAAACATTCTATGCATAAGAACTCCATATAATCTAAGAAATATGATGCTAAAATGACCAAAACTAACCTTTCCTTGACTTTTGGCTTTACACTCAAAGGTACATAGAAGATGCACTTAAATTTGGTATGTTTTACCTGCAAATTAGTATTTTTTACCTTTAAAATGACTACATTTACATTTGGCAGATACCATTATCCAGAGCGACTTACATTGTTTATCTCATTATACATCTGAGCAGTTGAGGGTTAAGGGCCTTGCTTAAGTCCCCAACAGTGGCAACATGGTGGTTGTGTGGTTCGACCCTGGAACCTTCCAAACTGAAGTCTAACCCCTTAACCACTAACTACATACTATAAGACACATTAATGCTATGAAGAGCAGCACTGCAACAACAAGGAAAGGTATATTTTTATGTCATACCCAAGTATCAACTCAAGTACAGTTTAAAGGGAGTGCAGACTTGAACCAACAAAAATTGCACATTTGTTTCATTAATCGGAAAGACTTTTTAGATTTTTGGCTTGATTTTATTATTATTATTTTTTTTTATGTAGTCCATGTTACCTTAAAAATGAAAAGTACTAAATCAACATTAGCACTGCCGCTACTCAGAGTGACAGGTAGGGGGCAGCACTGCATCAACAGATTAGCTGAAGTTGTTTTTCTGACACCCACTGAGTAATAAAATAGGTTCCTTTTTTTTTTTTTTTTGCTTTTTGAAATATGAATTCCGTAGCTCGAATGTTAGGTCAGCTCGAAAAAAAGCGACTCGACAGCAAAGCCAGAAAAGTTGGTCCGTACCTCAGGAGGCTTAAAAAAAAAGCACAAGCACCAACCAATACTGAGCCAACTTTTCCCTCCAAGAATGGTTAGAAAATGAAGAGTCCTGAGAGAAAGTGAGGGAGGTGAAGCCAGAATTTTTATGGATCTGGTTCAAACCTTCAACTTTCACTGAACCTCGTGACGTTAAAAAAAAATGTATTTAAAAAAGAGCCTGCACATTCAGAGAGAGTTTAAAAAAAAAAAAAGGAAACGGGAGTTTTCTCTACAGCAGTTTAGGGAGGCAACCATGACCTAAAAGCTTCCTACAGTAAATTTATCTTATGCTAACATGAATCACTGTTTTGTTTTGATACAGTCAGCTGTTGAAAACAGAAAGAGGTAGACTGTACTTTGAATCTGCCTTAAGTTTGTTTTCTTCATTCATATAAACCAAATCTGAGTCACATGTAAACATGCCGACTGGATATAAATAATGACCTAACTACAACTTTTCTTAATGAAAACCGTTTGCTCAAAGTTTAGTATTGCAATCTGTCTTTTATCTGGAATTGACAAAATAAAACCACCCAAAAAACAAGTATAACAGAATTGTGACATCTTTATAGTATGATTCCAGTCATGTGTAGAGTTTGTTTAGGATCTTTATCTTGTTTAAGTGATGGAGCAACACACAGCTGGTTGTCCAGCTCTGACCTGTTGGTGTGTTCAGATCACCTTCATCTCTCAGGTAAATAATCACTTGTGATGTTTGTCTTGTTCTGCATCATTCAGATATTCTTCTTCTTTGTCTTTCGGCTGTTCCCTTTCAGGGGTCGTCACAGCGAATCATCTACCTCCATCTAACCCTATCCTCTGCATCCTCTTCTCTCACACCAACTAACTTCATGTCCTCTCTCACTGCATCCATAA
>JAQMYG010000009.1:19838608-19848782 GCA_030014215.1 Clariallabes teugelsi | reverse complement strand
TCTGGCCTCTCTGACTTTATCTCCAAAACATCTAACATGGGTTGTCCCTCTGATGGACTCATTCTTGATCCTATCCAACATCTTCAGACATGATTATAAATGTTAATTTCAATATAATATCTTTAAAGTGCAATCTGAACCGAATGCATACCAATCAATTTAACGGTCCACTGATCATCACTCTCTCACCCATCGTCTATACCGCTTTATCCTGTATACAGGGTCATGGGGGGACAGGAGCCTATCCCAGGAGACTTAGGACATGAGGACGGGATGCCAGTCCATCACAGGGCACACACATGTACACACACATACTAATTCATGCATTTTAGGCATTTGGGAACGCCAATTAGCCTAAAGTGCATGTTCTTGGACTGTGGGAGGAAACCGATGTACGCGGATGAAACCCACCAAGCACGGGAGAACATGCAAACAGACCCGAGATGGGAATCAAACCTGTCTTTCTTAACGTGTGCAAGGCAACAGTGCTAACCACTAAGCCACCATGCTGCCCTTAAGTATTATCATTATTATTTTTAAATCTTGCGATAAATGCGCCACCTCAACATGCCACTTTCCCATGCGTTTGGTAATTCACATCTAACCCACAAATACAATGTGATAAGCCAACTCAGTGTCTGCTTTTATGAAACATACCTCTGTTACGGTCGGAAATACCGTATACTTTCAAAACAACAGTGTGAGTGTTGCTCAGGTGCTTTTGCTAGCCGTACACATTTAACATTTACATCACTCAGTAAACGCAGAACTCTGCTCAGAGGTTGCCGTCTACCAAATTCCCTTCCATTCTCAGAATACCTTGCTGCCTTAAGGTCATGCTCTCAATCATAGAGGAAACCAAACTACATAGTTAGACAGATCTCATGTAGAGAGGGATTTTGGAAAACTGCCGTGCTCTGGGAGATTTCCAGGAAAGGCTTTCTTCAATCTCATCAATCTCAGCAAAAAGCTTTTCTTTCCACAGGCTATTCACGTAAAATAAAATGATACATTTCACTCATAGTGTTGTCTTGGCATTCGTAAACTTGCTCCTAAGGTATTCCTAGGCTCGCCGAACTGGTGGATGCAGGACAATTTGAAATGAAGAAATTCTCTGCTGTGTCCCTTTTAAATACCCTCTGGTCGTTCTGTTTAGCTTCGCTCATGATGCTCTTGCCACGCTCTCCAGGTAGTCATGGGCCTCTCACCGAGCACTCCTCACCTCTTCCCATTCCCATATGAGTGCTCCTGAGATTTGAGGATATTTCTCATTCTCGCCGCATCCTCTCGTCGAGAAGTCCTTATGCTCATCAAAGCATTCCACAAATCCGTACACACACCTCTTCTAGGTCACATATTGACCAATTTCTCAGCAACTTCGCTCTACCAGATTTATCAGATTCCCGTATGCATGAAAGGCGTTTTACTGCATCTCTTGAATCTCAAAGTACCCAAATATTTTTAATGCAATCCAAAAATAAATGGCAGTGCTGATCAGTCTCCGTCTCAGCTTGACCTTCCAGTTAATTTTTCTCAAAGTATGACTTTGTGGCTACTTTGTGATCTACGCTATATACGCTATCTGTGGTTTAGCTGGTAATTATTTCCTCTAATTTAACTTCCCTTCAGGTTTAAAGATAGAACGTGCAGAACATGAAGGCGCATTAACTGGGCCATGAGTCAGCCCAGCTCTGTGACTTCACCTTCTGTACGTACATAGCATCAAATTTCATATTAATGCCAACATCAGCTGTATATCTGATATCGCTTTATCGCTAAAGAGCCGAGTTTCAACCATAACTCATAATAATGCGGTTCATTGAGGTGCTTATGGGTCCATTAAACCGATGCCAAAAGATTTACTTTCAAAGCCAGAGTTAAGCCCTGTAATACAAAGCGCCTGGAAATGACAGGAAGCATAGCTGTTTCTTATGGAGTGTTGAAGAATTCCATGTTCAGTATCAAATACTACTCCAGAGCAACACAAACACGCAGGAATGCCGGATCCAGCTGCTCCAATTTAGAGACTTGACATTTTCCACCAGCAGTTGTCCTCGGAACTCATTGGCTCTATATTTCACATGCCATGCATTTTTTTTTTCGCGATTGTCTCCAAATCGTACAGTATGTTTCCTATAAAGCAAAAGCCAACTATACAGCCAGAGAGTTTTTTTTTTTTTTTCCCTTTTTTTCCCTGCGAGATCTTGTTGGAAAGAGGTGGTGCTTGAAATGGTGTAATATCCCTCTCACTCAGCACTTGCTGACTGTTCTGCACTGGACACAGGAACTTCCTGTCAGTCTGGAGGAAAACTGGAAAACTAAACTCTGTGCTTTATTGCCACAGGCTGTCTCCTGAACAACCGAGCGGACATGTGGCCTAAATGTGTCACCTACATGCTACAGTATACAGTGTCCTGGAACAGCAATATTTATTTATTTAAAAAAAAAATTCATTTGATATCACTATATCACTTTCAGTTTGGATTAAGAACCTAGAAATGTTTACACATTTACACATTCTAGGTAAAGCATGCTAATGTACAGCAATGAATTAAAGGACTTGTGTGAATTTTTTTTTAACGTCTACAGCGTAATTCAAACTGACAAATGGCAGATTTTTCTTTTGACCAAGCGAATGATTTATTACTTTATATTTATATATACTGTACTGTATTTTTGTAGAGTTAGATTTCAGCCTTTTTTCTTCTTGACCTAAAAAAAAAGTTTCTCTCTCGACTGAAAACTGATATTTTTGCCCATGTTTGGCTACATTTTTTTTTGTGCCAGCACGAACTAATTTATTATAATTAATCGATGTTAACGTTACATATGCCTAAGATTAAGCAAGAAAAACATACTTTTTTGCTAGATTTTCATTGCGTCATCTGCCATTTTAATGAAAGAAAAAAAAAACAAGACTGCCATGTTTTTAAGTGATAAATTCTTGCAGTACATGCTGTTCATCAGTGCAGAGCTCTTAATATGTACAGGTTTGTATTAAAGTATGTGACGTCCTGTAAATCTTAAAAAAAATAAATAAATAAAATAATAATAATAATTACAGCTCGATATCAATGGTTGAAAGTATGTACACTGATCAGCCATAACGTTAACACCACTGCCACGTGAATTGGATAATATTGATTATCAATTATATACCAGTGAACTGGTAACAGGATCATGGGATAACCTGTTGGATCTGAACCGAAGCAAAAACAAATGTAGCACAAATCGCTGATCGCCCAGATCTTAATCTGATTGAGTCCATGTCCATGGGATGTGCCGGACAAACAAGTCTGATTCATGGAGGCCTCACCTTGTAACTTACAGAATTTAAAGGATCTGATGCTAACGTCCTGGTGCCGGACACCACAGTACTCCTTTACAGGTCTAGTGGAGTCATTCATCAAGGGGTCAGAGCTGTTCCGGTGCCACAAGGGGAAAGCTACACAAAATTTTAAGGTCACCATTGGCCTCTATGGTCCCTAGTTGGACTACAGAGGTTCCTAGATGGATGGATGGATGGATGGATGGATGGATGGATGGATGGATGGAATGCTATGTCTGTATCGGTGTATTATAATAATACTAGATAATAAAATACTAATAAATGATCAGAACATCTTTCACAAAAAAAGTTAGCAATTGGTTTGATATCATACAAGTTTATTTTAAAAAAGACTGTCAGATTGAATTATAATGAGTTTAGGTGACTCATACAGAAGTCAGTCATGAGCGTGGGAGGGAAAAAAATGACAAATATTTTGGGTGAAAATAAAATCATATGAAATAAACATCATGGAAAATGTACGTTTTTTTAGGTTAAATTGTAAAAATGGAAGGAAATAAAATAACAGCCCATGACTGAGGTTAAGCAGGAAACAGCATTATGACCCAATTACAGTATATGCAAGAACTTTTTCCTTCTATATTCAATCGCATGCCTTATCCAAACAAAAAAGAACCTACTTTTAACTGTGGGCCTCGTATGAAATGTTTCTGGTTATTTTGATTAGCAATGTTAGTATCCGCTGTATTTGAAACCATTCGCAGGAACGATCGCTCCATGTACTGCTAAACAGGTCTTCAGATTAATTCATGGGAAATAACTAAATACACTTGCCCCCAAGTTAAACAATAAAAAATAATTTAAGTGTTAAGCAGGATACAACTGAGACAAAAAAAAAAAAAAGTCCTTAAAAATAAAGATTCCCTTTTTGACTAACATTGAATATATACATATATTATATACATACTGTACATACAGACCAACATACACTCATCATTTCATTTCTCTTATGCCATGTCACAAGATTTTCACACATTTCATGGTCGCTTATGACTGTGGCACAAAAAAAAATGTATTAGACCCTGGCAGCTGGGTATAAGCAATATCACACACACACAGGACCATAAAGAAGGTTCTCAGGAAAGCTGATCTTTCCCATTCTTACTGTCAGTTCATACTAAGATTAGTTTGTGTGTGTGTGTGTGTATAATCGTGTTACGTTTGTTAGCAAAGTGACAGCCATTTATCAATGAAACCTGAAAGTCCTCAAAGTCCTCAAGAATTCCCAATCACTTTCGAAAATATAAAACAATAAGGGCATTTGTGACTTTAGAATGTGGTGGCAGTCCATGAATTGGATTCCCTGAAAAGAAATGGCTCATCTATGTAAGTGGTCGTTGTTAAAAAACAAACCAAAAGAAAGCAAAATAAAAGAAAAGAAAACATGAAGAGATACCTACATCAGAACTGGATGATACTGAGAAGGTCCTCAAATGAAAAACGATCACGGTGGAAAAAACCTAAAACAATCCATCATGCCACGTCAGCTTCAGGTGATTCAAGACCTTTTTTTAAGGATTTCTCCTTGGCAACACGGTTAATACCATTGGTTTTCTTTTTTTCTATTCTAGATGTCCTTAGGATATAGTCTTGTAGCTTGTATACAGGGTTGTAGTGATACGTAGGTGATGCCACAGGCCTAATGAGATAGACATCTTCAGATTAGCTGAAGCAACAAACTCGCGCCGTTAATCAGTGGTCTCAAGAGTGCACTGCTTATCTCTATAGTGCAAAAGCCGAAGCAAAAAGATTACTAGGATTTTCATTAATACTGAGGATACCCAGGACTTATGGGTAGCACAAAAAAACAAAAAGAAAAAATCTAAATTCATGAATACTTGTCCTAACAATTACCATCATCATTACATTGCCTGGACTGTTAACACTGTAAATCAGTTATTAAATACTTAATATAGTGTCACCAAAAAAACTGAACACATATAAAAATAAACAAAACCCTCCAAAATAGTTCTTTTTTTTTTTTTTTTTTTTTTGGTAATGCAAATGCCTCCTGTGTAGCTCCACCACTGGGCAAGGAGCCGTATCCAGTCCTGGGTTTGATCCCGATAGTGCCAGCTGTGTTTGTCTGCTGTGTTCAGACCACAGAGTGGTCATTATTGTGTGGTGACAGAACAGTGTGGTTAAACGAGGAGGCCGAGCGGTCTGAACCCTCCACCGTACCGTTTATGTTCTCCTGCCGCTGACAGCACAGGATCTGCTTGAATGTAACGCTCATCTCCTTGTCCCGGTAGGAGTAGATGATGGGGTTCATGGCCGAGTTGAACTCGGCTAAGAGGAGGAAGAACTTCTCGAAAGCCAGCACGTTGCAATCTTCGCAGAAAACGTCAAGCAGGAGGAGAACTAAGCCAGGCGTCCAGCACACGATGAAAGCACCTGAGGAAGGGGAAGAGAACGGAGTTATTAATAGGAGCAGTGAGATCAGAATCGTGCGTCATTATTTAAAATGTACCCAAATACAATAATGTTTTTTTTTTTTTTACCTATATACATTTTAAGAGGGCACAAAAAACAAATATGGTGCCAATCCATTACATGGCACACACTATGGGCAATTTAGGAACGTCAATCAGCCTAACCGGGATGTCTTTGGACCGTGGGAGGAAACCGGAGTACCTGGAGGAAACCCACCAAACACAGAGAGAGCATGCAAACTCCATCACACAAGCGGCGCAAATCGAACCCGGATCCTGGAGGTGCAAGGAGGCAGTGCTCACCACCGTGCCGCCTATGTGCAATATGTTAATGAAAAAAATTCTAGTGCATAGTTCATGGATTTGACCATTTTTTCCACTACTCTCCTTCTGTCTCAGTGCTATACTTGGAAAACTGCCGCAGCATTATTCTGTTTTGGAGAATTTTGGGGGTTGTGTTATACGGCCCTTAAATGAACTGAACCGGAAGGCACGTTCTGTCAGGTTTTGCAATTTCCTGAGGTCAAATATTCCTGGCAATATTTCAGCACGTCATTCACAGCCTCGCAGCGTTCGCATCACATCTTAACGTCGTTATAAACATGCTTAACAAATTGATGACACTGTTTTCAGCTGGCATTTCTCACTGTGTGTTGAAAAAGAATAAACATTTTGGCTACAGATGTTATTTTGCAATAGAGAGCGATATATTCACAAAAAGCCCGCTTTTTCTTTTAGAGAACACAGCTGTTCTTGCGAACTTTACATCACTTGAAAGTTATGTGGGGACTCTCAGGAGTTAGATAAACTGCAACGGCCTGTTTCCATGACTCGGCCACGTTACACACTTTTTACGAACGCGAGCTCAACGGGGGGAAAGGAAATACGATCTCTAGGGGTTGGGTGGGTGCTTTTGGGACTTAAAGGTTTTATTTCCTCCAACACACTTGGAAAACTCATTTACTGTGCTTTGAAATCCATGCATTAAATCGTTCGGTTAAGTACTTGTTCGTGACGTGCGGAGGATTTCACAACATCTGAAATACCCAGCAATATACTGTATATTAATGGGAAAAACATGCAGCATTTTTGGTCAGTATAATGTGTGATGTATTTACTAGTGATTAACTAGGACACTTTGCTAACCTGATGATCCATTAATATCTATGACTACATAATGTGTTTTAGTAATGAGTTCCCTGGTGTGTTACTCTAGCATTAATGGTCCTAATCCATTCTCTGTGTTAATTTGAAATATGATTAGGACAACAGGAAATGCTGAAAGATGTAGTGGTGCATGTTGTTGGAGCAAATTGGATTTCCTGCTGTTTATTAAATAGTATTACTGTAAGCGGTGTGATTAACGCCCGTGTAAATCCAAATGTAATTACATTTGAGCTTTGAGTACTTCAAATGGGGCTCACTGGTTGGACTTCATGAATCAAATATTGTCTGAAGCATCATGTAGAACCTAAATGTTAGTGATCCTGAAATGAGCTCAAACAAAAATACAGGGTTGGTTGGCTAGAAAACCCTTGAGGCAAACTGTCTGTGAATGTCTTTGGATGAGGTAACAGATCCTCAATTTGGAAAAGAAAGAAAGAACGAAAGGTTGTTTTGACGCGATGGTTCGATTTCAGCACCTTTCCCGTCTCGAGAGCATGTTTTCTACTTCCAAGCTGCGAATGGATTTATATGTTGGGATCTTCTCAAAGGCATGCGTTGACTCCAAGCACGACTTCATATGTGTTCACACAATGACTTTGCTGTTCAGCCTCACATACAGCCGGTCGGCTAATTCCAGTGTGATATACTACTTCTCCTAGAAGGCTGGTTCTTTCATGCTTCAAGTTGTAATGTTCCATGGTCCTTGACACACATAAAAAAGGTTCTGTGTTCCATTGAAAAGACTCATAGCTCACGTCTTATCCGTATGCACCAGTTTAGTGGAACAAAATGTCAGTCCTCCAAGATCACAATGAACCAAAACAAAAACAAAAGCTGTGCAAACTGCATAAGATACCGCACATGATAATCAAATTGTACACTCTTAACAGACTTAAGTATCAGTAAAATTTATACCATCTTCAAGGGACTAATGTAAGGTGTACAGATGTAATAATAATACTACGCCATAAAATACAGGTGTGAATTTTAGTGAGGTGTGAAGGCTGGTTTTTATGTGCCTTGTAACTATCCACAGGAGACATAATGCTGAATGGTTGTGAGAGCTTCAGGATGGATGTCTTTAACTGCGTTTTTAAATTAAGCACGATTGATTTGTACCGTGTCCGGGAACGATCGCTCCCCTGCTGGCCAGTGTTCACATTGTTTTTGTTCTCCGTCCTCATGTACAATTGCGCACCTCCAAAACAGCAGGTGACAGTATGCATCTACTTCCATCCATCCATCCATCCATCCATCTAGAAACCTCTGTAGTCCAACTAGAGACAATGGAAGCCAATGGCGACCATTGTATTTATTCTTATTTTTATAACCGGGGTAGGCCCTCTGAACGTGGTTTAAGAAGGGAACAAGGAAGTTAACTTTCTAATATTTTGATATTCCGGGTGAAATGTCAAGAGCAACACTCTCACGTGCCTTCCTACTTCATGAGCTGTGGCTGTGTAGGTCAAAGGATGAGATAAGCTCATCAGAGACTAATGGCATTGATGACATCACATCGAAACAGCAATCTACTTCCAATGCTCAGGTACGATTGTCTTCCATATCTAATTCGATCCATGCCTGAGTACACTGTACTGTACTGTACTGGCACAATTCCCAGGCTTGGAACGATTGTGTTCTCACTGATCAAAATAAACCAGACTTTGGGGTCAAGTGTTCTCGAAAATGTAAAAACGCCCTAAAACAGAATGGACTTTTTTGGCAATGTGATAATTATTAGTGATGACATTAATGGTCCTAGGAAGCCATGGTATCTTGGTGGAACAATTTGGGAATCTGCCTTCCATGCCTGGTGAAAGCTCAACAGATTCTCTAACATTTTGAACTGTCCTTTTTGGTTGATAATGTCAAAAGAATCGGGCATTATACAGTATAAATCATGCAGGAATAAGTTTATAGAGATGTTCAATTTGGACTCTGATAAAACACCTAGTCATTGGGAAGACATGCAGTCTTCCCTGTAGGCTTGTCATCATGCAATTCAAACCATATGTAGAAGTCATTCTGTGAATCTGGGAGAGCGATATGGGGTTGTTGGCCTAAATACCCTACCACATGCAGTGGGTCTGTTTCTGGCATCCAACATTAGGTCTGTCCTTAAAGTCTTTCTTGATACCTGATGTGAAGCAGGATCACAGTTTTCCAGCAAGACCTCTGCTGGAGGCTGTCCTCTTCTGTATGTCCACTTGCTGATTTATTTACAAGGACATTATGGATATAGTAGGCCACAAAATACATATGTGTTTATGATGATCACAAGTGTTGCCAAAGGTCATTTACCACTAACAATGGTGCCATATGTTTCAGCATCCAGAGATGCCACTGTGTATTATTTACATTCTCAAAACAGGGCTTTTATAGACCGGTGACACATTTAATGATGCCATGGAGTAACACTTAACAGGAATTTCTTTGGCTTTTTCCAGGAATCCAGAGAGAATCTACTAACTGTTTTGTGTTACTCAAATGGTGCATTATCTTTTATAGTCTTTGTGTAATTATAAAATAAAACACTTGCGGAGTACAAGGCAGGGGTCATCAAAATCATCTGCCGCAGCTCGATCCAGTGCTTTCAGATTGGGCACAAGCCAAAGCCGTAGAACTGTCAAGATCCTCCCCATCGTGATAACAGATCAAACGTGGTACGTGATATGATTTATGATTTGTCAGCGATCTAACAACAGAAACGGGCATACTGATTTTATTTGTGTGGGGGTGGTTCTCACAAGTATGCAGACTTGGGTTGAGGGAAGTAAAAGGAGTGCAGATCAGTAGGAGGGCATAATGAAGTGTCAATGTGACTGCAATACTTGTGAAAGTACTTAAGCAAAAGGTCAACCATTTGTTGCAAACTGCCCTTTCAGATGTATAAGGCTTGCATACGGCAGTCAAGACCAGACTTCAATCACTCTGGAGGATAAAAGCCCAACTGAGATCACTGGAGAACGATTATGGTGTGAAAGCGACAGGCTGACATAAAAGTTTTGGAAATGTATTACCTTACACTTGTGTTAATCTGGAAATGAAAGCTGGAAAAAAAAAAAACATCTATAGGACTGCAGGAAAAATAAGATATATACATATATACATATATATATATATATACAAATATACATACATATACATTCATACACAAGTAGACATACTCTCACAAACGTGTGTGTATGTGTATATACATGTGTATATGTAGATATATGTATGTATA
>JAQMYG010000009.1:19738118-19753586 GCA_030014215.1 Clariallabes teugelsi | reverse complement strand
GAGCCTGGCCGGGAATCGAACCCAGACCCTGGAGGTGCAAGGCGACAGTGCTAACCACTACACCACCGTGCCGCCGCAGAATATACAGTAAAGTTATTAATTTATTTTAATAAAAATTAAGTGTAATGAAAGGTGTGGTTTACTTGTTGATAAAAATAAGTTACTTGTGACTTATCAGTGACAATGAGAGGTTTCTGGCTATAGAGATCAGACCTTGACCAGGGAATCAATTTCAAGGGACAGAACAACATGTCGTATTTTAAAGCTGCATTAAGTTGTCTGGTGAGTTATACACACACATCCTTGATACCCTCACACAGTTTAAAGTCCTGCTGTATATCAGATGAGAAAGTGTCCATTTTAAGAAGGAGTGCTAGCTTAGCCCAGACAGCTGCAGTGGCAGTGCTCATTATCAAGAAATAATGGTTGGGCTTACACACGCTGGCTGTTATTAATATGCCTTTGCTTGGGGAGGTCGCAGGTTAACTACTATTCCATCTCACCTTGGACGACCTCCAGGAGAACGTGCCTAATAACCCTGTCAACTCCTGTGCTGACAATAGCGATTTAGTGAACTCGGGTGTACAGAGGAGACTAGTACGGCTTAAAAACACACAAGACCTTGGGAAAGTCCTCCTCCAGTGACAAACAGGATGACCCTCAGCCCAAAGGCATGTTGTGCTTGGGAAAGCACTCCAAGGAGGTGACAGTGGGCACACCGGAGACATGGGGCAGCTTTATTGGGATCACATAGCGCAGCTGCGATCAATACGGTGATGTAAGATGGTGAAGGATGGAAAAATAAAGCAGGCACCCTGCAGCAAAAGGAGCAGATAATTGCACCAGCCATGTGGCTCTGGAGAGCTGCTATCTATTCAAACACATTAGCATGCAGCAGACAAAGGGGCCCGGCGATAATTGGTTGGAAGAGATGAAGATGTATAATGCCAGGCATGCGCTGGGACACGGGACAGTGTTGACATCAAATGACTTTGGATTACAGTAGAGATGTTACTAGGGAAAAAGTCTTAGTGTCAAAGGGAATGGAAAGTTGGAATATAAGCTGGAAATAACCAAAATATAACTGATCATGGCACCAGTAATAATAAAAAAAGGAACCTTACTGTACATCATATCACAAAACATGTACTTGTAAAAATTACAATTATGTAGCAAAGAAAATAAAAAGCATTGTTTACACAATGAAAACAAGAACAAAGAAGCTATAAAACTGGAATGTTATTATTAAGAAAACAAACAAACAAAATAATTTGTACTTTCTGTTACTCATATTGCCTCGAAATAATTATTCCAACTGCACCTCAAACCAATTATATGAACTTCAAGCTTAACCAGACATCAGAAATAAAAAAAAAGAAAAGAAAAGAAAAGAAAAAAAGAAACTGTGAACTAATTAAATGATTCCTAGAAAACGAGTGCAGGAAATGAACTTTGAGAATGAGCCAAGACGTATGTAATATATTAGGAGTCCTTTATATTCCAAAACTATAGAGTCGAAATCCCCCACCCTGGCTGCAACAAACGTCTCTGATGAAGGTCATTCATAATGATTAAAATCGGAATGATTTGTAAATGACTCGCGGGACCGAGAGTCCAGTGGCACCTTCAGACAAGGAAATTGCATTAGGAGTGAAGGGCTACGTCGTGGGACTCGCACCTCCAGCCGCGTTTCCACAGCCTCCAGCAACACTCCTCCGAAAGACCTGAGTGCAGCACGAGCGAAAGCAGTCGCTGATAAATGGTACAGATGAAGCTTTTTCTAAAAAATTTTTTTATTGCTGATATGGAATTCCACGCTATTTCGATATATTTCGCTCCAGAGGTTAGAAAAACATGGATTGATAATTAACACCTAGAGCAATGTTTAGAGGTGCGATTTCCCATGAGAGCTCAAGGGTTAAAATGAAATTTTGTACCATAACAAACAACCGTAATGGTTTGAAATATATGAGTGTATGATATTAACATATATAGTAGATGTGTTGGGGATGAAAGTGTGTGTATGTGTGTGGTGAGAGGGGGTCAGAGTTCGATTAAGGTGACACTGTGGAAGAAATGGAAGTGTCCAAATCCTCAGACTTCCATTTCAGTTCTTCCTGGTGCTGTGGGAATTGTGTTATATTTTAACTCAAGGCACTACACCAGACAGTAGAGAAAAGACCATTTTGGACATGTCAATCATTTCTCAGATTTTTGGATAAATTGTGTCCATGGGATGTTTTCAGTAACAATAAATGAGCGAAAATTGTTTATAGCACTGTTTTCCCCACATGCACACTTTTATTATAAAAATATTAACTCTGAAGAACCTGCTTCCCAAAAAAGTTGTCAAGTCATGTATTCCTAAAAAGCTTGTTTTATAATGTACATTTGAAGTCCTGAGCCATAATACATTATCTTGTCAGAACGTAAGCACATGATAAGCGCTATATATATAATATAAAAGTTGTCATTATAAAAGATGTTGCTATTGGTAAAGGTGAAAGAGCCACTTTCTATGGGGCAACATTCTTAAACACATTAAAAAAAAAAGGAAAAAATGTTAATCATAGCAATATCATCAAGCACCCCAGTCAGCACATTGGTTTGCAGGTGAAAGGTTCTTCAACCACAACTAATAGTCCACAAACATGTGACCCATGCAATATACACTGCCTTTCCAAAAAACAGACAAACAAACAAACAAACAAACAAAAAAAACCTCTTATACGCTCTAATACTGTAATTTGCACAATGTGGTGTCCAGTTGGTGTGTAAAAATGATTCCTTATGTTCCTAGAACAATGCTTTACAATTTGAGTCCTTGAACATAGCCGTGTCTTCAGGGAAGAAAAACTCCATAGATGTGATAACCCGGTAATTCAGTATATTCAGGTCATCAGCTGCCTTTATATTGTTGTCCCATAACGTCTAGACCTGACCAACTGAAGTAACCCCAGATCATAACACTGTCTCCAAAGGCTTGTACAGTGTGCACAATGCATGATGGGTGCATCGCGTCCTGCACTTCCCTTCCAACCCTGAAATGCTGGATGGAATAGGGTCACTTTGCAAGTTCTTTGCTTGATGCAGGCCTTTTTCTTTTGGCCTGAAAGTATATATATATATATATATATACTTTAAGGCCAAAAGACTGTTAAGTATTTTAACAGTGCATTTTTTGTACTATTGTCTCTATACTCTATACACTTCTACAGTTGATTTGAAATGAGGCAAATAAAAATTCCAAACATTGCATTAAATATTTAGGAATAATATCCATTTTTACATAATCCCTCCATTTTACAGACTTCAATGCAATTTGACAGCTAACAAAATGCTGCATTCCCTCCCTTTAGCCACATTGCCATTCCTTTACTTTAGCTACCTTTCATTTGTTGCTTATTTGTTGTGTTTTCTGCATACATGAGCCCTTCTTTCCTTCTCCATATTCTTTTCTTACAATTATTCTGGTACAAATTATCCCTGGATCAGTATTTTGCAGGCAAGTTTTTTTCTTTTCATTTCATTTGAATCAATTATGAATCAATACATTTTAGCCATATCTAGTAAGTTTTTTTTCTTCTTAGTGTTAACAGTGGTTTGCATTTGAGGTAGACCCTCTGTCTTTACAGTACATATCAGTATCTCTTGATTGTAGACTTTCTAATGAAATGCGTTTCTCCACCAGAGTTCCTCACTTGGGTTTTGATTTTTTTTTTTTTTTTTTTTTTTTTTTTTAATATATGAAAGTACCTAAGTGTTAGCTGTTCCTAAAGTTTTGATCTCTCTGATAGGTTTGTTTTTAAAACCTAATGATGGCATCCTTTATGTGCATCGGCACCTAATTCGACTGCTTATTAAATATTCCCATGAAAAACTACCAAATTCCAATTCAGGACTTAGAACCAATGACAGTTTTTATCCTCCTAATTTGTCATGAAATAACTAAGAAACAAGCGACCTGCAAGCGTCCTGGTTATTCATTACCTTGCTTCAAATGTTTCAAATCAGAAATCCATTTGAACTATTGTTTTTATGACAATTAATCATATTTACCTTTACACTAATTCACTATTATACTATTTCTTCCTTGTCAAAATGAAGAGGCATTGCTAAAACCGTGCACACTAAATGTCTTGTTGCTCTAAATTACATTTCTTTGTCTTCTTCCTTCTGCCCTAAAGGTATGCAAACTTTTGCACTCGACTGTATCTCATCTAGAAATATTCAGGTCAGCCACCCCAATATTCAGCCCACACCTGCGTACTTCAGCCAAATTGTGGAAATGAGAACAGGCACAAAAGGCAGCCGATTGCTATGTGAGAGTGCAGCTTCACATCAATGACGCTGTGAGGCTTCAGTTAATCAATTGGTCTCGTATTAAATGACTTCAAACAACGGAAGTTGGATCAGGTGTGGCTCCGGCCTGGATGGATTGAAAACCCGCAGCCAGCTGAGTGCTTTCTGGATAGAAATATAAACTCTTGTCCTAAGACTTACTAATAAAGCAGGTCAAGCATTTTGTAGGACCAAACAGTGGAATGTTCCTGACTGGTCAAGTCCAGCAGCTGACCTGATCCGTACTGAGCTATACACTAACTCCAGGCCAGACTCAAGGTAGAAATCCTCCTTAAAATGCAGGAACTAAAAACAACTATGCTGAAGAACATCACAAACAGAGACTTCCATCAACTAGCACGAATTCTAAAACAACAAAAATGAAATGCATCAAGCTAAACATTCATTCTTTCATCTTTTATACTGCTTATCCTATACAGGGCCACAGGAAGCCTGGAGCCTATCCGAGGAAACTTCAGGCACAAAGCAGGGTAAAATTCACAGGATTGGGACTAAACAGCTGTGTGGCCATAGGAAAACCACTTGTAGGTAAGACTAATTAGAATAAAAGCTTCTAATTGCTAAGGAGCATTAAGATTGGAGCAATGGAAAAGGTCATGTGGCCCGAATCCAGAGCAATGGGGGAAAAACCCCAAAACTTTTTATTGTTACAGAATAGAAAAGAAAGACTTAAGCCAATCAGATTTTCTTCTGAATTTATTAGAAAAAAATAGAAAATTTTATATATTACACTACAAAAGACATTTACACAAACAAAACGCACAATAAAAGGGCGTAGACAAATAATCACAACAGCAACACAACATTTTTTCTGTGCTTGTCACTTTTTTTTTTTTTTCCCTTGAAACAATTCTGATCCTAAAATATTTGTGGCTTATGACAGGATAAAACATATTTATGCTTAGAAAATAACGTTTGAGCAAACCTCACCTCAATGTCATGCACATTTTCTTTTCATGCCTGTTCCATGTGAATCATCTGTTTCTCTCCTACATGCCGGTGTTAATAAGGAAGATCTCAAGAGGCCCCGTGGCCTTATGTAAAACCCTCAATGTGGTTTGAGTCACATTTTCAGTGATCAGATGGTAGGATATGACAGGCTTTTCGGCAATTAAAAAGGTTTGTCTTGTTGATGGTATGAGGTAATTCTCATCCATGTTGAGATCTTGCAAATCATGTTTTAAAACTACATCTGCTGTACGCCAATTTAAAATTCAGAAACGGTCTTTCATTGTGAGAGAGGCGTATAGTGTGCATATAGTTCATGTTCTTCTTTCAGGAAAACTGTGTTAAAATTGCATGTTTAATGATTTACCTGTGCTTTAACGTCTAATTAGGTTTAAATCCCGGAACAAGATCAGTCCAAAAATACAGAAATTAAAGGTCACTTTAGAAATAAAGGATTGCTTAATTTATCCTTGGCCCTTTCTTTTGTTGTAATAAAACTAGTTTTAATTTGAGGTTAAAAAATACAACTTGAATAAAAACACTTAGCAGAACATGCTGCTGGTTAAAGAGTGAATATTCAATACAAATTAACTATCAGTAGAGAGGTTGTCTAAGGTGCCGACAACAGGGAAAAAAAAGAACAGCAAACTTCCCATAATAGTTCGCAGACATTATTGTATTTTTATAAATCATCTGTAGTGTGTGCTGATGTTCGGTTTGTTCTCCTTCACATCTCTTTTTTTTTTTTAACAATCTTTGCAAAAACATCAACAGTTAAGCTCCATGTGTAATACTAAATAACGCAATACTCGTAATGAAAAATCACCTTACAAGTGATTCGAATGCCTTTCGGTTGTGCTCCAATGCACCACACAACTGAAAGGGTTTGTTCTGCCTTATTAGTTTTTGGGGAAAATGTGTTACATAATCATAAACTGAGAAACTATTTTGTCTTAACTGATGGGACTCGACCCAGCACATTCAGTTAGCATAGAAAATTGTTTATACTAACTGCTAAATAAGTGGAAGCACTTAGAAACTAAATGGAAGATGAGACGAATAATGTCTGTGTGCTTGCTGAGTCTCGGCGCTGTTTATAATACAAGCGAAACTTCACACTAAGCGGTTTGAACCTGCGTGGTCCTCGTTCCTCGACTGCCCGGTGTGCTCATGCCACAAAGCACACGGCACTTGTTACAGTAAACATTACCTCATTAATCTATGCTGCTCATGTGATGCTTTGGTTTGACTACAGTTTCCTCTAGTAAAGATCTTATAATGACCGTAAAAGTGGAAAATAATCATGAGCGGCCATAGAAGAGCTGTTTATCTGAACTGACATTCAGGGAGAATACTGACCTCGATAACTCAAGTTCATAAAGATACTCAGAGCTACTGTTTATTTTTCCCCTGTATAATTATATTATTTGTAATGAACTGCAGAGAAACAGTAGTAAAATCATATGCTAGTTAAGTTTGGGTTGAATTAAATAAACAGAAATCAATAGCACAAAGCCACTTGTAGAATTCATACATCGAGTGTAAAATGACCTGCTGTTACTCAAAAGCACTATAAACATTTCTTATTTTTATGTCAACATCTTATTACTAATGTTTTCCAGCTAAAAGTATATGAACCCCACATGAACGAATTGCTTTAGCTAACTGTACACTATTTACACATACAACTTTACCATAACTGGTGCCAAATATTTGTTTTTGAAGCCTGATACTTTTTTTTATGCATTTTCCCCCTGGATTAAGACACGTACTGTGCAAATGGAAACTGTACATACGCGGCCGTTTCTTCTTCCACGTCCAAAAAGAAAATGAAATCGGTATCAAGCATGAAATCTAATATTGCTTTGTAATACACAGCCGCTTCTTCCTTCGCCGATTGATATGGTGCAAGTCTTACTGCATGACCTTTCCTCCGAGTGAACTTGTGGAATAACATCTGTCAACGTAGGTAGACTGGAGAGTTTGTGGATTTCTGGAGGTAATAATATCGTTGCATGAGGTTTTTGAAAAAGTGCTATACATTCAGCCCGGAGACTCCCACCAGCCGCGCAGTGGTCCTACCTGGAAATGTGCCACACTTTTCCAAATGTTTCATTGCCAACATGTCTGACTCGGTCCTGTCAGAGCTGTCAAGAGGCTGACGAGCTGTGCATAAACACACACACACATGCACACACACACATACCCACACACACACATACGCAACTCTGTCCAGTCATTGAATCGATCCTCATTTTGCTCTGCAGGAATATCGAGTTGTTTCCCTTTAAGAGTTTAGTAGTTCCATATTCAATAAATAAGTGTCCCTGGTGAAAAAGTGCTAGGCTACTACTGTAGATCTCCAGCTCTAAGAGCTGCCTCAGACAGGAATAGTGGCATTCGTCATCTGGACTCGCATCTCCTGGATGCTGTTGAGGATCTTTTTCTGGTGCCCAGCCAGAGTGACTCCAACCCTCCTTACATCTCTGTAAAACAGTCAATAGTATAATTAAACACTTCTATAGTTGTTGTAAAACATCAGTTGCTATTAAATAAGGAACAGGGTATGCTGCTATAGGCGGCACGGTGGCTTAGTGGTTAGCACTGTTTCCTTGCACCTCCAGGGTTCATTACCCTCAATCCCACAAGTCTGTGTGCATGATCTCTCGGTGCTACAGTAGGTGGGTTTCCTCCGGGTACTCCGGGTTTCATCCCACAGTCCAAAGATATGGAGATTAGGCTAATTGCCGTTTCCAAATTGCCTGTACATGGTCTTCTGGAGATGGAAATGGCAACCTATGCCAATATTCTTGCCAAGAAAACCCCATGGACAGCATCTAGGAAGGTCTGGTGTGCTACGCTCCACAAACAAATACTGCTAGAGGTGATTTGCCTCATACGTTATATCTGTTGTTTTCAAAAAAAAAAAAAAAAGTCTGTTACTGTTTAACTTTAAAGGAGCTATAAACTGTTGTTCCCGCATCAGCCCATTTCTTTCTATTGAAAATAAGGCCAAAAAGTCACAGCTTGTTAAATAACAGAGAAACCGCAAAATCCCTCTCTCCTGAAAGCGCTGAGGCATTTAAAAAAAAAAAAACAAAAAAAAAAAGCTAAATGAAGTTAGCCTCCCAGGAAATTACGCCATATTAATAATTACACAATGTAATATTTTTCTTTCTTTTTATCAAGCATCTGCTATAGTTTGTTAATAAAGAATAATAATGTATTAAAACAAGCTGTTAATCTTGCAGCTGGCACTAGTGTCATAACTTTCATTCATTCATTCATTTTTTTATACCGCTTCTACTGGGTAAACTCAGGACAGGTTGTCAATTCATCACAGGGCACACACACTTATTCACACACTACGAGCACTTTGGGACTTCCAATCAGAACACCCACTCTGCATGTCTTTGGACTGCGGGACCAGGAAACTGGACTGGGAAACTTACGCACAAAGGCAGGAATTGACCCCTCGACCCCGGAGGCCACAGTGCTAACTACTACACCACCATGCCACCATGTCAAAACTTCATCATCAAACAGCTTCTCAACAGTCAGAAAAAAAGAACACAACAGATAACGTATAGATGCTTTTCAAAAGATAATGGTTAATACAAATACAAATTCAGGAAATTAAGTATATATTGTACATATTGGAATTATATTTAAGCATTTGTTTTTAAATGATCTTACACCAACATTTGTAATCGAAACCACAAATATTGAATCAAGAAATGTTTATTATTAAATGATAACTGACTTGAGAAAATGATCCTTATCCATTGTAATTAAGGACGTGTTTCACACCACATATTTCATTAATACTAAATCTGTCTATGAGTTTGATTTCCTCCAGGCTTAATGGTTTTACCATTCTTCAACAAGTGTGCCTGGCTTTAATACAGCACTATTCAAGATTATTATAAGAATCTTAACCTTATTTTAACTGTAATTTTGTTTCATTTCTTTTGATTGGTCTGTGAGAATAACAGTGATTACGACATGGTTAAACAAAACCTGTCATTGGATCAATTCCACCTACAGTATATACAGATATCGTATCATCTTAGTAGAAATGAGCAAATAAATATTAGTGAAGAAAAGTCACTCTGCCTAATAATATACTGTAGATAAAAAATTGTGCAATTAAAAGCCCAAAATAAATCTAAATCCTGCCACAATGAAATGGTTTTGCATTTTTAATGGACATTTTTATTCTCTATGTTAATGTGCATCAGATAATTCCCATGATCGCTTTGTCAGGAAATGACAACGGGGGGGGACTTACTCTAAGGTCATCTGAGTGACTACATCCAATGAAGTGTATCCACTTTCCATGAAAAGCTCTGTGTATCGACCCATTTTTATGGCATCTAACCATTCCCCTACAGAGCTGAATGCACAAAGCTCTGCACTGCCATGCTCCACTAATAAATTGGACACCCTGTGGGAAAGACAAATGGACTGTTGAAGGAATAAATGCATAAATCTAACATTAGCATTCTATATGAAGACTGTACAAAAAAACAAAACAAGATGAACACAAGCCTAAGTGGATGTTTTTTGTGCATGCATGGAGAGCCGTTTTAATTATGCAAACATTAAAATTGCTCATCATGTAAGCACTGTTAGATATTTATTTATTCATTATTTTAGAAAATATTTTAGCTGCAAAGTATATACGGTACAGAAAATATGATCAATAATATCCATATTTTACCATAAGGGCAAAATAGCTTAATTGAAAGATTATATTTCAAACACAAAAAATAAATTCCCCCACTCTAAATGATTGTAATTAAATGTAACATAATTCCATAAGACAATTACAGAAAATAGATTCCCGCATGTTAAAAAAAGCACAGAGTGATTCGCAATGCAGAAAATATATCTGATACCATGTAATCACCATAATTGGAAGTCATTTGTACGCTGTCACTTCCACTTAACTCGGCATTAAATCATGAAGTACCGGCGCTTATTTGTTTCAAGTGTCATTAAATCGTGATTTCCTGTGTCATCCATGTAACAAAAGCCGTTAACGCTGCATTATCGCCATTTCGCAGACATGACATGGTTTTTGTGCTCACCGACACAGATGACCAAATACCAGAATTTACTTTACAGAGAGCTGGATCTGTGCTTATACAATAAACAAAGCCAACATGAAAAGCATATAGAGACAGATAGCAAGCAAGAAGCAAATGAGAATGGTAGCGAGCACACAAAATGCCAGAAACTAGTGAAGTGAATAAACGGAGCGTAAGCAAGATGTTGATTTTGTACCTGTTAGAGGGATTGACAAGGCTTTTCAGACTGCTTGGGTTGCGTATGAGCTTGTCTAGGAGGCTCACTATCTCATCAAACTTGGGCCGACTGTTCCTGTCCTTCTGCCAGCAGTCCATCATGAGGTGGTAGAGAGCTGTGGGGCAGTCCATAGGGCCCGGCAGCCTGTAGCTCTCCTCTACAGCTTTTATCACCTGATATATACAGTATATATACAGAAAAATACATTAAACAGAATGCACCATATGAACACCATCCAACTTTTTCTTTTTTTTTTTTATCTATTCATAATATAATATTATACTCAATATGGTTTATGTCAAACTGTTAAGAGTCAGCCAGCTCTGCTCAGGCAGCATAAAGGGAACCTACACAATACTGGGTATAAATGTTTAATGTTGTAACGTGATCTGATCGGTATACACACACAAAACAGAGGTGTTTTGTTCAATGTATAAGCACTCTCAGAAAATATGAGTCTTATATATATAGTCTGAGTCATATTTATTTTTGAGGGCGCAAACAAAGTGAGAAAAGCTTCAGTCAGTAGGACCCAATCGAGAGGACATGAAAGCTGTAAAGACACACTATTACTATAGTAGTATGCTAGTTTAAATGTACTGTAAGTGTTCTCCACATAATAATCTGACACCATTAAGATATTACAGAAACGTTATAAGAATAGCTACATTTTTTTTGTCGTCAGCCGTGGATGTAATGCACCTGCAGTATCTAGTACGGATTCCATGACGAGAATAAATCTGCTTGTTTTTAGTCTATCATGCTCCAAGTCTTCATTTTCTCTGACTGGCTACCTGTTAAAATGTACTCCAGCTTCTTTCATGAATAGCGTTGTGATGTGATTATGTTTGACATCTGAGTTGGTGTATAACGCAGGCATGCTTTTGTCCCACCGCTGATGCAACACTGAGTGAGAATTACCACTACAGGATTGTCACGAAGACTTAAAAAAGCTCTGACATTTTTTTCTGATTTATTTGTCTGTTAATCATATTTTTTTCATTCTTAACAACAAACTCAAAACCTATTACACTGTAGCTTTAATAACATACAGTATTAAAAATATCAATGTAAACTTTCATATTGTGCCTATAAGTAATTCTAGTTAGACCCGATGCACAATAAAAAAAAGTGCCATTTGAACTATTTAGATGAAAAGCAAGGTTTTTTTTTTTTTTCAATCTTCAAAAACTTTCCCCAAATGTATATAACAAATCCGTTATATTGATTACACACAGTTAGATTGAGAGGTATGCTGACGGTCTATAAGTTTCAGAAGCTTGCAGGCAGCTAGGATCAGACTGCTGCACTGGGCGAAATGCCAAACTCTCATCTCTCTCTCTCTCTCTCTCTCTCTCCTAGCCTCCAACAAAATTCTCTCGCTATGTTGGCAAAAGGAGAAAGCCAAAACAAGAGCGGCTCAGAAACCAATCCCCGGCAGCAACGTCTAGTAGAAAGAGAAAAAGGAGAGAGCAAGTGCAAGTGTGAGAAAGGCAGAGAGAGACATAGGCAGAGAAGAAGAGACAGGGTGGGAGCAGGGGAGAGTGAGTTGAGTACAGCAGAGCGAGAGATCTGAGGCAGCTCTCATGAAGGCCTTAAATAAAACATCAAATAACTTTCTCCTTCCCAAGCGTGTGAAACAGATTAATGATGGAGAGGAGAAGAGGATCTGAGGCGCGAATGAAGTTGTCACTGGCTGGCTAGGAGGGGAGAAAAAAGGTCAGTTCTGCTTGACAACAACATGACTTGAAATTGCACCTCCTTTAGGGACCTTCCCCGAAAACTTCTGCATTGTGTCCTCCTTTTTAATGCTGCTCTCTCACAGACACAGACATCATACTTCTAATATGACACGAACATTTATATAACAGAGAACAAAAGAATCGAGCTGGTGTAGCAAACTGCAACATTCAATTATATGACCAATAAAAAATAGAATTAATTAGGAGACTAATTAAAAACTGTCCCCTATCAGCATGTCTGCGACTCAGCCACGCTTTATGCAGCTTCAGATTGTGTTTTGCAGAAACATTAAAAATGGGTCTTTCCTTCCAACAGATCTGAAACTCGAACACCTCAGGCAAAGTTCACGGAGTTCACTGCAGTCAGAAATCCAGCCTAATTCTGACTACATTTCCAGTCATCCCCTGCATCCATGAATGTACTGTTCATAGACTATCAGCCTTTGACTCGCCCACTGGGTGTTCGACTATTGAATATCGCATCCCCTTTAACCACTCTGTATTGTTGTCGATGCAGCTCCCATCCCCATTAACCATTCTCAATAATGTCAGCTAAACCCACCATTTGACTGCTGTGCACACAGGACCCCATTTTTCAGCCTCCCTGTGGCAGACCACATCTCAAATGCTATTCACACACACACACACACAATTAAAATGGCTTGGGAAAACAATTACGCCATCTCCACCGTGGATGAATAATTGGTAGTCAGTTCTCACCAAAGACTTGGCACAGAATTCATCATACGCTAAGATGACCTGGTTGTAAAAATGAATAAGTTTGGTGTGTGTGTTTTTCTGAAATGTATCAATTAGCTTGTCTATGTTCACTGCAAATGATTTGGATTAATGAGCTGCTACCAAGTTTTTTTTTTTTTTGCCATTATTGTTGAAATGAGTATTTCTGCAGGAATAGAAGCAATGTACAAAAATAATTAAAAGTCATCTTTATATTAAAAGAAAAAAAAAACAGCCTTACGTTATACTTCTTAGATCATATCTCTTAGATCAGATTGCTACACAAATTTGATAAAAAAAAAAATAATAAAAATTATATATATATATATATATATAGGAAATCATTTACAACTTGAACATATGCATATTTAGGACACTGCAGCAAGATTATACCACACAGAGAACAGCTTTATACAGCAAGAATAAATGCAATACCGCTCAATATCCATGCTTCCAACAGAAATGCAGAATGACAAAACATTCACTTATGCCATTTCATTATTTATTTTTACTTGACTGACACATTTCATTTCAAAGGAATGCGTTTTGAAGTGAAAAAAGAATCATGCTGTGACAGATTTATACAACATCGAGGTAATAAACTTACGTCTTGATTGCTCATCTCCCAGTAAGGTCTTTCACCGTATGACATCACCTCCCACATGACGATCCCATAGCTCCAGACGTCGCTGGCTGAGGTGAACTTCCTGTAAGAGATCGCCTCTGGTGCTGTCCATCTGATGGGAATCTTCCCTCCCTGAACGGCAAACAGAGCAATGTTCATCAGAGACGTTCCATGTCGAAGCATCTTTAGGAACACTTCTTTTTTTCTATTCACAGATGAGAAAACCAGCGTGGGTAAATATGGTAAAAGCAAGATGGACGTCTGCCATTCTGAAGCTCTCAGAACCTATTAGTGAAGTACATCTCAATTTGCTGCTCCTCAGTCTGCGCACACACAAACAAACAAACATACGCACACTACTGTGACATGCCAAGGTGGAAAAAAGGGAAATAATAATCAGCTGAATTACAGACTCTGACACTGAGCTACTAATTATCTCTCTTTCAAAGCCAGGATCACTCGGTTCTGTTTATTAATGCCAGATTCAGCCTGGCATTTAAAGCTCTGCTGTAGACCTTAGCTGCACTCAACGCAATCACAGCAAACATTCACCTAATAGTATTATGTACTCCAACTGTTTGATGTAATGCTGTCAGAGAAACAGTGAGCTCTAGTTCAATACTCACTACAAACAGAAAGACAAAAAGCAAGTGATATTGAGCAGGAATGTGCTAAAGGCTGTTCGGCTCTGTCATTAAAGGGATGTGGAGTGATGGTTTATGGCAGGGAGGTCAGCCGGTTAGCCGGATAATGCAAGTCAGCACGTACGCGGGTGGTGTAGGCCGCCTCCGGGTCGTCTTCTAGCACTCGAGACAGGCCGAAGTCGGACACCTTACACACCAGGTTGCTGTTAACCAAGATGTTGCGGGCGGCCAGGTCGCGGTGCACGTAGCCCATGTCGGAGAGGTAGCGCATGCCCGAGGCAATGCCACGCAGCATGCCAACCAGCTGGATCACTGTAAACTGCCCATCATTCTTCTGCAGGGTGAGACATGAGGACATTTGACATGTAAGAAGGTGATTAAAATGTTTTTTTTATTTTTTTTTATCAGATCTGAGACACAAGGCCAAGTTGCACTGAAAATATTTCTGGCACTCTTTCTGATTTGTTGTCTCACTGAAATAAGTCACTTCAATATTTACCAAATCTTAAACCTAAAAAAAAAAAAACGTTTATTATTATTCTAGCCAGCGTCATTAAATTGGCCATTGGAGTGACAGCTGCAGCTGCTGTACATCATTTATATTCACACGTGCCAAAATCATGATAATAGTTTTCCATGAATACATCCATGATACAAAGTGATCATTACAAATTTACGTTGGTATTAATAAACATGTGCTACAAACTTGCTTGTGGCGTGTTCATTAGTAGATCTGTGAAAGTTTTATCACAACAGAAACATTATGACAGATGCCACCATGAGAAACTGGTTTTCAGAATAAGATGGATCTGTCATGCTGTGAACTATTAGACAAAGTGTTGGGAACAAAATCTATTTTATCAAAAAGTGGGTAGGGCACGAGCCTAGTGTAAGACTGTAACACCTATAGCAAGCTTGAATTCTATGGTCATAGAGTATAAACAAAAAACTAGATAAAATAAAGAAATAAAGACAAAAAATCTGGGCCTGTATTCACAAAGCGTATTAAGCCTAAAAGTTGGTCCTATTGACAAAATTCTAAGAAAATTCTTAGAATTATGACATTTTCTTAGAATTTCCCCTTAAATTTAGGACAAAA
>JAQMYG010000009.1:19720674-19732345 GCA_030014215.1 Clariallabes teugelsi | reverse complement strand
TATATAGAGGTGCATGGAATACTAATACAATATTATATTAATGTGATTTATACTGCAGCACTGTATATTACATTTTCTATAGTTTTCTAAATTATTTCTATTACTATTAGTTTTCTTTTTATTAATATGTGTATATTGTGTAATTTGTGTATAAAAATTAACGGGTTTTCTATACACTACCCAGATTTCTTAACACCGCCTCACATTTCTATATCAAGCTGAGCGATAAAAATCTATCACGTTCTCACCTTCCACTGAGCAAAAAGCCGGTGATCAGTGCCAGGAGGATGATGCCCAGCGTGACAGCCACGGCGATGACGGGCACACGGCCCTGATCTCTGGAGGCGGACACTACAGAGAGGCGAGAGCTGTGAGCCATGCGTATTTATTTATGTATCGGTCCTGATAAATAGTCTGCCAGCATTGGTATCTTTAAACTCAAAACTATCTGCACTAGCTTAAGGAGATGTTCTCCAAGTAAACAAGCAAGCACTTCTGTAAGTCACTCTGGATAAGAGCATCTACTACATGCAGTAAATATAAATGTAAATGAGGAGGGAGCACAAACTCAGTCACAACTGTTATCAGCATGACACAGCTCACTTCAAACCTTACCTCTAACCATCTAAAGAGTGTGCCGTAAATAATATGAGCAAAACAATCAGCTGCTGATACATTTTAGTGCATTTTAAATGCATTTTAGTCCATGTTATTACGAATCACTTTAATTAACAGGTCAAATGGTATAAGAACAGACTTTGTTTTTTAATCAGTCAGCATTACAGTAGCTTAATTTACATGAATACAATTTTGTGAATAAATGTGGAATAACAGTGTATGTTTAAATCCTTTGACTTACAATAAGGACCGGTTTCGAACTCAAAGCGTCGACTGAAGCCTCCGTAGCCAGCCGAGGTGCGAGCTCTGATCTGGAAAATGTACGCTGAAGATGGCTTCAGCCCATCCACCACCACCTCTGTCTCTTTTGACTTAACGATGGTGTAACTGGTCTCCTGATCCTTCAGGGCACAAAGCAAAATGAGAATGTTATAATGAACAATGGAGGAAATTAAGTAAAGAACAAAAAAATGATGTCCTATAAGACACAGAATGAGTGAATGTGAATGTGTAAGCGTGTCTAGATTGTATGCTGCTTAGATGCATGGAGGTAGAGTTATATGATGACGGCTCTATCTATTATGAGAAGGGCCACTTTTCTTTTTAAAGTGCCCTTATATCAGTGTTTCCCAGACCAGGCAGCTGTGCTGAGGTCATGCAAGAAGCTGAGCCGCTTTATGTCCGATTGTCTCTTTAAATGGCCTGGACACTGGAGCCATCCAAAGTCACGATGTGAGCAGCTATCTGAGCCACGCATCAGCGCCAGGTCTGGTTTCAGCCTTTTTGTGAGCTTTGTCGTCAAAAGGGGACCTGTTTCCACTGCTCGCTCTGCTGCCTGTCACAACGCTGCACTGAACATGCTTTCATTTAACCTCATGTTTAAACAACTTTTTGTATGTATATGTGGTATACAGTAGAAGACCAAATTTACTGGATTACCAGCCTTTTCATTTTCATAGCGATCATACATACTGTAGGAGTTTTTTTTTTTTTTGTGCGTCAACTGATTGTGATACACATGTGGATCAGCAAAGTATTTCAGTGGAGCAATAAAGCAGAACTGATCATATGGGGAAAATCTGGCTGTGATTAAGCATATTCAGTTTTCTAAACATGACCCAAGCTCAGCTCAATAAAAAAAGAGAAGTGTTTTTACAGACTTTCATAGATTTAACCTCTCTTGAGTAATTGTAAAATAACAGAGGAAGACAATAAAAATAGACTGTAGAATGAAGTATGGATCTCAGGGGTCTCTGTGTCCTACTGGTCTTAAGTCCATGTAATGTGAATTACTACTGAACACAAAAAAAAAAAAAAAACTTTAAAATGATGTCTTATTTGGAGCCATAACCAAATTGGTTAAGGAGTAAACAGTAACAATCCAGACGTCAATTCATTAAACCTAAGAGCTTACAGCTAAAAGATGTTTATCATCCACATCTCATCATTTCATGTCAATGCCAATATTCCATACAAAAATTATCTATATCTAGATAATTTCTACGAAGCCTCTTTCTTGCATGGAGTTAATTGTCCTCCTGTAATCACCTTCTCAAAGTACTTGATCTCGTACTCCAGGATGATGCCGTTGGTTCGGTCTGGTTCCTGCCAGGAGACAGAGATGCTGTTCTTCGCTGTCTTCCCTCTCTTCACCACGGTGATGGGAGATGGAGCTGAACAGAAAAAGAAAAAAAAAAAAAGATTTTGTTTGTGTTGACTCTACAGTCCAGGTGAAAAATATTCTGGATGCAATACGAAGGTGTGATGCAATATTGAGTAACTGCATAAAAAGTCATATAATGGTACAGATTTACAAGTTTCAAGGGGAGATTTATACAGAGGCTGAACTGAAAGTAATGCGAATATGGGCATAGCTTTATTATTAACCGACATAGGTCGTTCAAATTGAAGATGTTGGTACACTAGAGTAACACTTCCTCAACACAAAGCTACGACTCAACACAGTCTCTGTCTCAAGCGACGCAATTGCGCCATCGTTGATCTCAACTCTCGAATCCTTTGAAAATCCCCTCTGTCGCAACTGATGGTCTCCCGCTGCGTGTTTCGTCTTCAGTGCTGGTTTTCCCCTTCGTCCATCTGTGCACATTGCTCTTGTCAATGATGTTAGCTCCTTAAACATTCTGTAGCACAGTGGGAGCTGGATATGTCAGTTAATAAAAAAGGTTGTTCCCACTTTGGCATTACTTTTGGTACATCCCTCGTTTTTTGGAACAGTTTGTTATCATAGCCATCAGTGTCTACGTGATGCCTGAATGTCAATTCATATCACTCACTCACTCATCTTCTATATCGCTTTATCCTGTATTCACTGTCACGGGGATCTGGAGCCTATTCCAGGAAGCTTAGGGCATGAGGCAGGGTACACCCTGGACAGGGTGTCAATCCATCCCAAGGACACACACACACACACACACACAGATACACTCCCTCACACACTCATTCACACACACCGGGCAATTTGGAAACATCAATTAACCTAACTTGATTTATGAGGAAAATGATTTATCCTTAAAATAATAACTAAATCATCTAAAACTACATTTTGGTATATGATTTAGACCATTGTATTTCATTTTTAACAGAAACAATAATATGTGTTGAAGGAAATGTTCTCAAACACTTCTGAATGATAAGCTTGTCTAATATAGCCATAATGCAAAACCTGCTTTTTATTTATGCTTTCATGAAAGAACAATAAAGTGCATGTGAAATATTCCCGAACATGAGCAGTAAAGACAATTAGATATGGTGCATGAGCACACTTTTTTTTTTTTGTTAGTTTCAGCTGCTTGCTGAGAAATGAATTCAGTGTTGAAAATGGCTTTGGGAGATGACATGGTCTGACACTGTTTACACACTCCATTTACTGCGTATTAAAACAATCCTGCATCCGGTTACAATCTGTCTTCAGTCACAAACTTCCCATTACTGTCTACACACTGTTTCAACATTAACAAGCATGAAATTGTTTTATAGAGCACGCCAATACAGGTACAATCGTCCATAAAGTAATTCGGTCACCCTCCGTCACCTTACCTACTGTATGCTGTCACTGTGTTTATGCTGTTGTTTTAACTTGTGGTTTTCTTTTGTGTTCGCATATACAACCTCCTCTGCAGTTTGCTGGTAACATGCAGGCCTATTGCACTCTGCAGGTACTTGCACATTGATGAGTCCATCTGGTCTGCTTTGGATTCGCTCAATCATAAAATCATAAAATTACACAGCCTTACACAACACTTAGAAGAAATACAGAAACAGAAAAAGAAAAAAAAAAAAAAAGCTTAACAATCATTTCTAAATGTTTAGAAATGCAGAATACACAGAAATCATCGGAACATGGAGTACACTCCGTCTGCAGTTTGTAAGTGATTAGACAATTAAAGACATAACTCATTTAAACCATTTTGTGTCTCACATCTGACAGTGAGACAGTGAGCTTGATTGTAAACAAATCAAAGACGGAGGGGGGAAAATGTGAGTTTTTGTCTCTTTTTGTTTTTGTCCTCAGTGAATAATTCTGCCAACAAAAGAACTGAAAAGCACTTGTGGAAAAAAACAAAACAAAAGAGATCTGCTCTCTCTGAAGCTCTCTGGCTGCTTACCAGGGTCATACACTTCTCTTTTTGTTTACCGGTGCAAAAATACAGAACACATCTCATCCTTTGTTTGCACACCATGAGTCAGTATACAGTGGAGGCGATTTCATAGTGATTTCAAGTGTAAATATATTTAATATAGTAAGTACATTTATTACTTATTTCTTACTATGAGATTATTATAAATCAAAAGCATATGTTTTATTTCTTTTTACACTGTAAAACTACAGCTAAAAGCATCAAAAATATGCAATAATCTCATTTAAACAGTTGATATTGCAACTTATGCTCTATAAAGTCTTCATAACGGCTCTAATCTGAGGTGCTGTTTGTTATTTGGTGATTTCCGAGGCTGGTAACTCTCTAATGAACTTCTCCTCTGCAGCAGAGGTACTGTACTGCAGGTTTTGGTCTTGTTTTCCTGGGTTGGTCTTCATGTGAACCAGTTTCATCATGGAGCTTGATGGGTTTTTGCAATTGCACTTGACAATAATTTCAGAACAGCTGACCTTTGTGTGTTAAAAATTGTTATACAAGCATCAGTTTTCATGTTCTTTCTGGCAGATTTTTTAGATTGCTTTCTAAAAAATGTTTAGAATTAGAAAAGTCTAAAAGTCTAGAAAAAGAGAATGATATGCATGGTTCAGGCTGATCTAATAATAGTAAATATTAGATTAATTTGTCTATATTGACTGTTGAGATGCACAGAATGCAATTTTCTTGGCTGAATCATTTTTCCTTTTTTTTTTTTTTTAAGTCTGGCCTACTGTTTCTGATTCTGACTTACTGAAGAACATTTTTTGTTTAACAAGGTTAAAGGACTTTCTCTCACTGAAACAATTTTCAAAATACTGTAAAAAGAGATCCAGGTTACTGGACGGACCATTTTGTACAAATGAAATCCAAGTAAAAATGAGCCGACAGTTACAGACGAGGGGGTGAGCCTCCTATCACATGCTTCCTCTGAGACATGCGAGGCTAACTGACCGCAACTTTTCAAACTGCTGCCCAGACAGGAGTAATGTCCCATCCGTGTGAGCGCTAGTGTCACTATGATAGATGTGAGAGCGCAAGCATGCCGCTCCTCCCCCACTTAGAGCATGGCCCTGCTCCCTGATACAAATGGGATTTGAACTCATGATCTCCAGATAAACGTGCACCACTCAGGAGCCAGAATCAGATATACTGTACAGTACCTCAGACTAATCAGCCAGTCTTCGGTCCCCCCTCCACAAAAGAAAAAAAAGTTACAACCCAAAATACAAAAGCATGTTGAATTCACTTTCTGCACTTGGGTCGATTCAGGGTCAGTCCCTCACCACCTTACTCAGACAATCTCGAACTTGGCTCAAAAATCCACATGAGGAGAAATCGCAGCAGGGTTCAAGTCAAACAGACTGAAGACAGCATATGTAAAACCCCCACAGAGCTACAGTTTACAACTGCAATTAATCAATTCTATCTCCTCAGTGTTCTCATTTTTCTGTTTTTACAGCCTTAACAAAATCCTACAGTGTGGCCTCCGCACACAAACCTACTGCCACCCATCTACGCACATAAAACAGAAATGTGAGCCGGCTGTGTATTCAGGAACTGAAGTGTCAGACTGTAGCCGTGAGATAAGTATTATTTAAGCATGTTCAAATGATCCCAGAGGTGCCGATATAGTACCCCGGCTGCACCGGGGCAGCATTTAGAGCTCAATAGGGTTCGGTGATAGGGGAAGCGAAGAGAAGTCTTCTCGCCTCTTGAAAACAAAGAGTAACCGTATCCCTCCTTTCACCCAGACAAAACTATAATCATTCCTATCTTAAAAGCCTGAAACAGAATACTTGGCAACCCGATCTGCAGGCTGGCAGGCAAAGAGCTGCGTTGTGGAGGGTGGCTGGGCTACTTAAAGAGTCTGGCAGCCTGTTAAATGGTTGACTTTCAGTCAGGCAGGAGACGCAGCTCCTCTGAGTTATTGATTCACAATAGGCTTTAAGGCTTTCTAGGGGAATTTTGATCTATATTTCTGATGATGGACCGACAGGAAACAAAAACAGCTAGTTGAGGGTCAAAACGAGGAAACCGACTCTGTGTGGATACAAATGGAATATAATTTTAATATAAACAAATACGCAACTTTCTAAAAATGACAATACTGTTTAACAATGTATTTTAAGAAATGAGAAATTGATCTACCCACAGTAGATAGGGTTAAGTGATTAGCTAACTGATGTCAGACAAAGTAATTTGATAGACATTTTTCTATTTGAAAAAAAATCCAAACACTCATCAAATCATGCATCATTAATCATTTAAAAGTTAAGGCAATGATCCAGCTAATTTTGTTGTACAAAGTGTATAAAAAAAAAATCCAAGTGCAAACAAAAAAAAAAAATCCTTGTGCACTCAGCATGGCAGCATCTCCTATCCTCTCTCATTAGCAGATGGAACACGTCCGTACTAGAGGAAGTGTGGCGGAGGAAGTGTGATGGTGCTCTGATTAATAGCTCCGATTGGGAAGTGTTGCCATTCTGCAGTGCGTGAATCTGTTAACGCTGCACCGTTGCCAGCCAAGGAGCTGCTAACGCCAAACAGCGAGGCATGTCACTGATTCCACACTTAGATGTACACCTAGACGTGTTAACGCTCCTATTTTCAGTAAGAGAGATCACACGATCGCACGGTAGCAGTGACTTCGATTAATCACTCGCATCCAACATGCATCACGCTGCGTTTAAGCTCCATTAGAAGACGGCTGCTTTTTGGTGGCACAAGACTGACAGCAGGCTATATTGTTGTTTTTTTGTTTTTTTTTAACCAAGCTCTTTCAGGCAGACACTTGCATGTAATTTAATTGAGACTAGCATGCTGGGTGTGCGGTTTTAGTGCGAGCAGGAAAGGTCACTGTTTCCAATCTGACCTGGTCTCAGTGCCAGGCTGAAGCTCTCAGCAGGCTATGTGTTTGTAAACAAGTATTGCTGGAGGGAGTCCTGCTGAGAGGCAAGATGAAAAACCTCTGGCAGGGCTGAGCGGCCCGCTGGCCAAAACCACCACTGAGGTATGACTCCTGCCAACAGGCTCCCATGCCAACGCAGGCACGGCAGCACGAACATGGGTCTTCTTAAAAATCATGCAACGCTTCATGAGGAACCAGAGTTTATGCTGCTGCCAAAATCCCTACCGTTCCTCTGATGCACTTCACATATCATATCAGTTGTCAGACGGAGAACATATTAAAATAGAGCACAAAGAAAAAAAACGCACCCTTGGATATCCGGCATCTATATCTCTCTGTGTAATCAAACTGAGTTTACTTTTCGTTTAAGCTCCTTTTTTTGACAAGTTAGCCCGTTTTCATTCTGTTTACCACTTAACCACTGACTATGTGCTGTAATGCAACATTTGACTCAGTTCAGGGGTCTTGAGAAATACATCATTTTTGACATTAAGCTACAAAGTGGAAAAAGAAAAACAAGTTATCATCCTATTCAGTGCTGCACAATTAATTGCATAAAAATCCTGACATTAAACGTCTTACAATTAGCAGTAATTTAAGTAGTTTACAGGGGCGAGAGTTCGATTCCCATCTTGGGTCTGTGTGTGTGGAGTTTGAATGCTCTCCATGAGCTTGGTGGGTTTTCTCCCCAGTCTAAAGACATTCTTTACTTCCTAAGGGAACCCTCATGTCTGTGTTCTGGCTCCCCCTTTAGTTATGTTGTCATAGTCAGTCCTGCTGGAATCCCTGTTTGCACTCTACACTAAATATACATTCACCTTATACATTATGTAACTGTCACCATAGCTAACTGTTCTCTCTCTCTCCCTGTTGAGCTAAACATGGTGCACCTGTTCTGCCAGTGATCGAGACCCACTCTGCCCTCCAGACCTGTCTGACTCATTCTGGTGTCCCGCATCTGGTTGGAGACCTCGTAGCATGGCGGTCCCGTGTGGAATTCATGAGATGTGGTAATTGTGGATGGTTCCACCTGACCATGAAGAAGGTCTTGGACTTGAGTGATGGAGACAGCTGTTCTCTGATGACTTTGACTGCACTAAATAGTTCAGGACTTAATTCCCCACAAACAGTTTTGTACCTGAGCCTCAAAAAAACAAAAGTCGGCTTCATATTAACAAATATCCAGTTATACTGAACTTCCAGCCTCTTAACACACAGTATGACTGCAGAACAATCCCTGCTATCTGATATCACCCAACATAGGATGGGTTCCCTGTTGTGTCTGGTTCCTCTCATGGTTTCTTCTCATTGTCATCTCAGGGAGTTTGTCCTTGCCACCTGACTGACCATCTGATCAGTATGATTTATATATATTTCTCACACTTTTCAAACTCATTTCCTTTTTTTTTTTTATTCTGTAAAGCTGCTTTGACCATTGTTAAAATTGCTATATCAATAAAACTGGCGCCTTGTCCTGGGTGTACCCCAACTCATGCCAGAAGTCTCTTTTGAAGAGACTTAAATGTTGAGGTGATAAATATTTATCACCCCCAAAATCCTCTTAATGCCATCATTTGTTCAATTATTTGGTGTTAAACTAACAAAATGGTACATTTGATAGTTATATCCATCCATCCATCCATCTAGGAACCTCTGTAGTCCAACTAGGGACCGTGGAGGCCAATGGAGACCATTTTATTTATTCATATATTCATTTATAAATACTAATTAGTCTAATCGGAATTGCTTTGGAATGTGGGAGGAAACCGGAGCACCCGGAGGAAACCCACCAAGCATGGGGAGAACATGCAAACTCCATGCACACAGACCCGAGATGGGAACCCGGAACCTTTTAATGTTTATGTATTAATTTATTATGTATTAATTTATACATAATTAATATTTTCTCCTCAAAACAGCAAACTGTAAACTCAGCGTTACAGATTTAACACAATCAAGCTAACAAGTACAGAGTGCTAATTTGTTTACTGCTGATGCGCGGTGCAGCCATAAAGTTGGAATCACCTCCTGAACCTGGAGTTGTGTGGGCCATCGCGTGTTCCCGAACTGGAATTTCTTTCTTTTTCCTAATCAGCGGTCGGCCATTTCCATTACATCTACGTTGGAGTTCTTTTTAATATGACGCTGGAGGAATGAAACTGCAGCACCAGCCAACAAATCAGTGCCAGAATCACTAAACACATCAGTCACGATGTGGAAATACAGTGCCGGAAGCCCTACACTATTAACAAGCGCAAAAATATGCCTCCATAAATTAAGGGGGGAAAAAAAGCACATTTTATTATGGAACAACTGTCTAAACAAATAAGCAAAGTTCTCATTCAAAAAGTTTTTTTTTTATCTCTAAGCCTTTGCCACAATGGCCCGAGCATTTATCATGTGGCGGAAATGTTTATAAGTGACTTATTTAAATAACTCACTGGGTCACCATCTGTTAAGCTGCAACCGCTGATAACACATAGCCACGCGCTGGAGACGAATGGAGGGAAAACGCGAAATCTCTCAACCGCGTCCCAAAACCAACTCACTGGGAATAATTAGGAATATTGAGTGTGGCAAGTCTTTGCAGACAGATATGTCAATTACTCGCTGTGAATGGGCAAATATTAAAAGCTCACAGAATAGCTCTGCAAATGCCACCACTTATGTGCCTGTCAACGTTCATTGGGGAAATACGAGCACACTTCAGAGGCACATGAAAGACTAAAGCGCTAATCACTTGCACCTGCGTGCTATTCAGTTTGTTTTGAAATCTTGTTCACTTGAAATCAGTGAACATTTGATCAATCCACACAAACTGCCCTAGTTATGAAAATCTCGCTTTCCTCAAAGCAGAAAAACAGATTTCTTCCTCCTCTTTACAGAGCGTGCTAGGAGGCTGCGCTTCATTTGCGACTGTGACGTTAATTCCGCACGCGCTGCATGAGCTGAAGCCGAGTTGAGGCAGGCTGTCTCGGGCTACAGAATCATTCTTCTTGTCTCTATTAATAGTGTTTTAAAGACCTTAAACCTTCTGTTGATCTCAGAGCACCTTAATGACTGAGGCAGATGTTGAAGCCAGTTATTCAGTGTAAAGCATCGTACATCGCTGTGCCATCCCTGTAAAATAAATTAGCACAGTGATATTGTTTTTTTTTGTTTTTTTTTGTGCGTGTGTGTGTGTGTGTGTGTGTGTGTGTGTGTGTGTGTGTGTGTGTGTACTGCTGAAGTGCATAGGTGGTGCGTTTGGTGACAGAGACGTAGTAGCAGGAAAATAAGTGCAAATATTATGTTAAATATTTCACCCTAAATTAGACTGGAGCAGCGGCTCACAGGGGTTGTGCAAAAGGCCTGGGAGTTTACAGTAATGGATTACACAGACAGCAAGAGGAAATAAATGGTTTGGCTCCGGCAGCACCTGTGCCACCTGCTCTTGGAGTGGAAAAGAGAGTGGAGGCATGGAGCAGGACACGGTCACCAACACACAGTGGAACATTTTAATAAGCTTGGATGAGCCGGGGTTGTTGTAGAAAGAGCAGTGTTTACTGCAATATGAATCTACAGTAAGAGGCAATAATCGTCTGACAAACTCGTCAGAAAAATGTGAGTTAGGGTTGTCACAGTGTCACAGGTTCAGGGTTAGTCAGCATTGACTTTTTCAAAACTACAGGTCAAAACGGATTTTCGTCAATTCTTTCATTTTCTTCTTCAGTGCTTCTCGCTACTTTTGTGTCCGGAGGTGACTCACTAGAAAATTCTGCAGCTCCTTTTTGCTTCACCTAACATCACCAATGTCTGCAACATCCGGCGTAGGGGACACGGTTACACAAAGACCTCTACTTTCATAGGGTTGTGAGCTTTTTCTTTTTCTCTACTCAGGATTTAACTTTTTCTTTTTTAAATCAAAATCAACAACTTAATCATGCTGACCTTGGGCAAAAAAAAAAAAGGACAGGAAAATAAGTATCTCCATCATGCTAATCCTAAGTAAAGTAAAGAACAGGGGTTATAATAATACAAGCTGTGCACTGGCAATTACAAAAACACAGCTGCATTATGAGTTTTAAAAATCCCATATTTTACTTTTTTTTTTTTTTTTTTTAAGATAACACACTTCTGTGTCCGTTAATGCTCCAGCCCAAATACTCCCTAAATAATGAATTTTTTTCCCTTAAACTCCCTCTGTTTCACTCCTCATCTTAACACGCCATTTAAGAGAACTGCCTAGCTGAGCAGAGCTAAGCAACAAGGAACAAAGGCCAGGAAGGGTTTCCCTGATATGATGTCACATTAGGGGGTAAATCTTACCGGCTTGTTTAAAAACTGGTAAATAGAAAAACAAACAAAAAGCAGGAAATTGTTTTTGTGATCCAAGTGGAATAATAAATTAAGCTTTAATAAGATTTAATACCTATTTATTTCAGATTTTACTTTGTCTTTTCTAAATGCTTTTAAGTAAAACATTTAGATATATAAATTATATATATAA
>JAQMYG010000009.1:19701860-19717889 GCA_030014215.1 Clariallabes teugelsi | reverse complement strand
AGCGTTAAAGCTGCTCTCTGACCTGCGCATCTCAGATCTAGAGAAATGACAGATCAATATCCGCGAACCTGATTTTTCCCCCCCCGCAGCCACAGTACGCCGGAAATCCGGCGTGGTGCCGGAACGCTATCACCCCTGTATTTATAGGAGACTGTCTGCTATAATTATGTAACTCAGACAAATCAGGTCTCCTAATGGAAAGCAAAAAAAAAAAACCCAAAATGGTATAAATTGTGTGGTCTACTGTACAAGACCTTGAAAAAAAAAAACGCCTGGTTAATTACCATGTTGGACTGCGATCCTTGTATATACTTAGGCCCTACTAAAGAGCCCTACTGAAGAAAAAAAACACCCTGCTGTAATAACAGTTATATATCATGACTCTCTGATGTCCTGAAATTATAGACTTTGTCCACTTTTAAACATTTTTCCCTTATAATCTTGCTAAGCTTCCATGTAATGATTTTAAAATAAATAAATACATTTTCGCATCAACCAATCATGACTTTAAATGCCATTTGATTACATTATTGGCTCTGATTGTACACGTGACAGGATCTTACTATACGGCATGGAGGATCAACTGCATGTAAAATGCTTCGTGGACTTCACCATATGATTCTGCGTTCCTGGGGGTCTCATCATTTATGCCAGCGAAAATATACAATGTGGATATAACGAGCTGAATATAACTCATGCCGTTCGACGATGGAGTATTTTCTATTGTAAACAAATGGACACAACAGCAGACGAATTGGACGAGCCTGGTCCAGTCTACTCACCAGCCTGGTTGGTTGTGACGTTAAGAGAAACGTATTGCCGCAGTGGTTTGGTGAGCTCGGAGACACCGTTCACAGCCTCCACCTCAAAGGTGTAGTTTGTGTGAGCGAGCAGGTCGAGCACCATGACTGACGTGTTGCTCAGGCCAGTGCGCTGGGGAAGGTAGCGGACATGGCTGCTACACGGCTCGTGCTGTCTCGACTCGGCGCTCATCTTCCTACAGACCACACTGTAGGTCACATCCTTCCTGCCACCCGTCTCCTCCGGGGCGCTCCACTCCAGCAACACGCTTGTCTCGTTTACATTTGAAATGGCGCTGCGTGGGGCTGAAGGAGGCTCTGGGGAAAATGTAGAGTGAAACTATTATAAGCACATTCATGCTGTATGACAGAGCTATTGAACCTTTGCACTGAATCCGGCTCATTTCAATTTTTCAATGGCCCACATGTGGCTTACGGTTTAACCCTCCAAACATACAGATTATTATCAGATTTTCGCTGAAAGCGTACTTATGAAATAATGCGAACCTGCATATCCTTGGAGATGGTATGTGAATATACTCTATAGAAATTTTAAGACTCTGAAACGGCCTTGGTGATGCATATAAAAACTTTCCATCCCCTAGGTGTGATAGTGCTGCTTATTGTCAAACCAACATTTGGTTATGTTTATTATATAGCCTTTCTTTACTACAAAGAAGAACAACATTATAGTTTTATAATCCTTAAATCTTAAAGAGTCTTTAAAAAGAATCTTTAAAAAGACATAAAAAAAACAGCTGTTTATATGGAAGTCCTGTTGGTGTGTGTCGACGGGGCTTCTGACATCAAACTGTGCATTCGGGTTTTCGCATTTGCTTTTGGTCACAGAAACAACTGAAAAAAACACATGATCATATGGATCTGTGCTATTTCGTTGCCTGTATGTGACCCATTTATTTATTTCTTTTTTGCTCAGTCATGTTTGTATAATTAGTCAAAATGAAATAAAGTTAATTTCATTGTGTTGCACGAAAAAAACATATATTACACTATACTGCACAATTATGACCGATATAATATTATTTCTAAATATAGAAAATGTATCATTATAATATTATATATTATTTACTTCTGTTATAGCTTATAAATATGTTATGTTATATATGGATATACTGTATATATAATCCAGGAATATAAACTATACGATAGTACTGATTAAATTAAGAGCTGAATTTCCACTCAAGAAAAAAAATAATGATACAGTGGATATGTTTACATTAGCTTATTAAATAAAATTTAGCACATTTACCAATTTAATTTATGTTTGTAAAATGAATGTACCTGTTATATCTATATGTAAAAGCTGCATCAAAATCTTAAACAGTTAATAAGGCAAAACTGTACTTTTATTTTTACACTTAAATGTTGTTATTTATTATGATGTGTAGAATGCTGTAAATAATCCCTGGGAACAAGTTCTATAGAAATGATTACATATGATGAGTAATATAAAACTCTTTAGCTGGTACTACTGTCAGAGCTGCCGTTACAGAAAATGAATCAACACCATGAAGCCGATGAAAATTGAGAATTCAGCAGTGACGTGGCCAGCTTTACTCTGCAACGTTTGTATTGCATTTTCATTCGTGTGTATTATTTTAACTATATAATAGAATCGTTTCCCATTTGTCATTTTATGGGTCAAAAAAGTGAAAAGTAGCAACTGATTGTTCTGTTCCTAAACATAAAAATACTCAAAATACGCATTTTCAATTTAACTTTAAAATTAAAGATATTGTTTAATTATAAATCATATAATCAAAGGCTATAATAAGATGTCACTCAGTGCACCGTCGTAATGATGTCATAACAATTTACCTAATCGTACATTTTATACTGTTTTAAAATAAGTGGCCTTTTTGTATTTCTTATTTCAGATCAGAAATATAAAGAGTGCGCTCGGAGTAATTACTTGTGCAGGCCATGTTGGTCGGGTCGGTGTCCTTCCTGTAGTAGCCGTGCTCACACTGACAGGAAGTGGAGCCCTCTGTTTTGGTGAAGCTGTGAGGAGGACACTTACTGCATGTCCTAGTCTGCAGAGCAGATCTGTAGAACCCAGGCTTACACACTGCAGATAAAACACACACACACACCCATGCACACGCACAGCACAAAGTAGAAATGATTACATTATGAATGCAACTGATCAATGCCTTTGTACCACTTATTTAGATTTGATGAGAAACATTGGCTGTTAAAGTCAAACATTCATCTGCTTCATTAAAAAAGAACAGGTGCTCATTTCAATAGGGCTTTGATGGCTGAAATGCAGCGCGCTCATTAATACACCGCACTGTGTCCCACATCATCATCATTTCTAGCGCAAATGAAACCTTTGATGCATTTATAATTTTACTCCCTTTCTAAGATGCATTTGACGCTGAGTAATTAATATATTTGTGAATACATTTCCTTGGCTCAAGGTGGTTTTCCATATGACTATAACTCAATTAGAGACACCAAAGAGTGTAAGAATAAATGATACACTCGGAATCGATTATCTGACTTTGGGAAACTCGCTGAGCTTTACAACGTCCACAGAATCCGTGACATTTGTAAAAGCTGTTCGTTGGACAGCGGAGACAGGCGGAGCCTGTGCGTCTCGTGTTTATGACTGTGTAAATGACTTTCAGCTTAGAACCGATACTTCTGCGCGGCAGACACACTGACACTGCACAGTAATGGATTGCTGTGGCTAAAGAGAGACATATTATCAATGGCCTCCGCAGTGCAAAGTGCACACGGAGACGTTAATTAAAGCTTCCTGGGCATGCATTAAGAAGTTCTGTAAATTCAATCCAACACCAAGCTGTAATAAAAACTGTGTATTGTATCCAAAAAAAAAAACAAAAAGAAAAAGCACTTACAAAGCTCTGTTTCTCACAATGTACTTTAAAATACTGGATATTGATTTGTATTCGGGTCTGTGACTTTCTGAAAGATGAGCTGGCTATAAAAGAGCCTTATCACGTTCTTTCCTGAATGATGAAGACACTTAGATATCTGTCATTCACTGCATGCCATGCTCTGACCTCCACATTACACTTGCCTCCTCTCTGAAGCTCTAAATAGACCTCTGCATGGTTTGAGGGGTTCGCCAGCATCACACAGTCTTATTTATACTCAGTCTAAAATTCAACGCTTGTTTTAATAACAGCTGTGAGGAATTTGTCTTCATATAAAACCCAGGAATAGAAAAGCAAATGAGTAGCGTAGCACGCTCAGCTCTAATCAGACACAGCACCTTATAGTTAAATCTAGTTGATATTTTAATAGTTAATAGTTGACAATTAATAATTGTTAAGTCTAGTTGACATTTAATAATTAATTGTACAGATTACAATTAATCTGTAGTAAAGATTGTTTTTTCAGTCACTTCTCAGAGTTAGTATGCATACAGAGAATGAAAAAACAGTTGATCAATTCGATTATAATATCTGACTGAAATAGCAGCATCACCCCAAGGTAGCATCATACCGTAAGCAGTGCTGCTGATGGACAGTGAGATGAGCCAGCCTCACTCAGGTACATGAGGGCTTCTTTTAAAACGGACGATAACAGCAAACACTACTGAAGCTGATTTAGAAAATAAAATGTGCAATCAAAAAGTCCCGGTTTGACTCGAACATCCTTAAATGTTTGTTTGCTGCCTGCTGCACATTTTTATTATAACAGTTATGTGAGGAAAACTCACTTTATTTCTCTATATAATCCCCCGCTACACTTATCCCAGGGTTTCACTAGTGCTTAGATACCATCAAAGTACAAAGTAGTCTCAGTTGCTGCCTGCTTCATGTCTGAAACGCCAGCCTCCTAGGAACTCCTTTAATGGCCCGCAGCGAGGTCATACAGGGATATGATAACTCCCAGGTGAATGATTGTGCATACATTTCCCACGGACAGATGAGTCTCTTTCTCAAGTTGATGACAAGTTGATCTTCAAGTTGAAGATCAGTCGTTCCACACGCTGAATGTTCAGGGAAATGTCTGCACTAGGCTCAGCTGGCATTGTCATTCATAGACGTCATGTCCTTCTTTAAAACGTTTGCACAACACAAATGTTTCCTGAGGCTAAGAGTCTCATCAACATACTGTGCTTGAAGTCTTGTGTAAATGTCAATCGTTTTTTTCACCTTCATTCACACGAAATTTTATCTATATTTACTGTAGGTCCCGGTATGACTTGAACGCCCACTGTACATGAATTTAATTTTTACATGGATTCTAGTCAGTCACAAGTTAAGAAATAAAATTGATGCTCTTGGGAAAAAAAACTCCTTGAGAACTCCTTCAGAAATGAGGCAGCTCGTCAGCTATGACAGTACATGCTTACCAGCTTTAGTTATTTAAATCTATAAATCAATGCACAGAGCGAGGTTTAAGAGAGGTGTGCAAATCAGCCATACACCATGCACAAAGCATGAACTCGCACGCTGCAAATCACCTCTGATTACCGGAGATGTTTTCCAATAAACAAACCCGAGGAAACGATATGAGAATGTTCATAACACGTTTTTTTCATCAACAACGTTTGGGGAAAAAAATCTGAAATTATGAATCAAAAACATGCTTAATATAAAAAAAAGCAAAAAGTTAAAGTAGTGGGCATGAGGTTTTGAGGGACAAATCTGGACGCCAGTATGCATACTGTATATGATCTCCTGTACACATTCTCATTTATGCAGTCATCTAATCAACAAATGATGTCGCAGCAGCACAGAGTACAAAATAACGCAGGTCCAGGTCAAGAGCTTTAGTTAATGTTCACATCAAAAATGGGAAAAAATGTGATCTCTGTGACTTTACCTGTGGGCCGATGGTGCCAAATTGGCTGGAACTCCTGATCTCATGGGATTTTTACACTCAAGCGTGTGTGTTTACACAAAATGCGACACAAAACACAACAAAACAACAACAAAAAAATAACGTCCGGTTAGTAGAGAGTCTGCAGGCTGAAAATGTTTTTCACTGAGTGCATACTGTTCAATATGAAAGTCTATTGAGCTTTCACATAATGGTTAATAATAACGGTAGAGGGAAAGTCTTTGATTGGCACAGGGATACATTTTCAGCCTTTTTGCTCTTTTGGTCTACTTAAAAACTAAGCATTTACCTAGTGGGCTATTGTCAACTTTGCATAATTTTCTGGCAGGTATATGAACCTTTTTAAAGGAGATTTTGCAAGAATTAAGATGATATGTGAAATACAATGACACAACGCGCTGTCAGCTTAACATCATGCCTAACCCTTAATCCCAATCAGTCTCAGATTTCAGATTCAACATTCCTCTACTCCTCTCTTGCCTTAGTTTTTTTTTACAGCGTTCTCCTAAAGATAGCCAAAAAGTACCTGCGCAAAGCCAACTGTAGTATCATTTAATGTTTAATTAAATCAATAAATGAATACAATAAATTTAGTTCTTACTCGTGGCATCTGCAGGACTTTCTATCAAACAAGGCATTTCACCTTCCAACATTAAAATATTTTAGCTCAATTGCCAAATGTTCAACATGAACCCCAAAACATTGCTCCTTACGAGAGATGGGGGGAGGCGACGTCTTGTTCTCTACTTCAATTTACAGTGTATTTGCAATGACCTTGCGATTGCTGTTAAACTACCTCCCTCTGTGAAAATGACAAAGGCTGATTTAAATGTCAGGCTCTGAACCGTCTCATGCTAATGGGGCTGTAGTTTATCTGGATGGCTCTTAAATATCAGGCACAGCATAGCAGTGAAATTTCTCCATGAGCAATTGAGTGGGTGTGCAAGTGCACCTCAAGCAATTTCAAATCCAAGAAAGAAGAACAATCGTCTTGCTATTCTGGCCATTTCTTCTGCATATGTTAGAAATTCAGCCGTGGAGCAGTGTCCTGTACAGTATATATATCACTGAACATCCCTGATCGTGGTGTAGACCTGTGCGTCTCTTTCAGTCTGGTCCAGTTCTGCCTGGGAGTTTAGCCTGCTCTGAGAACACACTTGATTTAAACAATCTGTCGTTTGACTATGATACATTTTTCACAGAGAATACTGAGGATTACAAATATGGATCCCCGCATGGCTAAATCCTTTTCCCCACACTTCAGTCAGGCCCCAGCCGAGATAATCCCACAGGACGAGCAGCATTATGATATAAAAGCAAATCTTAATGGAAACAAGATGAGGTTGGATTAAATAAAGGGCTCGAGATGGGCCGCAGTAATGCTCCTTGTACAAGCCTGTGATTGGATTACACCAGGGACTGGTGTGAAATTAGGACTTCCTATATAATTCTTTATTAAACACACACACACAAAACACAAAGGAGTCGATTATTATCCACCAAATAAGGTTAAGCTGATAACACATCTGTTCTTTAAATAAATACACCTATTTTATTATTTTTTTTATCATTCAGCACACACATAATAGGAGGTACTGTACTGTATATACAGGGTCTTTCGAAACAGCATTGACCTTAATGACCTTGACAGAAAGTGTTGGTGCACTATCCTACAGAATTTGACGTAAATCCTGAGGTCTTGCCTAATCAAGCATACAGCCAAGGTTTCTATCCTTCACATTTCTTTTTTTTTTGTCTGCACTTTTAGCATTTAAATAGCTAATCTATTTTAAGTATAAATCATCACTAAATCATCAAATATCATCACTACATTATTATGATCTGTGTGTGCTGATTTGCTTTCTCCATGCATAATAAGGACAACACAAAAAAAAGGAGTCACAAGTAAACGCAAACAATCAAAATCATTCAAATGCGACTGATGATTAAAAATGAGATACAGTAGCATTAACCTCCAGGATGCTTTAAAGCTAGTTAACAACATAATACTGTCCGCTTTAGACCAACCCACACCCTAGACCTGCTCAGTCAGTAACGTCTAAACTGTCTTTTCCACATGGGTCTGGTGAGTACTACTGTATAATACCACATATATACTGTATAGTTCAGGCGCTACAGTCTCTACGATGATGGTCATGACTCCACGCTTATTACACGTCTGCACTGTCAGGTGCGGGAGGACAACCTACTTTTTTAATCTTTCAGATTAAGTGAATTATCATCACTTGTCAAACAACCTTACGTTACATTTTCTGTTGCGGGCAGAAAGTCATCTCAGAATGCACGATCTTTGGATGGATGGGCTACAACATTAGAAGACCACATCGAGTTCAACCCCTGTCAGCCAAGGACAGGAATCTGATGCTACAATGGACACAGGTTCACTGAATTTGGACAGCTGAAGATTAGATAAAGCCCAGACAACATTTTCCAATTTCCGACTGTCCGGTTGAGTCTGGACAAGACTGGCCATTCTTCTCACACCACTCTCATCAATAATGCATTTCTGCCTGTAGAACTGCATCACACTGGGCATTTTCAATCTGTTTTTTTTTTTTTTTTTTTTTTTACATCATTCTGTTTAAATTATAGGGAAAGTTGTGTGTTAAAATCCCATAGGATTTCTAAAGTGCTTAAACTAGACTGTCTGGCACCAAAGACCATGCAACAGTCAAAATCATTAAAATCACATTTCTTCCCTTTTGTTTGATGGGCCTTTTTGTGTTGTATCTACACCAATCGGCCATAACGATAAACCCACTGACAAGTGAAGTGAATAGCCTCGAGTACCTCTTTACAGTAGCACCTGTCCAGGGGTGGGATATGTTAGGCGGTATGTAAACAGTCAGTTCTCAAAGTCTTGACATTTTGTCGAAGTTTTGGAAGAAGGAAAATGGTCAAGTGTAAGGATCTAAGCCAAAGACTCGCCTGTCTGGTCCACTCCCACAGAAGAGCAACTGTAGAACAAATTGCTGAAACACTAAATGTTGGCTATGATAGAAAGGTGTCAGAACAGACAGTGCATCACAGCTTGCTGCTTACGGAGCTACATTAGCCTCCAAATTTCTCAGATCTTAATCCAATAAAGCATTTGTGGGATTTGCTGGACAAAATCTATGAAGGTCCCTACTAACAACTTACAGAGCTTTAAGGAGCTGATGCTAATGTCTTAGCGCCGGATACCACAGCACACCTTCAGCAGTCTTGTGGAGACAGTGCCTTAAAAGGTTCAGGGCTGCTCCGGCAGCTTAAGGGTGGCCGCCTACACAATATTATGCTGATCAGTGTACAGTCAGTATAGAGTATACTTTATTTGGTCCATGAGGTGTATTAGAGGCAGTAAATGAAGTGGGTGCCAGCTACTATGAAAAGAATGAGAAGGGTGCAAATGCTCCGCAGAGAAAAAACAACAGTTTTGATGGTGAACGAGCTATTCTTTAAAAACCCCAGGACCCCAAGATTAACCCTTTAAACTCAAGCGGCACTAATCCAAGCCGACAACACAGCACTGGTCAGTGACTGATTTTTAACAACTGCTTATACAGGAGTTCTGTTGACGTGTATCAACGGTAAAGACTTCAGACATTAAACTGTGCATTTGGGTTCTCTTAATATGTCATTACGTTTAATATGTGCAATTTTTTACTGCTACCGGAATATGGGAATAACATCACAAAAATGTAGACCTCACAAAATGTGCTTCTTATTATTATTAGGTCACAGAAACAACCAAAAACACCCATAAAAACTTTGCTTGTATGACCCATTTTTATTTTTTTTTCCTCAGTCATTGTATAGTTGGTAAAAAATGAAATAAAACTCAGTTCATCATATTGCCAGGGTTGTGCTGGAAAATGATGTCGCTCTATATTGAACAATCCTGACCGCATATATATTTATTAAAACATGGTAATGCAAAAAAAGGAAAAAATGCTGTTTTTACGTGCTCTGACAAACCCTGCCATCTTTGTTCACTTTGTAGCCTGTTTGGTTCTTAATAAAAATTTTTTTTTACTTATTCTATTTTTTTTTTTGCCTTATTCTAACCATATTGGTAGATTTAGAGCGAGGTTGGTAGGTTGGATCTCTGAAATGTGAAATTAATAGAAATATTAAATAAATATTGTTTTAAATGCCACATGAATCTGTTGTGTGTTGTATGCAGTAGACCACTTTGGTGCCGGCAGGTGATGCCCGGCGTTCCGCTGGCTACCACCGTATGTGTATTTCAGACCTGTGGGAAACACTGACATGATTTTATGCATTTCATTACTGCCAAATGATTGGCTTATTGAATAACTGCATGAATGAGCAGGGGTACAGGTGATCCTATTCAAGTTGACACAGAGTGACAAAGATACACATACAGGCCAATTCAATCTTCCTGTCAAAATATTTGCCCTTTTTTTCTCTTTTGCTAAAAAAAATTGTGGGATTATCCTTTTTTTCCCCTCTCTTCAGAACACTGCTAACTTGAAAAAAAAAAAGAAAAAAAGAATAAAAAGTTGCTGGAGTAAGGAGACGACATAATACACATCGCGTATAGCAATACATATCATGATGTTTCGTATTGCAATACACTGAATTTCAATGTTTGTCCCAATCCAAACTAATGTTATTTTGTGGAAGAAGGAGCAGCTCATCTGACATTTTTTTTTTTCACTGGGAAAAAAACTGCTTTCTTGTGTATTAGCTATAACTCATAGCAGCATATTTCAGGATCCTACGCAAAATGATTAGCAGGTCGTTGCTACTTCTTAACCTGATGGACTTTATCTCAGCTCATCTGACTCCATTTGTTAGGGGGTTTTAAGTAATTATTTAAAATATAATTTATACTACACATAGGCAACTGAGCAAACAAGTATACAATACAAAACAATATACACATACACACACACACCCACACACATGGACAAGATTTAATATTCATCTCTGTGTGGGCGTGTCAAGTGTCAGTTTGTGTTTACTGTCTCGTATTCTTTGGCTGCTTTTAATTTCACTCTTCAGCTGTTGGATTAATGTACAGGAATAAAATATATTTCCTCTAAGTCATTACTTTTACACTGCTCAGTGTTTGATTGTGTACTTTTTCGTTTTCTTCACCAATATAAGGTTGCATATGAGTATTCAAAACCATTCTGATACACAATACGCTGCAGTCAGACACACACTAATGTTTCTGCATATCTGACTGCACAATATGAACATAACATAAACATAGTGGCTGTTTCATTCTGAGCATATGCGTGGAATAATCACCAGTTTTTAAATCTCACCCACTGTATCTTCAAGTCATCCTGTTTCTCCCTGGGGAACTGCACACATTAACACCTGGCAGATGAAGTTCATTTATTTCGCAATACAATTTGCAATGAAATATTTAAAATTCTTTTAAAATCTTTTTTCAGATGTAAAAAAATATCATATTAAGAGACAGCAGCAAAATATGGGACCTTTAAATGTAATAACCATTTTTTGATAGTATATTAGATTGATGATGTTTAATTATTACATAATTTTAACCAGAAGTAAGGTATTAACCTACAACCTGCACGTAAAGGCATATAGGCAACCTTATACAACCTCCAGACACCTTCTACACAACCTTCACATAACTGCCAAATAAGTTTTATACAATCTTTACATGCACGGGCATTATCTAGGCCTAACTCACAGGGCAAATTAAAGTTCCAATTTGCTGCCCAGTCACCTGGAAACCAAAGTGATGAGGCATAAAGTGGTCACTGACATAATATCATAACATACGGACATTAAAAGAGATCTTTTTTATCCTTTCTGAACAGAGATTCTAATATAGTACATCATGTTTACTTCTTTGACAAAAAAGTCAGGAAGTCTTTGCCCAAATATTGAGTTATTGCTTCTGGTGTTCTTTTATCACATCTCATATACAAGATGATACTCATGTCTGGCAAACATCTATTTTTTTTTTCCTCAATATGAAACTGCAAGGTAAGAAATAGCTCTACATCAAAATGCATCACACAACAGTTAAAAACTCTGCAGTAATAAAATACACATCATTAGAAAGAGGACAATTAGAGGTTAAATTTTTAGAGGTTAAGGTGACTACTAATAAAAACGTAATCCCCTGGACCTTAAATCTGTTTGTTCTGTGTACCCTAGGCTCTAAAGATTTTCGCGCAACCTACAGACAATCTTTAAATACCATCCACTACAAAAACTGCACAACTCCAACATTTTAGCTCGTACCCACCATCATGTTTATCATCACAGTGAGCTGTAAATCAAATATCTTTTCATCTCAGCCTTGTGAACTGCTTTTGTCACGCTCGCCTGGGACGGCTGCTTGAGGATGCGAAGCCGACCCCTCCTGCTGCTACCTGTGGCATGATGTCTCTTCAATGTCACGGTGGAGGGGGAGCTCATAATGTGCTGCACAAAGGCTAATCCCTCATTAATATGCAGCTAACAGTGGTGGGCCTGACAATTAACAAGCTGGCGAGAAGCTTCATATGCGCTCCCTCTAATGGACGGCCGTTTGGATTGAAATATATCGACTGATACGACTTGACTGAATTTACTAGAAACAACTTCAAACATGGCAGAGATGTCCGATAATTGAAACCATGGGGCTCAAATGGGAAACTGAAGTGCAGCGAGTTAAAGAAACCAATCAGTGAGAAAAAGCATTGCTAATGAAACAGTCACATAAATGCTCTGACAAATCAATTGGGTGCTAATTAGATGAGGAATCTGGTTGTACTGAATTAGAAGAACAAACAGCAAGCGCTCTTTATACAGACGCCTTTCAATGGACGTATCTATAACACTGGAAGGAAATCAACCTATTGCATATCGTGAGAAATTTAAATTATTAATCAAATCAAGGGAAGCGCCAGAAGATTTGGTCTTTTTAAGAATACCGATAATACATAGATACAGACAGTAACATGAACTATGGCAAGAAAAAAAAAAAAATATTTTTTTTCAACCAATAAAAAGACAAACATCCTCTTTCTATGTTTAGTTTTCCTCATGTAAACTCACCCAAAAACAAAAGCACACAAGTGGCAATGTGCAAACGGGTGATTGGCAGCATCCAGTGTTGGTCTTTGTGCTTTGCCATTGTTGGAGCTAGAATTATTTATTTTCCCTCAGCACACTGTTTGAATAGCGGGGCGGGCCGAGCCTGATACTTGGCAACGGCAAATCTGCTATCTGAATTCCATTAAATCAATGACATGTAGCTGGAAATCTGCTAATACACTCAGCACAAGGATCCTGGCACCATCTCAGTGTCTAACATGAGCAATGCCCAGATGCTTCTCAATACTACTCTTTCCTTTCTGCTACGCGGTTTTTAATTCTATATGGTCATGAGGAGAAAAGAAAGCAAAAAGATAAAAAATACTTCCCGAATAATTGACCTGTGATCTGAAAGAATCGTTCGAAATGAAAAATGGAAGATATTACCCTTTATACCCATGAGGCAGATGATAAGACGCATTGACTTTTAATGCTAGCTAAATTATATATAGTGGAAACTGTCAGTAAATTTAGGGAAAAGTTTAACTAATATGGCCTATACGGCGTTTCATATTGTATCATATTACACCATATTAATTTCTATACAAGGCTCTGTGTATCAAACAATACATTCAACAGACTGAAGCATAATATATTACTTTAGATTTTCTCTAACAATGACACTAAAGCACTATGGCTCTTAAACTAATAAAGGAATCATATATTCCTTGTTTAAATATGAAGATTCAACTTGGGCTTATTGCTTACAAATGCACTTACTTTCAAGTTAGATTTATTGTTTTGATTTAAACATATTTTCTCACACGTCATACTCATTTCCCTAATTTTCTTTTGATTCTGTAAAGCTGCTTTGCAACAATGACCATTATACAAATTAATTTGAATATTTTTTTTTATAGAATTTCTTGTTTTCAATTATTTGAATTTGTGAACATGACTGAAACAGGATAATAGTGATTAAATACAGTATTTGGCAAAAAAATGTGATATGTATTTGTAAAAACAAAAACATAATCCTTCATTAGACTTTCATATAAAAAAAATGAGTTAATGTTGCATATGTTATTAAAATAATCCACTTAATACACACTATGTGCTGAAAAATCTAAATTAAATACCTTATTTGCTTTGATTTTTTTTTTCTCTTTTAGAACAGGCTTATCAAAGAGATTTTCATACTAAATAGTAAAACATCTCAAAGAAAAGAGAGAAAACTTCAAAGCAGTTCAGAACCCTCTTCCTGATACTGTTGCATGATATCCCAAAACAAACATTTCATTAAAGAAAAAACAAAAGAACAAAAGAGTGTACAGTAGATTAAATGGCTTAATAAGTGAATTGCTCATAATCAGAACCGCTAACAACTTTATTAGTTGTGGAAATGCTCAGGCTGGTTCTCTGAGGGCTGGATTTAGTGCCGTTGAGTGAAAAATAAGACGAATGCGTCTGCACGGTGCAGGCAGAGGCACTGAGGTGCAGCGTTAATCAGCATGCAGTTAGTGTCAGCCTTACATAATACAGAGAGGAAACACAGCCTTGTACAGCTTTGTGCTTCTGAAATTGTGTCTTTTACAGCAAAAATATTTTTTTGCACAGAAACGATTAAACTGTGCAAAAAAAAAAAACCTTTCCTTCTCCTAGCTAAGCAGGCGAACTTACAAGTCAAGTATAATGACTGTATAATGCTATCACTTAATGATGCCCCAATATTTCCACCAATAAGATCTGCATCTCCGCACTGCAGTCTCCGACGCTGCTGTGAACACCAGCACATCACACGCACACGCTTAGTCTACGACAACTGCTTACAAATGACCTCGTAACATCCGACACCGCAGCCCTGATTAGATCAGCCCTCTGAGAAAGTGTCAAACAGTGACTAGAGTAGCAGACACTCCCCCTTTTCTCCTCGCAGAGGAACTGCCATCCACGCACGGCTCCTGTTCTTGTATTACTCCAAATGTCCTGATTATCCTCTGCTGCTTTACTTTAGTTTGACTTTAGTCAGATAAACTGACTGCAAATTTATTTTTCCTGTTTTGCGATAAAGAAAGAGTGCACGGTGGGAGAGCTTCCTGACATCTCTGTTGTGTCTTCCTTTGGCAAGTGAAAGTGTGGTGAGGGACTAGATCCAGTTTGACATTTTCTCCAGTAACAAATGACAGTTATGAAAATACTGGAGATCACGGAGGATCCGGTTCTTTCAGGACATCCTCGTTTTAATGTATCCAAACAAGCAACGGTGTATCCGGTAACCCTCCCCTATGTTTATGTTTCCCTTCTCTATCTGTCATACTGTAAAAAAAAATAAAATAAATAAAAATCAGTCTGGCAGTTCACTCAGCACATCACTGTCGCTCTCAGTGAGCTGGCATTTTCATTCTCTGCATACGACATCCTTTCCCTTTAGTCATGTAGTCTGGCTGCACTAAGTAGCATTGCACACATTTGCAAATGAAAAACATTTGTCCCATTGTGCTGCAGGAATTTGTATTCCAAGCTAAGTTCACCAAGCAGAAAAATAAATAAATGCTTTCATTTAGTACGGACAGGGCACGGTGTCTTAGCCGCTAGCACTGTTGCCTCACACCTCCAGGCTTGGGGTTTAAATTTCGTCTTCAGCCAGCGCGCATGAAGTTTGGGTCCAGATACTTCACAGAATAAGAGGGATGTAAAATTCATAGGTAGCTACTGTATGTTTAAATGTGATCGTCTTTGTAAGATGATTTTAACTCGAGAATGAAGAACATGCAGGTAATACTGGCAGAAGCAAGAAAAATAAGATCAGATCAAAGGCATTGCGTACTGTACGTTTCCTATTAACTAAAATGCCGTCAGCGTGATGTTACATATGACAGAAAACAAAGCATAACAATAATAACAATAATTTCAAATATATTTACAAACATTATAACAAAATAGGAAATAAAAACATACCTGATGACTTTTTAATTAAACTTAATTTGTGTTATTAAGCCTATCTAACTAACTAATCAGTTATGCATCTGGACAACCACATCACTGGACTGGGCAGCACACTGAAGCGCTCTCTTTCCCAGTGGCCTCTATTATGAATTTGTGATTTGTCCACCCTGTCGAGGAATCGCTAAAGTTTTCTAATAAGTTAGCTAAAGCAGGTTATCTGTTTTTTGTCCTGACCAAAACACCTGAAAACAGAGCTTTCAGAGTTGACACAGGACTCGAGATGGCAAGGAAAATGGTTGCCTATGCGCTAGGGCTGGGCCGATAATCGATATCATATCGAATCGCGATTTATTTGATTTTAAAAACGATGAAAAGCTCTAGACATTTTTTGCTCGATATGGAT
>JAQMYG010000009.1:19687241-19691510 GCA_030014215.1 Clariallabes teugelsi | reverse complement strand
AATATATAGTGTATATAGTTCTATTCCAAATATAACAACACAAATTAGACAATTCGACTGCACAGCTTTGTATCATTTACCACCAAGAGTTACTTAAGAAGCTGGCATTTATTTGGCACAGATTTATTTCTCCACAAGCGTGATATCAGTCGAGGATATTTGTACAGCGAGCTAAATATTCATTTCCACACTAAGTGTGCCAGGAGAGTTAAGAGCTTATTGTGGGCTGCATTGTTGCAGGTGCAGGTAACACAATGCTCGGGTTCTCCCTTCACTTCACGACGGGAAGCTGAATTGAGCCGTGACTGCACACTGTCAACAGCGACTACAGACTTGGCACACACACAAAGGCCACTGAGCACCCCCAGGGTCAGCTACTGCTGCATGCGCATACAGCGATGGGTGAACGTTCGCACGACGCCCGGACGATACACAATGCTCGTGACGGTGGCTAATCTGAGCGAAAACAGGCGTGATCTAAACATAAGGGGAAGCAGCTTTTTGTAACCTAGTGTTTAAGTACGAGTCTAGGCATGCAATTTTCTTCTACGCATTCTGACTGTAAGTGGATAAAATAAACATATAAACACACACAGACACACACACACTCACACACACATAGAGAGAGCGTCCTCTAACAGATGGCCCCATACATAATCATATGCAACGCTTTGTTAATGAACTGTACCATCGCACCAGGATATGGGCAAATGGTGATGTCATTATGATCAGATGTTGCGTTGATGATGTCCTTTGTTTTACTGTGAATTAAAGCTTGTCTGTTACTCGCTGACTATGAACGGCTTGTGGAGCCGAAAATAACACGCTCTCATCTGGTAGATTTCCACATGTAAACAGATATTCCTGAAAACAACTCTGCATTTTTAACCTCCACACAAAAGCCACAAAGCTTTTTTTTTTTTTTTTTTAAATCCTTCATACAGTACGTGTTTTTGAAAAGTCTGACTTCATACCATCGACCTGCGTATTCCCGCTTAGCATGTGTTCATGTTAGGGCTTTGTTTATAACGGCTGTTGACCAGGTTTTTACTTTGTAGTCTGTAATATCTTATTGCATAATATGCTTGGAATTTAATTACATTTTATTTAATAATTACACCTTCATGTAAAAGAATTAGAACTACACTGTAATGCTCCTGAATTCATCACATTGTGAACAGAGATTTTTTGATGATACTTCGTTCTCGTTGACTTTCCTAAGCAGTTGTCCAAACCTCATCACAGCAGCACACATGGAGCTTTCTAAAGAGTGCAGGAAGTTTTGGTCAGGTTGGTGTTTTTCCATATTTCATATTTTCGCATTCTCTGATACTCAAAACACGGCTCTTAATGTAACGTAAGACTTTATGAAACACTAACGCTCGCCTGGCCACATTTTTCAGACTGTTTTTGCATCTTTGCGCAGATGGAGGTATTCGAAGAAAAAAAAAAAACATTTACAAGCTGAGATCAAATAATAAAACTAGCTACATTTGCAAAATTATCATTATGCTGCATGTGTGTAGTTTAGTCTGGTAGCAACATAATGTCTTCCAGGCAAACAGTTCCTGAAATTCTATTACTTTTATACAGAAAACAAATCTGTGACATGTTTTTCCCCGATTAATTTCTACTCTATCATTTTGCTATCATTTTATTCACATGACTGTTCCACAGGTTTCAAAATCTAATTAGTTCTAAAACTCCTCTATATAACCTCCCGTAATTATTCAGCTTTGATTACATTCGCAAGTTTTCTATGAAATTAGAACAAAGACTAGTCAGTTTCCCTTTAAGAAAAATAAATCTCTCTCTCTCTCTCTCTCTCTCTCTCTCTCCCATGTCTCTGATGTGTTCGTGTTCTATTATTTTTCACTTTGAATCTTTGCCACACTCAAGGGAATTGTGAGACCTTGAGATGTTATCCTGGGCCCAATCTTAATGCAGTGTTCGGGAGTGAGGCAGTGTATAACTCACCCCGTTCTTCGGGTAGGCTATCCATCCGAGGTCACCCATAATAGAGCGCGAGTCCAGCAGGTTCACTGTGGGAGAGCAGGACACAGGAGAGAGAGAGAGGGGGGGGTGTTATTAGGATACATCAGGCTTTCAGAGTACACAGTGATACAAAATATTGTAAAAAATCTATAAATCACTTCAAATACAATGTAGATCCTGTTACTTTCAAATTGGTTTCTTAAAATTAACATTCCATCACTCATTCGTTTCATTCTTATTTTCCAGCTGAGTAGGACACAATCACTTGTAGTGTGTGTGTGTGTGTGTGTGTGTGTGTGTGTGTGTGTGTGTGTGTGTGTGTGTGTGTGTGTGTGTGTGTGTGTGCTCTGTGTGAAAAAATGTGCCTACATAAATCTTTGTCATGTTCAAATCAGCTTTGAAACACAACGCTGTGACTACAGCTGGAGGATTCTACGAAATGAATAGGGCTAGTGTTAATTAGATGACCTTTACAGTCTGTCTGATCATCAGTGAATTGGACTTTAATCAGATGTTACGTGGCAGCCCCATTTAGCATGTGTGAAATCATTTACAGGCAACAGCAGGCAGCATTATAAAACCGCTCAACAGCTCAATAAAAAAAAGAAATGAACGCCTAGCTAATATTGGAAAATAACAGTGACAGTGAAAGGAATGTGGCACGTTCCAGGTGGTGGTCCGGATCAGGGGACGGGGTTTAATTGTACAGAAATTCATTACCGGAACTAGACACAGGAAAAACAACATACACATTCGCCATGAGTCTGAAAAAGACTCGTTCCTTCACTTCAGTGTCACGTTCTCTTCGGGACAATTAATCTGGGTTTCAGATGTGTTCCACTTGAATGACAGATATCGGTGTACATTGTTCTACTTAAGATGAAATATATCCTGGGGAGAATCCCGTAAATCTAATTAGGACAAAAAAGTCTAAAGTATAAACTGCTGAACTAGATCATGTTCTAAGGTTATGTCCGTCCTACGGCGAATAAAGGAGGGGGAAAAAAAAAACGTCCAATCTGCTCTTTCTTGACATTGTTCTTTAACTGAATGACGAAAAAGGTGCTATTGTGTCACAGACGATCATGTAAAAGATGAATAGAGCCAGCGATCGTGACCCAACAAGAAAAACTTCTTTATAATTCAAAGGCAAAAAAAGTTCGAACAAAGAAGCCAAGACAAAACAGTTTTAAAAAAATAAATAATAAGTCTGACCTGCCTAGAAAAGCAGAAATAAAAACTCTCTAATCTGCATGGCCATGGCAGATTAGAGCACAGGTCGGCGTTTGGCCAACAAAATAAATTTTTGCCAGGGTTAAGGAATGGTGACTTTTATCCTTCCTCGTGTGCCGTGCTCCTTGTGAGTGCCGATGGAGGCACGGAGCCGTCTGGTGCCCCCACGCTGCTCCACGATTCATTGTGCCTCCGTCAGCGGCAATCAATCACGCACTCCACATACCTGTCATGCACCATCCATATGCTCACTCCAAGCAGTCATCTGAACAATTTACATATTCTATATGACAGCGTGAAAGCACTAGGACTGAATGACAAATTAGAGCACATCAATTATAATTAAACAGGAATGGCTGGCACTTGGCATGGTGAGCGCCTGTGCTTTGTGTGTTTTGAGTCAGTTTAAAATGCTGCAATGCTGAAAAACGCAGAGATAAAAATGACGAACGTGGATTCGTGCCACGTGGAAACTGATCACGAGATGCAGAGGCGTAAGTGTGTGTATTACATGCTGACGAACCTGAACGACTTTCCTTCTTCGCCTTTGTTTTATCCTCGGAGACACACTTTTTCCAACTCAATCTAAAGTCAGCGACATCGCAGCAAATATACTGCTGGCCTTTTAAAATATGAGTACAATAGTACTCGTGTAACATTCTAATCGTTTATTTCTAGGCTTTATTTTATATAAAATAATAATCAGAATGTAGACTTGTAAATAAAATGCTTTTATATACACACGAACACACTCACACACACACATACTGTACACACTCTGGATTTTAGATTTTGTTCTCAAATTGCAAACAGCACATCACACGTCGGGTTTTCGTTCACAATTTTGACCTATCAAGTCAGTGAGTGGTCTGATGCAACATGTTTTGATGGGATTATCAAGTGAGTAGGATCAAAGACAGAGAGCGAAAGAGAGACAGAGAGAGAGAGACAGAGAGGGGGGGGAAGACAGAGCACTCACATAAAGTAGTAACTCATCTATCTACAGAGGCGAACAAGCACAAAACAATCTCAGATGCCCTG
>JAQMYG010000009.1:19667241-19684741 GCA_030014215.1 Clariallabes teugelsi | reverse complement strand
GAGAGAGAGAGAAAGAAAGAACAAAGAAAATAAAGATTGAACGAGAGAACGAAGCAAAGAGAGAGAGAATAAAGAATAAAGAAAGAGGGAGAGAGAGAGAGAGAGAGAAAGAAAGCATTGGGTAATTTCACTTTTCTAACCATTGGTTGTTGCTTTTTTTTTTTTTTTTTTTTACCTAAAAATCATCCTAAATAGTTTATTTATTCATCTTCTATACTGCAGGGTCTCAGGGGGCCTGGAGCCAATCCCAGGAAACTTCAGGCACTCCCTGGACAGGGTGCCAGGCCATCACATGGCGCGCACACACACACACACACATACGCACACTAAGGGCAATTTAGGAACACAAATTAGCCTAATCTGCATGTTTGGACTGTAGGAGGAAACCAAAACACCCAGAGGAAACCCACCAGAGAGAGAACATGCAAACAGGCCTGAGGTGGAAAGATTTCTTTATTCTAGACATGACATGACCACTTTAGTAGAAACACCTGTTCTTTCCCAGTGGCCATATATATGACTGCAGGAAGTCTTCAAACCATACAAACTTAAAGACCTATTGGGGACGCAATAATCCCTGAAAAATGGTAACACCAGAGATATCTCCAGGACTAATTTCAAGTTTCAAACGAAAGTAAATACCTTAGTCGTCTTTAGGGTGTCATCAAAGAGTTATTTGTACTACCTTATTTTTGTGAAGATGACATGAAGTACTCTTACTGTAAGCCATCTTGAGTTTTAAAGACCTTTTTCGTTCGACCTGAGGGCTAGTCTCACGCCCACTGAATCTGTTTTATTCATGAAATTGACAATATAGCCGCTACACAATGCAAAAAAAGTGAAGAGCTTCAGTCAGTGTTCACATCAACACTGACTGAAGCCCTCGGAACAGGGGCAAATGTGATCTCAGTGACTTTACCAACGACATGGTTATTGTTGCCAGACGAGTTGGTTTGAGTATTTCAGAAATCTCAATGGATTTTCACACATAACAGTCTCTGGAGTTTACACAGAAAACATCAAATATCCAGTGAGTGGGAGTTCTGTGGGTGGAAGTGTCTTGTTCAACTTGACGGGAAAGATCGAAAGGACAAGATGGTTATGGTAACTCAAATATGCTTCAAAATATTTTAAATACAGCCAAATATATCTAGTACTTCCTAGCATAAGATTACAATGAAAACATCTAGGATTATAAAACCCGTTTCTATAGAACATTTCTACTTGTGAGCATAAAATGTTATTCTTTTGGCAAATAATCTTACTAATTTTAAACACTAAATAAATAATGGGATCTAAAATTAGGCTGAATTGTAAAGTTCTTGATCTATAATAATATCACAACAAGATATTGAATAAACTTCCCCATATTCATGATGTTTTTATTTGCTAACATGTATTTTTTTTTCCTTTCAATTTAACCACTCTTTACAACCGTGATGAGCATAAAAGCAGGAATGTAAGTCTGCTGTGGGCCGTGGCTTCCTGGAACAGGACACCCGGAGATTTCCTGGTATTTTTTGTGTCTTCATCTGCCCAAACTTAAACTCTAGAGACAAACATGCTATGGTATGCTATTTCACAGAGTCACTGATCACTTAACTCACTTGTGATAAGCTAATAAAGAAAAAGTAATGTCTGTGAACCACATAAAATGTCCTGTTAGCATAAACTATGTGTCTGTGTCTTAATCATTTTGTCCTAAGGGTATGCAAACCTTTTTTTTGTATGTCTAATTAGGGCTAGACTAGACACATGAATTTGAAAACAAATATCTCTCCTAGTCCAGACTTTAGCCCCGTGGGATATATTGCGTTCCAGCTAACTAGCCATTTAGAATAATTTCTTGCAAATAAAGATGTTAAATTGTGTGACCTGATTTGCACTGGTGTACTTACACTACTATTTGCACTTCTGGTAGATGCTAAACTGCATTTTCTTGATAAGTACTTGTACTGTGCACTGACGATAAAATATACAGTATATATCTTACTTAATTAAATGTGTGCAAGTCAAAGCGGATTCTTTTGTTAATGTTTACTTGTTTACATACGATGTTTTCAGACTCTTAAAAGTCAAGTCAGAATCACAATTTGGGCAAAATAATGAATTCTATTATAAGATGTAAATTAATATTCAAGTAGAGTGCCGATTCTTGGGTGTTTACAGCTGTCATCTTGAATTCTCATCATCTTTAGTGCTTAAAATTATCCTGCTTCCTTTGTTTCTCTTCTTCCTGTTTTCTCTTCCTGTTTAGACTTCCCGGTAGGAAAGTCATCTTCATTTTGACAGATGCACTCGTGCATTCACTGTAACCAACTTAAGCAAGTCAGTTAGATGATAACAAGACAGGGGTACTTCCTGCGATGCTGCCATGATGCACACCCGTATCGGAGCTTTCACAGGGTTTCCATGCATTTTGATATTAGACTTCTTCTTAATGCTTGATGTCCATAGGAATTGTCTGCATTCACTTCACTTATAGCTACGATTATTTTATGTCATCCTTCCAACTTCCCTTGTGTTAATGCTTTCTCATTCGTGAGGTGTTTTTCCTATTATTCTCCAATCCTGATTATATACTCTGGAAGTGTACTTGTTTCTGCTCCATTGAACGTCTCTCACTCATTTGGCCTTGCTTGTCATTACAGATATGGGCTCCGGTCTAAGCCATGCCATTCTTCTCACCTTTTTTTTTAAAAAAGCTTTCCATTGCTGCTATCTGGACAAATAAACTAGTTTCAGAATGAATCAATCGGCTGTTTTCCTCTCTCAGGGACTCACATCTGATATCAGTGATGCACTTTGTAGTGCAGTGAAGCCCTGAGGCTAAAATAGTAAACAAGTACATAAAGCTTATAGCCTATAGTTTAGCATCATGCAAACCTCATTAATTACTTCCTAAGTCATCACAGCCTCACTTCAAAACACATTGTTCATTAAATCGCAGAAAGGTTCTTTTGAAAATGTAAACATGTTTATTAAATTGAAAGAATATTATCAATAATTACTATTAATAAAATACTGTGTCACATTTTTACTATGGCAAGATCGTGGCTCGCTGTGGTGTGTCGAGGGATTCATAGCTTTGAGGCATGAACTACACATTTTCGGAGCATGCTCAAAATCCGTGGCAGAGCTACACCTCTTTATACTTTTCTGTAGGCATATGTGTGTGACCATACATGGCCATTTGTGGCTTTCTGTAGTAAATGCTAGACAGCCTTAGCTGGCCATGGTGCTAGAGAAACACAAGAGATTTATGACAGGGTTATGGCAGAGCTAGGGTGTAACAAGAGTAGCACTGTGGCAGACTATGATGACCTTAGACATTAGAACCTATGATGTACCACCTATGATGGGCAAGCTACGGCAACAGCTGCCATAATGGGGCTGTGTCATGTGACGACAAAGCACCAAGGTTGTGACAAACAGTCATTATCCTAGCCAGTCTAAATCTTGAGTATCAATATGAAGGGTACTGTTTACCATAGAGAGAAAATCATGTCTTTGTTTCGCTCAGATCTGCATCACATAACCCAAAAAAACAATGGTTACATATTTTATGCTGGGAATTTTGTATCCAAATCTTCCCACACGAGTCAGGTCCTTACCAAAGAAAGTGACTCCCGGTTCAACAACGCTGCTAGTTCTATTTTAGTACTGTGATGTACTTTTGCCCATTTTATATTTAACAGAGTTAGATAGCGTTCCAGACAGCAATGTTACTGACAGATACTGAACATCTCAACAGGGTTTGAGAATGTGAACTTGTGAAACTGGCAGCTATAAGCTTCCCTTTGTTAGCTTCATGTCTTGGTTGTCTGAACATGTCTCGGATGATTGATTACATCTTCACGTACGAGGGAAAGCGTGTAGATTTCAGTTTTGACCAAATGATTCCTTGACACCTGGAATCGAGCTGGAAACAATTTACATCTAAATATGGTGTGGAAGCTGGCTACCTTTTGCAACATGTAGATTTTTTTCACTCACCTTCATGGCCTTCACGTATTCAATTCAATGCAATTCAATGCAATTCAAATCAATTATTTTGTTAAGTAACATTTTGGATCAGAAATTCATTTTAAATATCCTTTCTTCATCTTACCTCTGAAATGAAAAACACACCTCTTATGACATTGATCCCAGCTTATATTTTTTCCCTCTTTTCTCTGAGCTCTCCTGTTCTGATGAACTGCTTTATCCCTACAGTGATACTACTGCTAACATAATGATTAAATAACATGATGATTATGCCACTCTAAAGAGCAGGCCAGTCTGAGATAGCCACTTTTCTCCATGGTTCTGCTCTTAGCTCATAAAAATAAAAAGCACTTACTGTTAAATAAGATATACAAACCTCACTGTTTGCTATCTGTCTTACAGCGATCACATTCTTGAGTGAAGGAATGACCTTAATGCTCTCCGTTCTAACTTCTGCTTCTTTATTATATACAGTATGCTCAAGTCAAGTCAAGGGGCATTTATTGTAATTTCTCTCATCACAGTCAGATGTAACAGGGATATTTGAATGGGCAGTCAGACAACAGAATAAGCACATAAATACAAACTATATTGCACTGTACAGTATTGTTTTGATTAAGGATACATCATTATAAATAGTAGCATCAGGCATTTTCTCATACACAAAAAACAAATGCTCAGATACCAACTTACAGTATATCACATGACAATACAGTATATGAAATAAACCAGGTGTACTTTAATGCATTAATAACCAGATACCATAAAATAACAGGGATCTGGATGTCCTCTATTTCATAATTAATGCTTCATAAATAATTAAATAGAAAATAATTGACTTTTGTTTACATTTTAATGCTTGGAAGAGACTGGCTTCTGGAACATTTCTCTCTTTCTTTGATTTTGGGGATATTTTATACATGAATTCATCTTCTCATTACTTACACTTTCTGGACTCTGTATAACATGGAGCACTGAGATTTATTACGGACTGTAAGAATCTCACTGCACAACGTATGCTCGGGTTGGTTGGCACTCTTTGACTTCTCGCAGGCTTTATCATTGGCATTGTTTAATTCATAAAACCATTCTTGGGCTGTTACCTGGGGCTATTAAATCTGTGTGTACATACAGAAAGGAAAGAGCAAAAATAAGTATGCACTTGGTTCACACAATCATTTTCTGTCATCTGCAGCTGAAGGTCAATTAAAATTTGTGCAGTGTGCAGTTCCCCATACGAACTTCTGCAAAATGAGCTTAAATTGAAGTCACTGTTTCCTTAAGGTAGATTAAAACCCTTATTGCAAGAATTCTGTGTCTTATTATCTGTTTATTAGTAGATTTTAATGTTGTGTTTTTAATTAATTTTAGCATATCCTATGGTTTCATATTTCGTTTTTCTCTAATGTAAATTTTATTTTGATTCTATTACTCAATATTGACTAAGGGTAATTGTGATTGATTTGTGTATTAATTGTTTTGCCTTGTTTGCCTGGAACGTGTGATGTGTTGCTGCCTGTGTTTCCCAGAACGCTCTTACAAGAGAGATTATGAATTAATTTTAACGAAATAAATAAATCAATATTAAAAATTGTGTGCTGTGAAAATATAAAAGATTTATAACACCTTTCCACAATACTGTACAAGTAACATGAGAAAACATAGTATGATATTTGAACAGTGAGTGATCAGTGAGTATGATCATTGTATTTAATGTATTTAAAATCAAATGCATTTAAATAAAATAATTGGTGAAATATTCACAAATGAAAGCAATTCAGGTTTGCACACATGTTTCTATACCTTGCTAAGGTCTACAGTCAAAGTGCAATTTATGTGCTTATTTTTAATTACCATGCTCACTGATTGTGTGCTCTGCAAACTTATATTGGCTCCCCTCATGCAAGTGTTTAAATGCATTAACATCTTAACCATACAGTTCAGTATAAGTTGTTCATTACAACAAATGCAGCAAATAACCTAATAACCAGAGTTTAATAAAATGTTCCATGGTGACCAGCATGATTATCAGCATACCAAAATTTGCTGTCCTCAGAAACAATATGAACATCTAAAGTGGCTTGTAAGTGTGGAATTCATAAATATAATGGGTAAAGAAGGAAGGAGAGGAACCAGAATAAAGCCAAATGAACTAAAGCACTCAGTCTAATGGGCTGTGGGAAGTAACTGTTCACATATATGTTGACAGATCTTCGGTCTGACCCATACACAAACTCTAGGGCTCTTTTGTTGTTGTTTTTATGACCGCTTATGACCTACGGCTTTCTGTTTTAGCTGACTCTGTTAATTTATGATTTCAGGGTATTTCTTTTTAAATAATTTGGACATAATATTTTTTCTTCATTGTTTCTTCCGCTGCTTGTTCACCATTGCTATGGTGATAAAATTCAGACATGCACTATTTTGCCATTAGTTCCAGTGAAGGTTAAATTGTAGTCCTACAGCATACTAAGACATCCTATATGATTGTGAGCTTCCACTTTTGGATGAAGGCCCACATAAGATAAGATTAAGTTAAGGTTAGATAAGATAAGATAAGATAAGATAAGATAAGATAAGATAAGATATATTTTTATTTGTCCCACAGTAGGGAAAGTTCTGTTATAGCAGCAAGGAAAAATTGTAAATATAAATATAAAGTAGGGACTAAACAGTGTAAAAATACAAAAGGAAAAAGAAAAACAATGCAACAGTTCCAAATGAATTGCACTAGGTAATATCGCACAGTTCAAAATGGTGTTATTGTGCAGTTGCTATTGCACAAAAATGTAAGATATTGTAAGTATATTGTAAGATACTGTAACTATTTTAACTATATGGTTGAATTCAATTGAAAATTATTACATTAATAGTATCATCACTATTCTAAGGCTCTACATGAATATAAATGAACAACCTTAAAGCTTTTCTGATTAGCAACTCGTATGTTAAGTGTTTCCTTTTTGCATGAAATTAATATTTTCTGAAACTCATCTAATTTTCCATTTACCAGAAATATACCATATCAGCCTGGTCATGTTTTTATGCCATGTATTCCAATGACAGAACATCATAAGAAACAGCCCTGACATTTAAACATCAATGGGAAACAACAGCTAGAGCTCCTTCTTTCTCATTAAACATGGTTCGGATAAACATGGTTCGGATAAATAGGCCTATATCCTGAGGGAGTGAATGTATTTATGTGTAAAAAAAAAAAAAAAAAAGGGGGGGGGGGGGGGATAAAAGTTCAGCTAATGTCGTGCTTTAAAAACCTTTATAAAACTAATGATGTAAATGATTTATAGAACAGTTTTGCTTTTAAACTATGACAGGCTGAATGATATTAAATTTTGGCAAAAAAATAAAAGAAATACATAGTGACTTGTAGCAACAAAGATTTGCTCAAACTTATAGACCACAGCAAGTACTATTGTATAGGACTAACTGCACTCAAGAGTTTCTAATTCCATTCTGTACGATCTGTAATTCATCCTGCATAATTTATACACTTTTTACACTATTATTTTAATTCTATATATATTTTTTGTTAACCGTGCAAATATTGTAAATTTTTTCATCTTATTTTAAAATCAGATTAAATTATTATAATAAAATATTTATATTCTTATTACTTTATTGGAATATTCTATTTCTAATGCAATTGTACTCTCCAGGACAGTTTATTTCAAGCAAAGAAATCTTTCTTTTTTAGGTCATGGGCAGTTGTATAAGCATTTCATTACATATCATACTGTGTATAGCTGTGCATGTGACAAATAAAACTTAAATTTGAATTTGAAACTTACATATGCATTTCAAGACATTCACCTAAAACTGAATATTTACTGTATGTGACTCAGGTGGGACATACTGTACCATTACTCATTAGCTACACAAAGGATTATTCCCAGTAATGTATAAGTTTCGTTTGTGCCACCAGGGCCACTTTGGCCCTTTGGTGCATGATTCCACAAGACCTCTGAGGGTGTGCTGTGGTGTCCTTGGGTGCCCAGGATCCTGTCACCAGTTTGCTGGTGGCAGGTTTAATCATCATAAAATAAAATGCAAAAATCACTTAAATATTTGTCATCACTTAATAATTTCCATGTTACATACATTGGCATAATGGCTGATTGTGTACAGTACACTACATATTAAAATGTACAACATTCTAGTATATACAGTATATATAATTTTTTTATTTTATATTTTTTTTTTTTTTACACAAATTAAGTTATCGAAAAAGAAAGGTTTAAGCTGTGAAGCCATGTTGTCATAGCAGTGTCTATATTAGTAGGGTCAGGGGCAGAGCAAAGGTTCCCTGTAGGCAGCTATAGTTGTGCTGTCACTAATGATTAGCAGTGGAACAGTTGAGATTGGTATGCAGCAATGTGCTGATGAAACAACAATGGGTTGTAACTGACATGGAACTCTGTAGCCACAGTATTCCTTAAACATTGTCACATTTTGTAGTTTCAAACTGCGACTGAAATTGACCTAATTTAGTTTTTAATATCACAAGACTATAATATTGAAGCTATGAGGAAAAACAGTCTTTAAAATGGTTTACAAATAAAAACCATAAATTATGTTGGTGTATAAGTGGTCACCCTCTTTGCTGTAAAACCCCTCAATTAAGTCTGGTGCAACAAGCTGTGAAGGAGCTGTTAAAGTCTACAGTAGGTCAAACTTCAAGAAAAATATCAGTCAGGGTTTGGGTATAAAAATTATATCCACTATTTAAAAAAAATTGAAGTCTAGTGAGCAGGTTAGCATGGTATTAGTCAGAGAAGCAACCAAAAGGCCAAGGTTCACTCTCAACATGACAGTGGTACTTATACTGGTAACAGTACGAGGGATGGACGGATTTAATGGGCTCTTTATCATTTTTATTATTTTTATTATTATTATTTTAATTATTAAGTTTTAGATGTTTTTGATGAACCAAACCAAATGGATATGTTTGCAAAACTCACAATTAATGAATCAATTAAGGGACATCTAGTCAACTGTCTGGTTCTTACTTTACAAAGTTAAATGGTAACATTTCAGAGTCTTTAAACAAAGAGTTACAGAAAGGAAAGTAATGTAGAAGTACTGTAATGCATCACACTGTTTCAATGATCCCTGATTCTTCTTTTCTTGAACTTTAACCAGGCTGAACTAACTGGTCACATGTCATTGCTGGATTTTTACATTTTTATTTTAGCCTGACGGTGTTGCAGTAGTGAATAATGCTAATTGATGTCTTCATTGTTCTTTTGATCAGACATGAAAACAAGAGTAGTCACAGACTCCTTTGAAAGTCTTCCATGCAACTCTTTGAAATGACACGTCTCAGTTCTTTCGAAACTACAGTGTGTTGGGTTAGCTTATACAAATCCCCCCCCCCCCACACACACACTACCAGTCAAAGGTTCGGACACACCTTGTAATTCCAAGGGTCTTTGGTCATTTTTGTTATTTTCTAAATTGTAAAACAATGCTGAAGGCGTCCAAAATATGCAATAATCTCTTTTGAACAGTTGATATTGAGATGTGTTTGCTACTTATGTTTTCATCATGGTGCTTGATGGGTTTTGCAAATGCACTTGACAATACTGTTTTTGCGAGAACTATTCCAGAACAACTGACCATGAATTGATTGTTGTTTTTGTTACTTAATTACTTAATGTCATTTCATACGAACTTAAATAATTATTTTGATTGTGTAAAGCTGCTTTCTGACAGTCAATTGTTAAAAGCGCTATACAAATAAAATTGAATTGAATTGAATACTGTATGTGGTCAATAAACAACAACAACAATAATAACAACAACAACAACAACAACAATAATAATAAAAAATAATATAATTAAATACATAAACACTATTAGTATCACAATGTATTAGACTGGATAATTGTGCCATAATTATTAATTTTTAATTAAATTAAATAAAAAATAATAATTTACAGTTTTGCAATTATGATACAGTAAATGAGGCACGAACATAATTGTATATTTATGATATTATGATATTGTGATAATTGTATGGCCGGCAAAGAATCAACCACAATGTGACAAAATACTGAGGTTTTACTGACCAATTAGCTAAAAACAATTAAAGATAAAACATACATTCATAGATTATTACACGTATTGTATGTTTGCTGTGGTTATAGTTAATAATAAACTATAATAGTAAACTACAATCTGTATGTAGTAATCTAATGGGTAAAATAGCAAAAGTAGAAGTAATGCATGATTCTAATAAATACATATGAAAAATCTATTTCTTTTATTTTTTTAATGCCCCTTTTGTGTAATATTTTTTATTCCCAAAGTTATTTGCACATACAGTACGTTCATACTTTGTAGGTAACCGAATGAATTAAAGGGCCTGATTGACAGCCAACATAACAGAAACTGGTTACCAATGCAATTCTTTTTATTTATTTTAATCTTGGTGAAAAATCACAAACTGGAATATTTCATTCAACTTCCTTTAGCTTTGACTATCACACACAATGTGTGTGAAAATTATTTCTCAGACTCCAAAAACCACTCTTTCCCAATGTAAGTCATGGAATAGAAAGGACAAATCCATTAAGGTTTTAATCTGGTCATTCAGGTCATCAGCTGACTTCATTTTATTGCCACATAACGTTGCTGAGCCTAGACCTGACCAACTGAAGCAACCCCAGATCATGCTGTAACACTGCCTCTAGAGACTTGTACAGTTGGCTCTATGCATGATGGGTGCATCCGTTCACATGGTTCCTGTCTTACCCTGACAGACTCATTACTCTGGAATAGGGACAGTCTAGACTCAACAGACCACATGACATTTTCCCATTGCTCCAAAGTCTTTATGCTCTCTAGGAAATTGAAGCTTTTTTTAAAATTTTTTATCAGTCTCATTGACAAGTTGTTTTCTCATGACCAGAAAGCTGTTTAGTCCCAATCCTGTGAGTTCTCATTGTATTGTGTGTGTGTGGAAATGCTATTACTTTTACTACTAAATTTACTACTAAATATAGCTGTGATTTATATTGTTGATTCTTTTACAATGCAATTTCAAGTGTTTAAGTGATCTCTCATCATGGTCATTCATGATTCTGTTTATTATTATAAATTTTTTTCTCCATCTATTCATTAACTGGAATTACTGTACTCTTTAAATTCAATTATTTTTTATACCTTTAACAACCTTTTTTAATATAAGGAGTGTTAGCATGCATATACAAAGTTATGGCACCATAATGCATAAATAATTTTTTTTCTTTTTTTCTTTTTACATTTAGTCCTAATCCGTGGTTATATGAGCGTTAAGAGGAAGCTTGCGGGACCTTGCTGAGCTCCTTCATCCTCTAAACCAAATGATTTATGTCAGGGGTCAGTCAGCTGCCCATTAATCTGAAAGGAAGTCAATGAGTCTGGCCCTGTCTCTAATTAACTAATTAGAACTTCCACTCAACATGTGCAGTGCAGGACAAACAGAGATAATGAAGTTGGACAATCAATCAGTGTCTGTCAAATTCTTCAAAACAAAAACTACAAAGAAACTTTCGTATTCACGACAAGTACACATACTAATACAAACTAATGCAAACTATACAAAGTTATGTACTGCAGATAAAGCTGTAAAATAGATGCTAATTTATGTAGATACCTAAGACAAGTAACTAAATACCACTGGCTTTAATGTGCCTACTCCTTGAAGTAGTAAAAGCTTTTCAGCTAATTTGCAATGATAATAAGCTACTGCATTGTGCGTTTCACAATTGCGTGCTCGGCATGCTTTCCCCCTCTTGGTCTTAATTACGTGCCCCATTAAATTGCCAGTTGAAAACGGCATTAGTTATGGATGTCTGTTAACATAACCTTACGTGTATTTCACATTCATTTCGCTAGTATAACAATGCTATACTTAGGGTTAGTGTCTTGGTACTGGTTTGCTTAACTCAGCTATTTTAACCTCAGATCTACTTTACCAGGAAAATATGGGGGTTGGAAAACAGACCATCTGTTAAATCTAGTCTGTGGATGTGTACGGTTGGGTTTTATTTACTCTGTGTGTGCACAGGCTACAGACTTCATATGTGTGTGATGATGATGCGTAATTACAATTCAGGCATATCTCATTAAAAATGATACTAATAGATTGATGTGAATAGTAGGTATGATTTTTTTTGTATCCCTTACAGTATATAGTCATGTTCTGGTCGGATACAGATCTGTCTGAGTCTTGCATGCACTTCAAGTTGCTTTAGCTTCCGCAGTTCTGATGCATCCAAGACCCCGATCAGACCCCATACTTCTTCAATCAGCTAATGATTTTCTGCCATGATTCAGGACTGATATACACTTAATAAACAGTAGCAGATGCTCATAAATTCCATCATCTCAGCGATGTGGGGAAATTTATGTGTTGTTTTGTGGCGCATTTGCTTTCGGGCTTTTTGTCATGAAAACATTTCCAAGGCAGTATAAATTGGCACACATTACAAAAGCTTAAGGTCAATCAATGCCTTGACAATGCAGTCGTAGAAACAGAAAATTGCACCTTATTACCCCCTTTGTTACACTACAACAACATTCGATTCCAGTAAAATGGGTCATTGATTCAAACATGTTACTATTGACCTATAAAGCCCTGAATTGTGTGTGAAAAGTTTGCTGTTATTATGATCTGCCATGCCTGCTTCAAAAGGTACAAGTTATTTATTAGTACCTAGAATAGTAATGACTACAGATGGGGGCACAGCTTTTATGTATGAATCCCTACAGTGTTCAGCACTCAAAGTCCTTAAATTTAGTGTGAAAACTAACTTGCTTCATGAGGAAGTTGTTAAATTATTTTTCGCTTAAAAAAAAAAAAAAGCCTAATTTCTAACACTTCTAGTTTTTTTTCCTTCAACATGTCTGCTTATTTTTATCTTCTAAATATTTACAGTTTCACAGTGAAGGATGGCTGGCTTGTTTCGATCTACAGTACCATGATAAACCTGAATAATCTTTAATTTAATAGAAACAATGAACACTTCAATGTGTGCATCATTGCTTAAAGTATATTGTTGTATCATGCTGCGTTAAAATGGTTGCAAATAGATGACATGAGGTTATAATTACACCAGCGTCATAATTATCAGATATATCTGCAGTGAACGGGTTTCGAAATTGGCCTCGGTGGTGGTCTTGCTCACATATATGTGATTAACACAGTAAGAATTGACTCTGTGTGAAGGTTTCAGTATGGCACTGCATGGCAGAATCTGATGCAACATACAGTAAGCGTCATTTCATTCTAGGTGAGTCAGGGCACGGAGCCGCAGATTTCAGCAGGTGTTAATTTACGGCTGCTCCAAGTGTATTCTCTTGATGGCTGCAGTCAAACCCAGCAGCTGGGTGATCTACAAAAGGCAAACATAACCTTCAGTCGTAAAGTCTGGCATCTGCGCCAGAACATGGATTGCATAGTTAAAAAGGAGGGCCACACAGCATGAGAGAAATAGCATCATTTTGTATGAATATGGTTGTGTATTATAATCGGTGATAAGGATGAAGATTTACACGTGAGCACCCACGTTAGAATTTATGCACTAAGGATCATTAAATTGACTTATCAGACATTCATCATTTATAACTGAACAACTCAGGGGTTTTCAAACCTTGATTTTTCTATTTCTACTAATTGGAGACATTTTATTAAAATATAAGTAGGTCAAATTTAACATCATTTATAGACATGACTGACATATATACTATATACTGTATATGTGTATGTATAAACTATACTCCATTTTATTAAGACTAATCAGGTAAATCATGCAGTAGCAGTATAATGCATAGAGTAAAACCATACAGATACTGTTCAAGAGGCAAAATGAGACAGTTGAGGATAAAGACCAGGCAAGGCATCTTCAACTGTCTAGTTTCGGTGAAACTGTGCCTACTTTAGCCTCGGATTCCTGTTCTTGGCTGACAGGACTGAGACCGGATGTAGACTTCTGCTGTAATGGCCCATCCAACTTAGAGTTCAAGATGTTGTCCATTCTGAGACGCTTGTATGCTTACAACTGTTGTAAATAGTGTTTATTTGAGATATAAAAGCTGTCTTGTTAGCTCATGCCTTTTTTTTTATTATTATTTTTTTTTTTTATACCATTCTCCCAGATGTTTGATATAAACATTACCTAAGGCATGATTTTTATGTTGCTAAAAGGTGTTAAAAATCAGAGAGTACAATACAGCACATACAATACAATACAATACAATACAATACAATACAATACAATACAAAACAATACTATACAGCGCATTGCATTGCAGTGCAAAACAATACAGCACAGTGCAACACAACACAAAGCAATAAAATTAAAATACAATACAATACAGTGCAACACAATACAATACATTAAAAATTGCATATACAATACTATAAAATAAAACATAATACAGTTGACTGCAATACAGTGCACTGAAATACAATACAGTGCAGTATAAAAGAGTGCAATACAGCATGATTAAATATGATATATTCAAAAAGGTAGGCAGAACAAAAATATTTTTCATGTGATATATTTATGCAGAATATAGAGGTGTAAACATTTAAGTTAGTGATGTTTGGATTAAACCTTTTCAATTTACATGACCAGTAAAAAAAAAAAAAAAAAAAAAAAAAAAAAATAGAGATAAAAAGATAGAATATAATAAATATTACAATTGGGCGGATGGTTTTCCACTGCAGTAATTAAAAAAAGAAAAGACAAAAAATAAAAAATACAGACCCTGGATACGCTTCACGAACCCCTGGCAGTCTATGGACCCACTTTGATAACCATGGAAATAAATAATCAAGATTAATTGACACAAGCTGTGAAATATAATGCATTCTATAATCAGAACTTGACTGTAATTCAAGACCCTGTCTCAGATTAAATGGCAACTTTACTAAACCAGTAAAGGAACAATAGCTGGACTAGACAGTGAGGAGGGCAATTAAAACTTCAAAGAGTGAAAACATAAAAATAAATAAATAAATAAACATGCTTTTCTAGATGACAAGGCTGCCACATCCATTTAAGTGCCAGCCCAAAACAGCTTTGTTAGGTGTGTCTAACAGTTTCTAACAATGTCCGTCCTCATCTCCATAATCCCTCTTGTCCAAGAGTAAGAGAGAGAGAGAGAGAGTGACAGAGAGTGTGTGAGAGAAAAGGGAGGTACTGGGTTATATGCATGCCTAGGCTTAGTTGGTTGTGTCATTCCTGACAGCTTTATTAACTGCAAAATTTCCCCATTGCTACACACTAGCCAGATTTGCCACTTGGACTCGTGCAGAACTGGAGAAGAGCGATAGCGGTTGACCTGGCAGTACCCAGATAGGATGAAAGACCCTCGCCACAGACGTGAGCACACATTCACACAGAGCTGATTAGAGCCACCCAGATGGGTTATTGCATTTCCAATTCCTCCTACAGAACTGAGCCACCTATGGAGAGAGGCTATGTTTAGCCCCACAACCATAAAACAATCAAAATAGTCGCATGAATTTAAATGACTGAGATAAAAATTTAAATGGCATGAAAATAATAAAAATGCTCAGAACTTTTAATTATGTCTTCGGAATTTTGCCTCTCTGAAGTGCTACAGTACTTTACACCAATTAAGCTCATGCATTTTCATTTCTCAGAGATCAGAATAATTCAGTAGGCTATGAATTCTGTCTTACACAGGAGTGCTTCAGGAGAACTGAACATCTGATCTTCTGATCCTTATAGCTTAGTGTATTATATAATAAAGGTTTCATCACATTAGTTACTGAACACAAAGTTACATCATAGTCTCAATATCAGATACTAGGATGACCTAGATTCTATTATATAAATAAATAAATAAACAAATAAATAACACAAATAAAAACAACTTGTATTTTTAAATTTTGAGTTGTTTGGGACAGTTTGAGGCAGTTCAGGCTCTACTGTAGGTTTCTGATCAGAGGGTTGGGGTTCAAGCACTGCTCGCTCCATGATGCCACTACTGCAAGGCCCATAAACCTATGCCCATATAAAATACCCAGCCACTGGGTATGCAGGGCATCATAAACACTGGTGCCAAACCCCAAGGAATGGGTGGGTTGCACCAGGAAGGGCATCCAGCATTAAACCTCTGCCAATAACTGATGGATTGTTAAGTGGGTGGCAATCCCTAGAAAAAGTAAAAAAAAATAAAAATAAAAAATAAATGGTGGCTGTTTGGTACACAACTAACCTTAAAATAAAGTAAAATAAATAATTTACTCATGTTAGATCATTATTTGCATGTATAATTATTAATAATATTCACTATGAACAACACTTCCTCCATGCAACATAGTCTATTAAAAGTAATCCCTGGTTGCTAAGCAACATAGACAAAAAAACAGAGTACTCTCTGGACAGAACAATGGATTAAGTTTAAAAGATTTATTGGTTCAAAACACTGTAGGTTCAAACAATTTGTAACAAAGTGCAATTATTATGATGCAGTCACAGTCTCCATATATAAAGGATTTTACAACAGCTTTGAACATACCTTAGTTCATCAGATTGCAAAATCAAATCTACCCATTTTTAATTATAATTTTTTTTACAGGAAAAAAAATATATAGTTGTATATAATATATTTATACCTGCATTTAATATTGTGCAACATCCATGAAAAAATACCTTGCATTATAACAGACTCTTTGTTTTTTCTCTGTTAAGATGAAAAAAAAGGACCTTTTACTAAGATACTTCGAAGCACAAAGTTTTTACATTGGACACTATTTCTATTCCCATAAATCTTAAATAAATGTCCTCTTATAGAAAGACCTTCATTTTTTATTTGTTAAATGATAACCCATTATATTGCATATTATAAGCCATAAATTAATTTATGATTGTCTGTTTCATGTGTTTGTCATCATTGCAGTTAAACATGATTTCCACACATCTTGCTTCTGTAGGAATTTCCTTAGGTTTTTGTACTATTTGGACTAAGGCACTTCAGGCCAGACTATAATCTACGATGAATAAAAGGATGGAGTTTACCTTTAGGCTTCAAACCACATATTACCTCACCACCTATCAGCTTAAGAAAGCATTGGCATGTTTTGTTCAAAGACCGCCAGATATCTCAAGTTTCCAGTTTGGAGGAAGTCCTGATAAATGATGCTGTGGTGTGTAACCTGGAACCTGTCCTATGCTGGGAGGAAAATACTACTTCAGTATAATATGGACAGAAAAGATGGAATTAACATACATACAGCATCGTCAAGCCAAATGGGTGAACATTATAGAGCCTGACCAAACAAAAAGTCACTGATTCATAATACCCCTATCTGTCACGTTGTGCTCTCTAGTAAAACAGACACAGATGCAGGCGGGCTCAGAAAGAACAGTGTTTATTAATACCAGCACAAAGAAAACAAACTTTAACTAGTGATGACCGTCCAACGGGGCTCCGCGTGTGTGTTAGTCCAAATGAAGAGACGTCCTCGTGGGTG
>JAQMYG010000009.1:19619705-19636161 GCA_030014215.1 Clariallabes teugelsi | reverse complement strand
ATAGTATAGGAATAGCTTGGACTTTATTGTAACATAAAAAAGTATAAATTAAAGCAAATGATGGCCTCTGATCCTGTATTTTTATCCCACGCATATTTGCCTGGTACCTTGCATTCTGTTGTAATGTTGTAGTATAATAAATAAAAACAATACTATTGAGCAACGGTATCAAAAAATAAAAGTCAAACTACCGAGTGCTACTGTATGTCAGTATTTTCTATCTAACATCTTAGCCAGGAATTTGTTACAAAAGTGCTAATTACAGTAAGTCTTTAGAGTTGAAAGAAATTAAATTATTAATTTATTGATTGATTGATTAATTGATTTTGCAGTGTTGACCAGAATCTGAAATCTGTTGTTTCCATGCGTGATATTTAAAATATTTAAAAGCCTAAATTAAATGTTTATACTGGTGATTATAATTACATACAGATGAAGCACATACTGATCAAAGATACATTTTAGAAACTGTACAAACAGTCAACTAATGGCTCCCAAGTTGTACAATAGAAAAGCCGGTAGATCACAAGTTTGAATCCCGGTGATCCGGCCATCTGTGGCTGGAAGTCCAAAAGAGCAAAACTGGCCATGCTCTCTGGGTGGGAGGGATTTTGTTACTCTCTTCCCCATCAATTACAGCAAAACCACTTTATCGTGTAGGTGAAAGAGGACAGGGTTATTTTTTCTCTGAATATGTTTAGCTATGACACAAAAAGGTCAAAAAGAAAAAAAAAATCCCGGAGCTGGTTTATTTTGGAGACGTACTGTACCGTACAGTATATGCCTTTACCTTTTCTGCTTGGTAACTGTTGTGTGAAGGAGAGTGCTAGCTACTGGGTGGGAACTGGCAGATGACCAAATTTGGAGGAAATGGGGCATTATATGCAGTCTGATGTACCATGCCAGTGTATTTTGTGTTACACCATGTTCCTGAAGAAACAGTTCTTTTCAGTGATTACAAATGATATGGAGGAATAACATTAAAAAACATTTTACTAGACAGTTAAAATGATAAAGTCATAAATGTGCATACTGAGAAATTCTTAACAACATGTCAATAGATTACGATTGTTGATTTTTCATTAAAAAAATCTACACACACTTTCTTTTACTATATTTGGATAAAGTGAAATCTTTTTTATCTCAATGGCAATTCTTTTACTATGATGAACATTTTATGACATGTTGAAAAAAATTTTTTTTCAACTTGTCATAAAATACCAGTTAATATATAATAATACCAGTTTATATATAATATCATTTATTTATGTAGTACTGAAATGCTGAACATTTCACCCACTCACTCAGTATCTCATCATCTATACCGCTTTATCCTGTATACAGGGTCACGTGGGGACCGGAGCCCATCCATCACAGGGCACACCCTCACACACTCATTCACATACTACAGGCAATTTGGGAATACCAATTAGCTTAATCTGCATGTCTTTGGACTGTGGGAGGAAACTAGAGGACCCGGAGGAACCAAGCACAGGGAGAACAAGCTGAACTGGAAGTCCATGCACACAAACCCAAAGCGGGAATTGAACCTGGTGCATTGAACAACTAAGTCAACATGCTGCCCTGAACATTTCACTTTTATTTTTTTAATTCTTTTTAACAAAATGTTAAATGCAAGCACTTTATAATTTAGCCGGTTTTCCTGCCACACGGGAATTTGGTGGCCAGTAACAACCATCCTAAGCTCATCAACAAATCTTTGTGCTGTCTCAGATGCTCAGATATTTTCATGGATTTTGCAGCAAGTAGCAAACAGACCACTGAGAAATAGCCACACAAGGTCTAATAGAAATCTATTACAATTTTGCTTTTTATAGGAAAGAATTGATACTTGGAGTACATTTATTTGGACTATAATTCCTGTTTTCTTGATAAAACAGACATTGCTTCAGGGCCAGATTGCTGGGTTGACCTGTGCACATTTCATTTGGTCCAGCTGAACTGGAAAAAATGTTGAGTCAGAATCTACTACTCGCACCATACTCACATCATAATATAGCAACTGCCATTGTACAGCATGCAGGAGCTCGTATCGCTTAGATTGCATGAAATCAATGTCCTATCTGTTGCATCAAATTGAAATCACACTCACATTTCCTCTACATTTCATCTACATACTGGATGTGGACAGTGACGTAAACAGTGTAATGTACTTTCAATGTGATGGGGAATTATGTACAAAATAAAAATCAGGACTGTTTTGTGATCCTTTATTACAAATATTATATTTAATTTCCAAGCATGATTGTAAATGATGCCCACCATATATTTTGACTGCATCCCAAATGAAGACACCTTTCCTGCACTCCCTTCCTGCCCACATCCCCTCAGTCTATCCCTACTCTATTATTTAGTTTTATTTCTCCTTTTTATTACTTTTTTCATAAAAATTGCATTAAAACAACGACCTCTATCTTGACATGATAGTTACTGGAGCTCAGACGCACTTCATTTGTTCTCTTCAGGTTAAAGATGGTATAGTGTGTGAGCCATGTCTAAGCGATTACATGTACAGTACTACCGTAATGTCCGTAATGCAACACATAAAGTAAAAGTTGTGTAATCTGAGCAACACAGCGATACAGCCCAGTGTCCACTTGGTATAACCTATTTACCTTGCTCACTGAATCCTTCGGGAATTAAGCGAACACTTTGAAATATGGTACCTGTACAGTTTATACACACTTTTTGATGTTGTAGAGACTAGACTTAAAAAAAACAGGATCTGCCTGAGGATGATGCATATTCATCTAGGTTGTAGTTCCCGATACCAGATGATGTATGTGTTCATATCATGTCCCATAATCCCATGAGAATCACCACTTTTTTTTCTCGTTTTTTTTTACTCTAGAAGTCCAGCATCAGCATGGCTTTCGATTTATACTCGTCCAAGACACATCTGCGTTCATGTTTTGTCTCCAGCACACAAAACCGTCTGTTGAGCCATTTGGGATTTTCCCTTTGCTCTTTTGTCTTCTCTCTCTATCTCTTTCTCATTTCATTTCATTAAGCTCCTCCAAATATTTCTTGAAGCTAGGAAAAGCAGCACTGGCCATAGAAAGTCTGAAGGAAAAACTCGTCAAATGACTTTGATCCATCCGTTTGGAGTAAAGAAATACATGTTGCTGCTCTCTGAATGATAAGTTACACCAAAGAATCTCAGCATGATGACAGTGAACTTGAATGGATAGATTACTTCAGAGGCTAATTTCCTTAATTGGTCTGTTTTACATTTTCGATTGAAGCTGTTTCTTACAGCTTTAATTAATTAATTTAATTTTAATTTTATACTTAAAATTTCAAAACTAAAACATACTGTACATATTGTCCAGAATTAAATAGTATTCTTTTAAGCCTTAAAAGTAGTAAGATTTCAAGAATAAAGCCAAACTGCCTTATGCTGAGTCTTATTGGAAAATAACTGAAAGTAAATTCATGTTAATTTATCATTTGTTCAATATTTCATGCCATATACAAATTGCATTTATTTACATATATGCATAAAAAATAAAGCATTGTGCTGTGCTAAAGTATGATATACTGTATCCTATAGTATAGTGATAAAGAACAATACAGACATAGTGGTCTTATTTTGTTGAGCAGAAAATCATCGAAAATGGTTCCGCTACAAACATATGTGTGCCAATCAAAGAGTAGACACAGGAGGCAATAAAATAATTATCAAAAACCAGTAATCCTGAAGGAATAGAATATATATTTAGGCATTGCGCTGCACTATTCTGTATAACCTAGTTATAGTGTTCCATGTTATTAGGAAATCCTGAATGCTAATTTATACAATTATCAAATCAGTCATTAGAAAAAAGAAAAAACATCTTATTTCAGTCTGCCCAGTATCTGTAAACCCACGCCCACTGTAGGCTCGGATTCTTGCTCTTTGTTGAATAAAGTGAAACTGGGATCCAGCCTAAGGCTTGTTGTTTGAGATGCTTTTCTGTTCAGCACAGTTGTGATGGTTATGTACATGATAAAGGCATAAATGAGCAGGTGTTTCTAATGAAATAGATGGTGCATCTAGATGTTGTAATAAATGAGTAGGATAATATCAGCTTAAAGTGTACTTAACTTGTATCAGCCTTTTGACACAGCTGACTATATATATATATATATATATATATATACACACAGTATATCTATATGTTATTTATTTATTTATTTATTTATTTTTCATTCATGATGTTCTATGGTTGCTGAAGCATTGGTGGCCCTGAGGGACATAATAATCCATAATAATAAATATTAAATTTGCAAAATAATAAATTATATATACACAATTTACATATACCTGCATTTTTTAAACCCCATATATCATCTATATTGTCTAAATATTTGCAGTAAAATCTCACCACAGCATTATCACTTGAAGGACTTCTATATGTCTTTCTGGTTAATAAAACAGCTGGAAAGCCAATTCCAGAACAATTATCAGCGGAACCATGGCATATTTGTTAATGGAGTCTGTTTAACCTGATATAAGTGATAGATGAGTGAAAATCGTCCATGAAATATAAATGCAACAATTTAGCTCACGGAGCCATCAATTGTTTTTCGGTTATAACTGGTACCCTGCTGGATTGATTTGGTTTGTTTGATGATGCTGTGCAGCGCCTGTTTGTGCGTTCATTCATCTAGATGGATGTGACCAATTCATTTTAAAACCCCAGAGACAGCGGTCAGAATGCAGGCAACACCCCTGCTGCCTGTTTCTCATCGAGAGCCAGATGTGATAAGGTCAGACGCAGCCTTGTGCTCCGACTGCTGGGGTTAATGATGACTGATGTCCAAAAGCTTAAGCAGCATTTCACCCTGTCATATCCCTGCACCACACTCACATGCAATTATGCTCAACATACTAATAGCAGTGATCGTTTACGATTGGAAGGCCAATCATTCTTGCTTTTGGTGCCTGGTGATGAAGGATGGAGAAGATCTAGTAATAATTCAGTTCAATGGTTTCAGGCTAGAAGTGCAAATGAGGGGAAATCAAGCCCTGTGTTATTAACATACATTTCCGTACCTGTCTCCTGCGCCAGCGCGTCTGTCTCACAGCAATTACCAACACATAATGCATGGTATTCCAGGCACACTTATTGATTTTACTGCTTAATTTTTAAACTATACACTTATTAACTGAATTACATACTAAGCTTTAAGTAATGTGTTGCATATATTAAAAAAAAAAATTTTTTAATAAAATTTAAAAATTAGAAAAAAAATTTTTGTACTTCTTTAGTTTGACTATTTTCTACAATTTTAGAAGAATACTAAAGTCATTAACAGTGTAAAATTAGATGTATGCAATTATGGATTTGCCAAAAAAGTGGCAAAAAATCTATTTTCTATTTTGTAATTCTTATTAATTCCTAATAAATCTTTGGAAACTATTAACTAATACTTAACCAGTTTCATGAGAAGATTTGTTTTAAATATCCACTCATCGGCCACATAATTAAGTACTCCTTGCTAGTCCTGGGTCGGGCTCCCTTTTGCATTTAGAATTGCCTTAACTCTTCATGGCAAACATTTAACAAGGTGCTAAAACATTCCTTAGAGATTTTGGACCGTATTGACATGATAGCATCATGCAGTCTCTGCAGATTTGTCAGCTGCTCATACATGATGTGAATCTTCCATTCCACCACATCCCAAAGGTGATCTATTACATTGAGATCTGGTGACTGTGGAGGCAGTTTGAGTACAGTGAACTCATTGTCATGTCCAAGAAACCAGTATACTGTAAGTACATGATTTTAGCTTTGTGACAGGGTGGCACGTTATTCTGTGGTCATAAAGGGATGGACAACAACATAGCAACGATACTCAGTTAGGCTGTGGTATTTAAACGCTGCTCAATGGGTACTAAGGGGCCCAAAGTGTGCCAAGAAAATATCCCCCCAACTATTACACCACCAGCACCAGCCTGGCTCGTTCATACAAGCCAGGATAGATCCATAGTTTTATATTGTTTAAGCCAAATTCTGACCCTACTTTCTGAATGTTGCAGCAGCAATTAAGACTCATCACACCAGGCAATGTTTTTCCAATCTTCTATTGTCTAATTTTGGTGAGCCCATATGAATTGTAGCCTCTGTTTTTTTTTTTGTTCCTAGCTGTCGGAAGTGGCACCCAGTGTGATCTTCTGCTGATGTATCCCATCTGCTTCAAGTTTTGCCATGTTGTGCATTCAGAGATTCTCTTTGGCATACCTCAGTTGTAAAGTAACATACAGTATTAGTTGAGTTGTTGTTGCCTTTCTATCAGCTCGAACCAGTCTGGCCATTTTTCTCTGACCTCAGGCATCAACAAGGCATTTTTGCCCAGAGAACTGCCACCTCCTGGATATTTTCTCTTTTTCAGACCATTCTTAAACATGGTTGTGTGAAAATCCCAGTAATCAGTAGATTAGTTTTGGAAATACTCAGACTAGCCGCCTGGCACAACCCTGCCACTTACTGTACATCTCATTTCTTCCTCATTCTGATGCACAGTTTAAACTTCAGCAGATCAACATGGTCCTTAACTTAACTTTCACACACTACTTTACATTTTACGTATATTCTTATAAATAAATTCCATCAATAAGCCTTTGTTAAAATATTTAAGGCAGTAAATAATACATATTCAATCTTGTATGTTTAAACCTTTAATTGGTACTGTATCTTACATAATCTGTGCAAATTGTAAGCAATTATCCTTTGCTACATCTGCTAAATCTATGATAAAATGTATTCTTCAGAATTCAGTCTCTCTGTCAGCACATACATTCACAGATTGCTGCTCACTGACTAGGTGTCAGGCTCCATTACACATTTTAAACGCTCGTCCCATGAGGCCACACATGTGCCATCGGATTTCAAACTGAGGATCTAGTTGCAAAGATTTGTCCAAACAGCTCCTAAAAATCCTTGCTAATTCCCCCATCAATGTCAGCTCTGACAGAGGATGTGGTCTAGGGAAAGAAAAAAGACAGTAAGCACACAAAAGTTGTCCTTTCCTCTACCTGATTTAGGTCATTTAAGCCCAATGAATCAAGGAGAGCAGATTGATGCGTCTCCTTGAGAGCTAATGTGTAGGACATGTAGCAGTGACGTGTCCCTGTCTCTGTCAGAATACTGTCTTCAAGATCTGTACCTCTGCTCTTCCTGTCCAGCACCAAAGCAGCTCCAGAATTAGAGAAAAGCATGTAAAGAAATATATTAGCTATAAGCATGTAAAGAAAGTGGCTGAGCTGTAACAAGAACAAGCTTTGTATGCTCTTTGCATGGTTTATGTCCTAAGGCAGGGTTTGTTATTGGACGAATTCCACCAACACTGATCGTTCGCTAAAAAAATAAAATAATTATGACCCACAAACTTTTCATTTACATTTTTGGCCTTTGGCAGAAGCTCTTATCCAGAGAGACTTACATACTGTATGTGCTTTGCAGTTTCTACTGATAAAGACATTCTTATACAGTTTCACTAGATTACTGACCACCAGTACCATCCGTCTAAAACACTGTTGGGTGTTTGTTTTTTTCCCTTAATCCAAGCACTTAGGGAAAGATAGGTCTTCAGGTGTTTGAAGGCAGCCCGTGACTATTTGAGGCGGCACAGTGGCTTAGTGGTTAGCACTGTCGCCTTACACTTCCAAGGTCCAAGTTCGATTCCTGTCGCAGGTCTGTGTGCATGGAGTTTGCATGTCCTCCCTGTGCATGTCCTCTGCATTCACAAATTAGTGTTTGTGCTTTGAGGTAAGAGGGTTCTGACCTATTTTAGCCTTGTAGGCATGCATTAGTTTCTTTTCTTTCTTTTTTTTATCTCATGCAGGCAGCCAGTGGAGGAATGGAGCCAGTACTAGTGTGGAGAATTCTGAAGGATTGAAAATAGATCATGTAGCTGCATTTTGGATCAGTTACAGGAATCAAATTGCAGGAGTCCAGTCTCAAAAAAACAAGAAACTGAAAAAGCATCTGAGTGGCTTGTGTGGATGAGAATTAGACAAATCCTTCTGATGTTGGAAGGAAGAAATAAATGTGTGTGTGTCAGGTTAGCAATGTGGGCGGAAAAAGACAACTGATTGTCCAGGGTTACCCCAAGGTGGCATGCAATATCTGACAGTGAGATAGAATAAAAGTGAGATAGAATAATCCCTGCAGATTATAAAATGGCAAGGCGTGGGGAGAAACAACAGATCAGCTTTGCTTGGATTATGTTGATGCTGTTGGGCTAACATCCATGAGGAGCTTTCTGCTGGACATACAGCAAGAAGCATGAAGGATGGAAGAAGAGAATAAGTTGAGTGTCAACCAGATATCAGTGGTATGAAAACTCATGTGGGGATATGACTTCACCAAGAGATTAAGTATATAAAGAGAAAAGGACAAGGTACTGAGCCTTGTGGAACACCATTGGAGAGACTGCATGGAGCAGATATGGATCCCTTCCATTCCACCTCATATGACCAAGCTTACAAATTGGAAGCAAACTACTGCCATGCTGTGCCACAGATTCCAAGACATGGGAGGCTGGACAAGAAAGTCTTGTTGTTGACCATTTCAAAGCAGGAGGATGCTAACAGATGAGAGTTTGGTTGATCTGGCAGCATGTGACTTCTCAGTGATGGGCAAAAGAGAAGTGTCTGTGGAATGTTAAGCACTGTTTGTAGACAGTGTGGTGATTGTAGAAAGTGATACGAGTGAGTAGTTGCTGATGTCTGCTGGATCCTGAGTGTTTTTTTTTCTTTTCGGGATGAAAGATGAATGAGGTAGGTACATGACCAGATGTTATAGAACCATTAATGGTAGTTGTGATGAAGAGGAAGAGTTCTAGTGAAACAGTCTGGAGCATATGGGGAGGGATTGAATCCAATGGGCAGGTAGTGGAATTAAGGAACAAGATGACTTGCAGGATCTCTTCTCTTGCCAGGTTAGAAGAATGTACCAGTGAAAAAGAAGAAGAATCCTAAGAATGTAATGTAGGGGTTGAAGTTGGAGAAGAAACTGCATACAGTATATACTGTACAGAATCAAATAATTATTGATTAGGAATAATATAATAGTATATTATTACAATTACTATTTGAAGTAATGATCATTAAAACAGTAATATTTTTATGGAATTATAGTGTTCGCTTTTGCTATTCGTTTTACAACACCTGGGACATGAGAAAACACATCTGTTTAAAAGTTATCATAAAGAAACAGTTTTGCTACAATATACACATTTCTTTTATGATGCTTAACAGTTGTTAGAGTTCATATTACATTTTATGATTTCTTTTACCAACCATGTTCACCTGAATAGATGACAGCGCTAAACCTGACCAACACATCACAAAATCCTTTAGCTATACACCCTTGGTCAATGTGCTGAATTTGCCACCCAGTTAGCTGTAAAAACCCTTCTTTGAAAGGAAATAGAGACTAGGGTATAGCACATGAAGCCACAGTATTCTGTCGCCATACGGCTATTTGTTCCTGTCCGTAATACAATATCATCATGTTAGTGGCAATAAAATGGGACGAAATAGGATCAACAGATTCTTAACAAGGCATTAGGGTGGTCTATGGGGACTGTTCTCACAGAAGTCCATTACTTAGCTACTGGGTCATATATCTGTGCCTGCAGATGGCTTTCCCTTTTAAGTGTCACCTGACACCAGTGCTTACATAGGCTTAAACTTTTCTTTGCTTTTTCACCTATTAAATGCTGAAAGCTATTGAAGGCCTCTATGCAGCAGTACCCTATGCCAGAGAGGCTACCAGAGAGAAGAGGAATGAGCCTCCACGGCTAATGAATGACTTCCAGTTGCAGTATGAAAAAGATAGTAAAATGTGATTTGACAGTATTATTGGCTTTGGCTTTCCATATTACACCAAACCCTAAAAAAAAAAAAAGTTAATATGTTTATTCAATTTTTTTGTTTAGCTAACTAGCTATGTTGCAAGTCCAAAGACAAATGTACAAAGAAGGGAAAAACAATGTCAACCCTTTTGAACCTGGAGGATACACAATTAGGTAAACTTACTAACCTCCCGCAGACTGAAGACAGACGAGTACTGAAATATTCTACCTAACAAGAATGAAGTTGAGTTGACATTACTCCACTCTAAGATACTCTAAGGCTGATGTTCAAATCTCGCCTTGTTCTTGCATGCTCTTCCCATGCATTTCCTCTGGGTACTCCTGTTTGCTCTGATTTTAATTGTCGCTTCATCTGTCTAATCCATGTCTCACTTCCTGTAACTCTTCCTTCAAATTCGAATGCTTCAAATAATTTAAAACACCTAAAAGAAATAAAATGAAGGGCTTGTGGCTTACATATTACCCTTGCTAGCATCTAGCTTGTTCGATTGCGTGTCAGTGTGAATTAGCACATTGTGTAATTAAATGGTTAAAGATGAAATGGGAAATGATTTATATACCCATAAGATTAAGGTGCAGGAGCCCAGCACTACTTGTCTTTTATATTAATTATTCCCCTGCTCAATTTAAATGCTGCTCTTGACTACACTATGTGCATGCCTGTCGAAAGAACCCCTTTCAAGGTCAAGTTTGTAGGTTAGACCACGATCCTGGAGTTTCTCTATGTAGACCCAGTGTATTCATGTATATGGATGACTGACTTTACTCCTTTGTTAACACATCCGCTGAACACCGGAATGTGGGCCATAATTTTAAACAACACCCTGGGAACAGCCTTCCGCACTTAGTTTATTTTGTGGTGTTGACAAGCTCTTAAAGACTTCACTGTTGGCACTCTGGCCTGTGTCAGCGTGTGTTGAAGCTACTCATGGCGCCTTGGCACGAGCCCTTTCAGAGCTGTCTCACACGGCTGTTCTCAGTTCTCCTTCAGAAATCGAGTGAGTGCAAAAAGCTGAAAACACCCAATTGCTGTCACTGATTCACAGTCTAAACTAGGCATGTGTGTGATGCTATTTAAAAAAAATTGTAAAAATAAATAAATAAATAAATAAATAAGTTATGAAGGGAAATAAGTCCAGTGTAGGTGTATTTTGTTTACCAATTCTCTAAAAATCTAACGCTTAAGGCACATAAGAAAGTACCAGTGGATGTACATGATTATAAAAGGTCAATAGTTTTCAATTCATTCAATTCAATATAAAAAAGTTTATGCTTCTGCTTATTTAACTTGAGAAGGACAAATCCCAAATGTTTAGGACTTCAAACGTTCACATTAAAAAAAAATCTCTTTATATTTTTGATAGAAACAAACCAAAAATTTTTTTTTCAAAAAACAAATAATTTTAATAAGGTCACTTTATAAAGGTTCAATATGCAACCATTTATACCTTTTTATAATAAAAAAAAAAAAGTCCATACTTGAAAACTTACTATTATAGGACATAACGAAATAACTTTTTTTTGCCGTATATATGCAGTATATATAGTATTATATATAATAAAAAACATTTATACACAATATTATATATATATATATATATATATATATATATATAAAACATGTGATGTGCATCGTGGTGGATAGTGAGATAGTGAGTGGTGTTTTGTGAGAAAGCAGTCAGAGTGTTAAGTCCTACGTGGAGTTCTGGTTGAGAGTTCATATAGCCTGCAGGAAGAAGCTCATCCTCAGTTTGTGTTAGCCTTCAAGGAGCGGAAGCGCTTTCCTGACTGCAAGAGAGAACAGTGCATTGTTGGGGTGACTGAGGTCCTTCACGATCTTCTTGGCCTTGGTCCAGCACTGCTTGCTGTATATTGAGTGCAGGTCAGGGAGCCCGGTGTGGATGATGCGCTCAGTTGATCACACCACCCTCTGTAGAGCTCGTCTGTCCTGCATGGTGCTGTTCCCAAACCAGGTTGTGATGTTTCCCATCAGGATGCTCTCTATGGTGGAGGAGTAAAAGTTCCTAAGCACCTTAGAGGGCAGTCTGAAGTCTCTCAAGTGTCTGAGGTGGTAGAGACGGTGCCGGGCCTTTTTCACCGCAGTGTTGATGTGACAAAACCATGACAGGTCCTGCGTGATGTGAACACAAAGGTATTTGAAGCTGTCCACTCTCTCCATTGGGCTCTCGTTGATCACGGTGATCTGGTAGTTCCTCTCCTGCTTTGTACTAAAGTCCACTATCAGCTCCTTTGTCTTGCTGATGTTCGGGAGGAGGTTTTTCCTCTGGTACTAGTTTTCCAGATTTCTAATCTCCTCCAGGTAGTCCCTCTTGTCGTTGTCAGAGATCAGGCCCACCACATCGGTGTCGTCAGCAAACTTGATGATAGTGGTGAAGTTGGTACAGTAGTGGCTAAGCAGTCATACGTGTACAATGAGTACAGCAGGGGGCTCAGAACACAACCCTGGGGGGCTCCAGTGTTGAGGGTGAGTGAGGCTGAGACATTTCTGCCCATCCTTACTACTTGTGGTCTGCCAGTTAGGAAGCTGGAGATCCACTGACATAGAGATGGACTGAGCCCCAGGTGCTCCGGCTTGGTGGTGAGTTTTAGTTCATTACTCATAACTTCCCTTCTACTCAACATTTTGAATGAATTTATGCCGCAAGTTTAACTTCAGGCAAATAACTAAGGACTGGCAAAGTTTCATTAAATTCTGGACAGACATACAGACAGAAATTCTCCAATATATGAAACATAAAGATATCATTGAAAGGGTGGGTTCTGACCAATATACCGTACAGACAAAACCTTTCTTTTATTTGTACAGATGATCTGCAGTATGTGTGTGTGCGTCATCTATGTGTGTGTGTTAGTGTAAGAATGAGTCCAATGTAAGTTTATTTTCTTTATTGATTTTATACAATATAAACATTCTGGCACAATAGAAAGTCTTTGGCACAACCAGTTTTGTACAAGATCTTCCATGCTCAAATGTTCCAATTCAGATTTTTTTTAAAAAATATTGTCTTTTAGAATATAAACTGAAAAATACAATTTGTAAGGAATATAATGGACATAATTTGTTCATTTGAGTATACAACCATTTTTACTTTCATTAAACAACCAGATACAACCTATAAAAAAACAAACAGTAATAGATCAAAATCTTTACTTTTAAATTATTTTTTGATAATGTAAATTAAAAGCATAAAACATTAATATATGAACAGTTTTGATAGTTGGACTATTACAATTTTCATGTCCCATATCTCACAACAGCTCTTCATCCAAACAGAAACATATAAACTAAGTTCACTAAGGTTAAAATTAGACTACATGTATTTTTCTTTAGTATTTAGTCGGCATTCTGAAAGACGGATGGCATTCAAAGTTCAATTTGCTACCTTCCAGAACCATGAAAACCATATTAGTTGAAAAAAAAAAAGAACAGTTTTGAAAAAGAAAGAACTTACATTTGACTTAGAATCAGGTGTACAATTTAATCTCGGTGTTTCATGACAGCACCTGAAATCTCGCTCAGGAAGAACCTTAAGTCCTGTGATCCTCAGGGTTTGGCACTTTGAGACAGCTGAAAGTTTGAAAAGCATTCTCCAGATCTGCCTGAGGAGCAGACAGGCTGAGAACTAGCAGCAGGAAGTAATAAAGCCATCTAGTACCATTGACTTGTTTGCCAAATTAGGATATATTATCACTTAAAATTCCCCCCACAGACTTTATTCAATTATTTCAATTGGCCATTTTACAGAGAGACTATGGAAACACCATTTGTCCTTCTTTAAGATAAAGGACGTTTAATTACTTCCATTAATTAAGCTCGTCCTTGAGGATTTTCCGCCCACATTGTTAACGTTGCTGTCGGAATGTTTTTTTTTTCCGTTAAAGTTTTGACTGTTAGTATATACGTCATATACTTTGAGTAAGTTGTGGGCTTGAGTCCTTTTTAATAAAGGAGCAGATATCAGATGTGTTCTCGTTCATTTTGAGTATTTTAGTATTTATTTGTATGTACTGTACTCACTCATTCACTCATCTTCTACACCGCTTTATCCTGTATTCAGGGTCGCGGGGGCCTTGGAGCCTATCCCAGGAGACTTAGGGCACAAGGCGGGGTACACCCTGGACAGGGTGCCAATCCATCACAGGGCACATACACACATTCACACAGTCACACACTACGGGCAATTTTGGGAATGCCAATTAGCCTAATCTGCAGGGGAGAACATGCAATCTCCATGCACACAGAGACGGGAATCGAGCCTGGCCGGGAATCAAACACAAACTCTGGAGGTGCAAGGAGACAGTGCTAACCACTACACCACTTCCCTCAAAGTTCACTATTGTGCTTTTCTACTCACCCTGGTCTATTGTGTCAAGCGCTCTCCACTTATTTGTACACTATAATTTAAACTCTAGAGACTGTTGTACATAAAAACACCCAGGGGTAAACAATTCCTGGAATACTCTAACCATCTCGTTGAGCACCAACGGCTATGCCACAATCAAAGTCACTGAGATCACTTATTAAATCATTTTGATGTTTGACGTGAACATGAACTCAAGCTCGTACATATGAATGTGCAGGTGGCAAGTATGATACGGTGATAATTATGAGCGATGATGAAAATCGCTCATGCCTATGTTTGTGACAGACAGTATCACAGCTCTAATGTGTTATTCTGATTCTCAAAAACAAGACAGAAGATCGAGTCGCCTACTACAGATTTGACTGCCATTTAACACTGGCATTCTCACAACAGCTCCATCACAACTTAGCCTTTCACTTACTGGAGGGCTTGGTGCTATACAAATATTTAAGCCTTCCCCTCTTTTGTTCCTCCTATAGTTGGAGATTTTATTCAAATGAAATATTTATGGTGTAAATTCTCTCCCAGGCCTGAGGTTGAATGGTAAAAAAACAAGCCATTTCAAGTTCAAAAGACAATGAATGCAAAAGCCAAATATTAAAAGTGGAGCCAAAATGTCAGTCCAGCTAAGCCTAACTAAAGCCCGGCATGGTGGGGAGCCAACTGGCTCCTCAAAAAGAGGGAATTTTTGTCATTATTGCCTGAGTGACGTGAAAAGAATATGTGAATCAGTGCCTGACAGTGTCTGAATAGGGATGGGATCTTGCCATTGTGCACAGGCACCCTCAGCAGCAGAAAGAGCAGCGGAAGGCTGTGGAAATAGAGCCACATTCGTGCTTAAATGATTGTTTGACTTTCCCATGGTCCCCAAGCTCCCCTTCGTCTAATGAAGAGAGACAGTGTGACAGGCAGGAGAGAGGCTGGGACTCCCAGACCCTGCACTGCAGACGCTCGCCTAAATTTAGCCCTCCTCATCCAGCTGTCTCCACAGGTGGAACAGGCTCCTGAGCACCTCCACACAGCACGTCATGCCACTTCAAAACATGAGCCTTCCTCAACATTAGACACGCCAAATAACACACCCGACTGGGGCTGGCAGACTTGCTGCTGTCTCATTTTTATTTTTATTTAAAAATGTAATAAAAAAAAACTAAAGTTTAATAAAATACACAAAATCTGCTCTTATTAGTGGCATGCAGGGCTATGTTATAGATTTTAGCATGCTGTCTGTATTAATCCATGAAGGCAGACATAATTATTCAGAGACACTGGTGTACAAGTAAATGAACACACTTGATTAATGTGACTGTGTCTCCATCTGCCTGTAGCACAACAGAACTGCTTTCTGGCTCACAGTATGAGAACAGAAAGGCCAATTCTTTTGTCGTTTCCTATACACTGAAGACATCTGGATTTGAGGTCAAGATACAGTATAAATATGAGAGCATAGATCAGAATTCCCTTTTATTTCCGGCATTTATTGCATATACTGTAGATGTGTTAAACAACCTGGAACATGGCACCTTTTAGTAAGCAAAATTAATGAAACAGAATCTCTAACATGATGGCATAGTTGTTGGCATAGCACTGAGGCGTCGCACCTCCAGGGTCAAGGGTTTAAGGTGCTGGAGTGGGTTGCTCAGTGGGTTTCCTTCGGGTACTTTGGTTTAATCCAATAGTCCAAAGACATGCAAATGGTGCATCCATCATTGGTGCTTCCAAATTCCTTGTCAGCAACCCACTGACATCACCAAACTATTGCATTCTTCTTTTGTCATGCTTTTCCATGCGTGTATCATCAGCTTCTTTCAGCTGTTGTTTGTTTTGGTGGGTTTCTCCTGTCAGTCTTTTCTCCTGGACGTGAAATGCATGCTCAATTGGACTTGTCTGGTCTGGTGATTGACTTGTCTAGTCTAAAACCTTCCACTTTATTCCTTCCAATTACACTGGATGTATTTCTCTGCTGCTACCATCATGAGTTACATCATAAATAAAGATAAGTGAACCTGTTCGAGAAGTAGCCATGCAAGTCCTAGTCATGACACTACCTTCACTGTGGTCGACTGATGAGCTTGTGTGTTTTGGATCATGAGCAGATTCCTTCTTTTTTCACATTTTGGTAGAGGTTAATTTTTTTTTATGAGAAAAAAAAAAAAAAAAAAAAAAAAAATATAAATAAATAT
>JAQMYG010000009.1:19609390-19619605 GCA_030014215.1 Clariallabes teugelsi | reverse complement strand
TTGTATATTTTTAAAAATTCCAATCAGTCCATCTGATTTTTACTGCTGATCTGCATCAAGTCTTTTCTGGATGGTGGATTGCGCCACTGTTACCTCTGCCTCATGCCAGTTGCTGGTGATTTCAGTGGAGAGTCAGTTTTTGGGGTTTTTCTTTACAGCTCTCACAATAATCCTGTCTCGAATAGCTATTTTTCTTGATTGACCCCTTTTGATGTCTAATTTTAAGTACACCAATGATTTCTTTCTTTTTTGTTATTAAATTATATATTGTTATACCGGTTATACCCAATGCTAAGGCATTGATTGATTAATTTCACCACTTATCCCAGTTTCAAGTGGCTTGTCTGTCTCCCATATACAGCTCTCTGGTGTACATATTGGTTTATCCGTTCAACAAATACAGTATTATACAGTGCTCAAACCATTCAGATCTATTTAACATTTAAACAGTTAATCTAAAAGGGTAAACAAGAAACACCTGTCAGTCACATGTGGCAATATTTAAATGTGTTAAGAAATAGGTACATTCAAGCAAAACGTGCCATGTTTTAAGTTGTTTATCACATCTGGACATACATATCAAGAAATTAAAGATAAAATTTGGATGAATTGCTTTATACTTATTTTAGTGTCAAACCCAGATGACTTCAGTATAGTGCTGAATACTTTTGGAGGAGAGCGTGCAGTTTATAGTTATATATATTGTATGCTCCTTTGGGATATAATAGGTTGTTCTAAAAAGAATAATAATTTTTTAAAAAATTCCCATATATACAGTATATATATTGTAATCACTGTTACAGATTAAAATTATTAATGTATTTAAACCCAGACGTCTGTAACCCAAGTAAAATACAAGATGTGCAAATTTTTATTCAAGTCCTAATTAAAGTAAAACTGTTTCTGGCTGAGACAGCAGCAGCAGTGTCTGAGATAGTGGAGACAAATGAGCACGTCTGGCCGAATTCATCACACATCTGTTTTAAATGCTTTAAATAAAGCAGGGTAATAATGAACTGCAAATTATGCAAGCCAAAACTAGTTAGGATTTCAGCATTCCACAGCTCCACATTAAACTTGTGGAAAGATGTGACGGTAAATCGTTAGCTAGCTGAGTGAACTACAGAAGCTACAGTAGCCAGATCCTTTGATGTTTTACACTAAAAACTCTCACTAAATGTTTTACACTATATTTTGTGTTTGTGAATAATTCCCTAGCGGTTGCATATTGTGTTAAATACTTTAGTGGTACTACAAATTTCAGGATATGAGGATATATCTTTGCTAAATAGTTAACAGTATAGCTAACAATATGTACTGTAGGATTACCATAAGCTACATAGCTGGGGACAATGGTAGCTCAATGCCTGGGTTTGATTCCCCCCCAATACCCAAACCCCAGCCACTGAATGCAGTGCCACTCCCAAGCCAGGATAAAATGGGAAGGGTATCCGGCATTAAACCTGTGCTAAGTTGTTGTGTGGCGACCCCTAGACAGGAGCAGGCGAAATACTAACAACAACCATAAGCTAGCTAATGAAACTAACAAGCTTCTGCAACAGAACGCTATCATTTCTCTATCCAATAATAATACATTCCTTTATATACTGTTGAGGCAGTGTTTCCTTTAGCATTGCTCACTTAGTTAGAGGACTAGAGGAAATACTGTATAAAAACTTCTTTTTTCCCCAGATGACCTATTTAATCTTATTTGAATAACCGTCGTGAGTACTACATTTATTTTTGCTCAAGTGAATATTATGAGAGGCGTATGAGTCAAACCAGGACTTTTGATTGTGCAGAATAACAGAACAGTTATGTAGAGTAAAACTACATTTATTTCTCTGTATAACCTCCTGCTACATGAATGCACTTATGTTTCACTAGTGCTTGCATACCATAAAAGCAGAAAGTTTTCCTTCATGATTGGACTGCCTGCTTCATGTCATTATCACTGCTGAAACACTAGCCTCCCAGGAACTCCAAACATAATGTCTAGGAGTGAGGTCACCTTTAAAAATGTTTTACGACAGCTAAGAGTCTCTTTACTGTACTGCGCTTGAAGTTTTCTGTAAATGTCATTTGGTTTTACACTTCTGGTTCTGGTTTGGCTTGACAGTCCTTTGTACTACAGTAGCTGTTTTACTTATGTCTGTGTTTTGTACTCACTTCACCTCCTAGATAGAAACATATCATAAACCATTTCGCACTGATTTACTGCGACAAGACACAAGTGGACAGTAAAAAGATATTTAGTATGATTTACAACTACTTGGTGCCTGCTTGAGCATTGTCCATGTGACTGGCATATTTTTATGACAAACAAAGCACTGGCACATCTGTTGCATTTAAATGAATTTGGCAGAAGAACATGTTGGCAAGGACATCTAGAAAGCCTGAAATCATTAAATGAGCTCCAGTGACACATAATTACACCCAAGACGTAGCTCATTTAATAATCGCAGAAGATTCATGGACATTTTATACAGGGAATATTAAAAGAACAATAAATGGCAAAACCTTACTTGGCATTAATGTCATTATACTGTAGATAAATACAAATGATTGCAACAAAAAGCATACTCATTTCGGTTTCTAAAACCAGAAACACTTTGAGCTTGGTAATAAAAGCCAGTCACACATTACTAATAATTCAAATTCTTCTGCTTGTATTAAGTTTGCACAATGCAATTTTAGTCGACGCATTAAATATTTTATTATATACAACCGTTTTAAAGGGATTGTAGAAAAGGGATTGCGAGTGCTTCGAGATGTGACAGCAAGCTTAAATTTCATGGTGTAAATACACGGATAAGTAAATACGCTATGCATTTGTGAAGTATGATTTGTACACAGGTGACAGTAATAGAAAGGGTTATTAATATTGCAAAGAGGCGACAAGGCGAATACTGCACTTAGCACACAGCCCTAGCATAGCAAATGTGTAATGTACAGTACAGGTATGTGATTAAAGCCAGATCAAAGCCAGATTTCAACATTGACTGATTTTTTTTTTTTTTTGTACGATTAGGGACTATTCCTATTATTTTTGCTTAAAGTCTGCATACTGAATGATATTTTGTATAGAAAAATATCCACCCGGTCACCAAAATTAACAGGTTATCTATTATTATTTATCAATTGATTATTAATTATATACCAATAAGCTGGTGACACGCTCCTGGGCACCACAGACTCACTCGTGCCCTGGTGACAAAAGGTCAGATGCCATGAAAAAAGCACCATGATAGAAAGGCACCAGAACATGGGGTCCTGCAGGCAAAGAGCCTAAGGCTGCTGACTCGGCATCCAAACTCTGCAGGTCCCAATCCGTTCGAGCACTCATGGGGCAATCAAGTCTGATCCAGGGAGACCATACTTTCATGGATCCTATACTTAGCAACCTATAGCATCCACTGCCAATGTCCTGGTGCCAGACACCACAGCACACCACCAGCAGAACCATTCCCCCTGGAGCCTGAGCCATCATGGTGACACGGGGAGAACCCAAAACCTGGGTGGTGATAATTTAATGTTTTTAATGTTGTGGCTGATTGGTGTAAACCCTAAAATCAACCTAATGATAAGAACATTCCTGCAATGTTTGTATGTATTCTTAAAGTCAATATCTATTTGGCAAACTATTGGTTATGAGAAAAACAAAAGATTCAAGAGGGTTACATAAATGTTATCAACTGTTAATGAATATAACATGTTAGTTTGCCAACAATAAGACAATATTTTGCTTTAAATTTAACAGAACATTTTAAGAACGCCTAAAAAAATTAATAATAATAATAATAGTAATAATAATAGTAATCATTACATTTGATTATGTAAAATAAAATAATCAATTGTTATTATGAAATAAAAATAAGCAGAATACATTGCACAATAAATATTAAACATTAGCCTGTTTAATAGCTGTCTACAATATATAGTTTCCTATCCAAGATATATTCTTGCCTACTGCCCACTGTTGGATTTACCACAAAACTTGGCAAACTAAAATGAATGAATGAATGAATGAATGAATGAATGAACATCCCACACAAACTTTTTTTTTCTCAGTGCCACAACACACCACTAGATGGCAATGTGGTCATAACAATACTGTAGTTGTATTATTTATGTACTAGTACATTAATATTAATTACTTGCCTGCAATAAACATTACAAATGTTTCATTATCATATGGCACGTTATTATTTGGTGTATTGAATGAACAATCTGTGAGCATTGAATGATGCGCCTTGTATTCGAAATGGAAATAAAATTGAAATGATCATATTGCTTCCAAGCTGATGTTATTTTTACTGATTATAACACTGAATCAAAAGCATAAATGTCAGATAAATGACTTTTGATATAAACCCTCAATATCATATTCAGTATTAATATCACTGAATGTTCTGTAAAGCTCTGCAATTACCATCTATCACACTCATATTCTGTTTAAGCACCCAACTGTTCTATAGCAATCTTCTTTTCAGAATGATGCTCAGGCCATTGTCATCGTCTGTTACTTTTTTTTTTTTTCATTAGACATAGGAGCTGCAAATTCATTCAAAAAGTCTTTAGAAAGTTAGCATTCAATAAAGTTTTTAAGGATAAAGCGTACAGGTGAGTTAGAGTATCCAAAAGACTGAATCTGGATAATCTATTACTTGAAAGAAAACCAAGAATTGATTAAAAAGCATTAAATTTGGCTTCTGAAATGTATACCGTTATAATTTGATTGTAATTTGAATAAATGTCAGATACGTAAGGCAATGAAATTGGAAAGCACGCAAAGTGACTTTTTTTCCAGCAACATTTGGTGATTTAAATGAACGGTTTTAGATATTCATAGACTTGTTTTTTGTCAACATGGGGGAGAATCATATATTCTGAAAGAAAATTATGTTGTTGTTTTTTTTTTTGTTGCAATCTATCAAGACAATTCATGGCTTTTGCACTTTTCTTAATGCGAGCCCTTTTGCAAAGAGAATTTCTCGTTTCTCAGGTCAGAATCAATAACAAACTCAATTGCAGAAAGATCTTGGCTCGGGTTACATGCAGGGCAAGTTGTCTGTGGTTTTTCAATTATTAAATGAATTGCAGTCTGTGTCAAATTGTAATTCCATCGTGTACAAATGGTCTGGTCTGTTCCATCTTGACCTGTAACTACATGTGCTTATTACAGACAAATACAGTATTAGACTCATGCCTATGTCTATTTCCAGGACAGAATGGACATCCATAGTTAAGTTCAGGTGAGCAGAATGTCAATAAATAGAATCATTAGGAATAGAAATGTCTTAGTCTTACCTCATGCTTTCGTACTGTAACATACTGTATAACACTCGGGTTAGAGCGCAGGGTCAGCCATGATACAGCACCCCTGGAGCAGGGTGAGGGCCTTTGCTCAAGGGCCCAACAGTGGCAACCTGCGGACCTGGGGATCGAACCGCCGATCTTCTGATCAATAACTCTGTGCCTTAGCCCTCTGAGCCACCACATCACACCACAAAAATACACATCAAACAAAAGTTATTATTACTGCTTAATAACCACTAATACATTACGGTTCCACATAGCGGGAGCACTCTAATAGAAAAAATGCATTTACATCAGCTTTCAGAAAGTCTGAACAGGACACCAGACAATGACTTAATTGACTTGCGGCACACACACACACACACACACACACACCTTAGAAAACCAACAAAAACAAGAAGAAACAAAAAACATTCCTGATGAATTTAAATCAGATTAAATTTCTTCAAACACATTTGGAAATCAAGTTGATGTTTGTAAAAAATAATTAATTAATTAATTAATATTAAGTCATTTTAAGTAAAGATTACTTCTTAATTCAAGTTCTATGAGCGGTTGCAACTGGATATTAAATTTTATCCAGGAAAATAAGTAAAACACACTTAAAAACTGCATATTAGGCCTTAATTGTGTTTGCGGAACTTAAAGAAATGTAATAATTCTAACAAAGTTATTTTCATGTAAAAATCATAGACTTTTCTATGACAGTTTTTTCAATTTTGTTAGATTTACTGAACAACTGAATCTAGCCCCTCCCCCCTCCACTCCACCTCTTTTCTGGTGCCTCTGCTAAAATAATAAAAAGTAAAAAAAAAAAAAAAAAAAAAGTCTAAAACAAATAAAAATTAGCTGCAAGAGTTTGTGCTGCACAGAAAGGTGCTAATATTGAGCGGAACTTATTATTATGATGAAAAGGATATAAAGAAAAGGATATAAAGAAAAGGATATAAAGAAAAGGATATAAAGAAAAGGATATAAAAGGACCTCACAAAAATGTAAGGTGCATAGCACTGAAAATATTCGATATAAATATTTCAAATAATACAAAAAGAACAAAGCCTTATAATATGTGTCATCTATAAGGTTTAAATAAAGTGTTCCCAAAAATAATATGCAATATGAGAATACAACAACATGTGTACAAGCTGTTTGTCAGTGGAATATTTATTTATTCTTTATCCCCTGAAATAAGCTCTTTTCTTGGCCTTTTTGCTCTTTGTGTTATATATTCTCATCATGTTTTCTGGATGTGACCTCAGCTTGCCAGTTCAGGCTATTATGACTATACAGGGTGGAGAAATCAGTGAACTCTGGGTGACCAAGACAAGAATACTACGTGTCTGCACTATTAATTTTTATTAGTTGCTTGGCACACAAGTAGGCTTGGTAGGTTAGTAGTCATTAGCGATTGAACCTGCAGAGAAAGAAAAACTCTGCCTGCCATACAGCCTTGATACAGAGTGTGTATTTAAACAGAATACACACCCCTACTGTAGCTGAGACCATATCAGACTTGTTCTCAAGCCAACCATCTGCTGCACCACATATTGGATTTTACTGGGTGGATTAATAAGCACAGATGAGATACAACGTTTTTAGAATCAGAAGCATGAATGTATGTGGAAACAATAACAAAGACAAAATAAAGTGCAGCATAGTGCTGTCATGTAATTCTCCCAACACCATAACATTCAATCAACTGTCACATGTGTTTAAACACAATGGAAAAAACATTATGTTAGACATATCCTTTTTTTATATCCTTTTTGTGTACAGTAATGTAAAGCTCACAACTGTTGGATGTTCTGCTATTCCTGAAACTTTGTGACATCTCCATGTTTGTATTTTATTATTTTTTCGAAATAAATTAAACTAGCTAACTAGCTCACCATACTTTTTAACATTATATTAGCTACATCTTTTTAGCCTCGTCAGTTCGATATCAAAGCACCTAAAACACTATTTTAGGGATAGTATTTTTTTTTGTTTTTTAGTATACTTCTAACAGTTATATCCTCTTCAAATTTACACTCACAAAAACTTTTAATATTAGTATGTGTGTATACAAAAGTACAAAGATATGTTTATAAATGAACTAATGGGGAAGGTATTCGGATACCATAAATAAATTATCCAGATTTGTATTTAGTTTACTTTTTTTTTCTTTCTTTTTTTTTTTAAAGAAGTAATTGTTTTATTGCAGCTTCTTATTTTGGTTTATTCCTCTTGGAAGATCTTCAATTTCTTAAGGTTACGATGGACCCACTGATGGATGTGCATTCCAAAATCCTTCCTAAATTTTCAATATGTTTCAAATAAAGAGGCCAGACCATGCAAGACCTTTTTTTAAAAAAGTTATTTTGGCTGTAAAATTGGGTCAGTACCTTGTTAAAAATGGGTATTTTCTTCTGAGATTCAATTTCTGATTGAAAAAAATAAAATCTAACTCATATTTAATATCCACTTCTTTCAATTAAATTTTATTTAATTTACATAGCACCTTATGTGACTTTAAACCCTATTTTAAATGTAATCTTAGCACCCTTAATAATAATAATAATAATAATAATAATAATAATTCTACCCTTACAATTCAATCTCCTTAGAGATGCGTCCAACATTTAAAGTTTAGCTGATGGTGTAATGTCCAGTATTCTTCATGGTATGATGTTACACCTTAATATAGTAGGAGGTGGCATGAATGGTTCAGGTTAGAGCTGTTGAGAGTTTTTTCCTTGTCACATACAGTTTAAAAGCACAGGTACATTAACATTACATAGTTATAGCTGATGTAGGCATAGTTCGCTAAAGATTGGTTATGATTTAAAGTTAATCTGCTTCCACATTGCCAGTGCACTTTAAGGTTAAGTGGTTAGATTGTGCTTTATGATATTGAAATCTGTGAATAAAAAAGTGATATGAATTTAAATAAATTATATTATAATAACTAAAGTTGCTAAATAGAATAGAATTAAAAAGTATATAGTGTATAATTTATGCAGGATAAATTACCCAGGCTAAATTACAGACTGTACAGAAAGGAAAATTGGAAACTGAATGCTGTTAGTCCTCATTTGTTTGAAAAATGAGCGATGTGTAAACAAGAACAAATAAAAAATGAGTGTCAGGAAGTGTGTAACATGTAGGCAATGTGCAAATGTGCAACATGATGAGGAGTTTGCTACATCCTGTCTTTGATGTGTTAGCAGGAATGTAGGTTCCGATTACTTACTAATAATACCACATATTAATATAAATAATACTATAATTTTATAATAAATAATAATTGCTATTAAAATGCAAGGCCTTCATTTCAAGACACTCACTTATTCATCGTCTATTCCATTTTATCCTGTGTACAAGGTCGTGCAGGGCCCTGGTGAATATCCTAGGAGACTTAGGACATGAGGCAAGGTACTCCCTAGATAGGGTGTCAATGCTTCGCAGGCCATACACACATACACACACTCACATGCTTATTCAAACACTATGGGCAATTTGGGAAAGCCAATCTAATCTGAATGTCTTTGGACTGTGGGAGGAAAATGGATTACCCAGAGGAAACCCACCAAGTACAGGGAGAACATCCAAATATACACAGACCCGAGGTGGAAACGGAACACAGGCCCTGGAGGTGCAAGGAGTAACCACTAAGCCACTTAGCAAGGCACTAGACGGGTTATAGTCTCATTAGGGGTTGAGCCCTAAAGGTCAGATACTTTAATCACTGGATAGCACTTTAAAAATGTATCCTGTCAGAAAGTAGCTTTACATGAATATTCTGGACATATGAGGGCTGTACAAAAAAAGTGATATAACTTTATTATTATTATTATTATTATTATTATTATTATTATTATTATTATTATTATTATTAACTGATAGATTGTTCAAATTGCACATGTTGGCAGAGTAACTCTCATACAAAACTACTTCTCAACATTGAATAACATTTGGTTATGGTTTGTCTTCAATACTGGTTTCCCCTTATTTATTCTTCTTTTTCATCTCCATAATTATTCTGTAGTGATGAGAGTATTCTGCAGTGAGAGTATTAACTCCAACTGAAGGGGTATAGCCTCATATGTAAGAAAGATAAATATTTAGAAATGTATGGCTTTATTAAATTGTCCTTTTCAAGTAAGCCTTAGTAAGGCTACCATGGCAAGGAAAAACTCCCTGAGAAGGCAAGAGACAGAAACAATGAGTGGAACCTGACTCAAAAGGGAACCCATCCTTATTTGAGTGATAATGGATAGTGTGGATATAAATAAAGCCATTCTCTAATTACGGTATATAGTGTGTCTGCGCTATATTGTCATTTGTTCAGTTGTTTAACAGGAAATGCATTTACGTTAACATGAAGTCCACTTTGTTGAGATCACAGCTGGATGGAGACTTGGATATAAAACTTGTTCATGGCAATTTCTCCAAACATGTTCAACTGAATTACTGCCAAAAATTTCTCTCTTTGATAAAACTATTATATTGTTCCAAAAATAAAAATGCCTTGCTTTTCCCCCCCGCAAAGACGTTTTGCATGGAGTGTAAGAACTGAGACGACTGAGGTGAAGTTCATTAATTACTGTAAATGTCCTCTGTATAACTGCACATTGTCCCTGCTGCTTTCAGTTTATCCTTCAACTGTTATTATGTTACTGGTGGTTTCCGTCGCTTGCTTGCCTTATCATTAGTGTGCGAGTGTGATGTGAAAGCCACATGTGTCTGGCGATAATTAGTTTGCAGTTGCATGAACTTTCCAGCTGCATATTACTGAATTGACAGGGATGTTTATGGCATTTTGTTATTGCTCTGGAACTTTTTTCCATTCAACTATTGTTTAATGATGTTGTCCCTGAGAAGGAAACTCCTTCACTTTTACCATGATTGCTACTT
>JAQMYG010000009.1:19599217-19609290 GCA_030014215.1 Clariallabes teugelsi | reverse complement strand
CTGTGAATTGCTGAGGTTTGCCCCAGTTATGCTGTAAAATGCCCCAAAAATAACAAAAATATAATGTGTGTATGATTTGTCCACCATAGGTATGCGTTTGATAGCCATTTGCTGTTTTGTTTATTAACCAAGAGGATAAATTAAAAGGCATAAAAAATTGCATTTTGAAATTTGATGCTTATTGCCTGAACTGATCAATGTGGTGGTGAACAATATGTTCTCTCTAGTGGGAATAAGGGTGATAAAATAAATGACACGAATCCTCCAGTGTGCAAAAGTTACTGCAGCACACAGCACGCATTGCATATGTGCATTTTCAGACACAATCTCTTTTCCAGCAGGAACGATTCGCAGGGATCAACCCTGCAGTTTGCGAGCACACAGAAACAGCACACAATCTTGCCTGAAATCCTATAAAAGAACAGAATGCTAGCCTGCTCTACAGCTAAGAACTACCACTGCCTTTATCAGATACCTTCACATTCAGTTATTTGCTTCAGGATGATGAGAGACAACAGGGAACTCTAATAGCTTCAGAAGAAAATTCTGCCAAACATGCACTATCTAGCCATTCCTCAGGGAAAATATAGTAGCTAATACAACAATACCATTACGTAACAGTTAGTTCTGACCCATTAATCTAATTAAATGAGAAGCTGTCCATGAGTAGTGATAATCAGCACCAGGATGTTTAACTACAGTATCTGTATCATTAGTATCCACATCACAGGTATTCTAACAGTCTCTAATTATATAGTGCTGGTTCTCACTCACAGGAGGGTTTGAGCAGCTTTTTTTCCCTTAATAAATGATTTAGAAGGTTATCTTTGTGTAATATAAAAATTAGTTTGATGATTTAAATCAGTATTACTAATATTTACATACACTATAATGCACAATAATATTCTCACCTTTAAAGTTTAATTTAATAATATATGCATCCATCTACTGTATTATTCACCTATAACAGTTTATAATTATTTACAGATATTTTTGCACTTACATACTATTTCCATTTATTATCATTACATAAATAGAACTTTTTTAACTTATTTAATTTTATGTTATTAAATTGTTTTATTTGCACTGATTTTTAGGTACTACTCTGCCTGCCTTAAATTGCCCCCTGGGAATAAATAAAGTGTATTGTATTGAACTGAATTGAATTATTAAGTGTGACAAATATACAAAAACTAAAAAAAATAAATCAAATACATTTTCATGGCACTGTAACTGTCATTCACCAGTATACTGTATGTGAAGTAGGTCTGTACAGCCCACAGTACTGGAAAGAGTGGAGAGCAGATGCCTTTTAAAACCATCCACAGAAGCACTTTCAACAAGAAAACTATTTTAAACAACACTTTGCTTAGTACTTGCTATTACTTAGTAATTGCTTCTAAATTGTCCTAGTTTATTTTATTTACTGTACAGCTTACATGAGCTACAAAGCTAACTAGCTTCTAACACGTCTGAATCCTAAATCCCTCTCTAACCCCTGATCAAGGGCACTATTTGTTTTGTAGATCAAGGAATTATACAGTGTAAGCTTTCGTAGCAGTTTTTCCATTTAACACTATTTGAGATTCAACCCTCAAACCCCTGAAGCTAGCTGACATTGTAAAACATAATAAATGGAAATATAAAGCAAATCTTGTTGGTTTCTCAGGACTGTCCACCACCACCATGGTTTATTCTGCTCACTTTTTTCCTACATAGTGCCTGTAAGCATTTAAAACTTTCAGCCCTGTTAATAAGCCCACTAGTTATGGAAGGATATCAAACAAATCATAATCAAACAAATAAAAAGCTGCTGATGATAAATGGTGTTTGTGGAACAGTTGTATAAAAGCAATATCACACTTGCGGCCGTGCTGTTATGATGAATATCAGCATGGCTGTGATGCCATCAGCACTAAGACGTCCAACACAGCAATGCTGATGTTCAGCACAACATGTGGTAGTGCTTAAATAATATTCAATAAAACTGTACTAAATTTTCATGACAAACACACTAGAATTAAAACTGTTTGTACCAACATTCAGCAATAATACAATAAAGTTGTAAATAGTGTACAGCACAGAGAGCGATTAAAACCAAAATCCAATTGGCGCATATGGTTGTATTGATTCCTGCAAGGAAGATTAATATAATATTAAATGTCCATTATGCAGAATTCGCCATAACGAGTATTGACATTCGGTATCAATACAGTACATCAAAATGCACAGTAAATAGTCTGATGCTCTCCTGGAATCCAAATCCCTGATCTCCTGGTATCAAAATTTACCAACAACTTTCGGATCAAACCAATCTAATTCAAACATTGTTCATCAAAATATTTTGCTCCATTTATTTTTTATAAGTTCTTTAATGTGTTTGATGAGACTAGGTGAAAGCACAGTTATACTTCTATTTATTATGCACTCACCAGCCACTTTACTGTAGGTATACTTTGCTATACCACTTTTGCCCTCGGAACTTCCTTAATTCTTCATGAAACAGATTCAACAAAGTGCTGGAAACATTCCTTCGAGATTTTGGTCCATATTGATGTGAAAGCATCAGGTACTGTAGTTTCTGCAGATTTTTCAGCTGCACATGCATGATGTGAATATCCTGTTCCACTACATCCCAGAGGTGCTCCATTGGATTGATATCTGGTGACAGTTGAAGCCATGTTCAGGAAACAAGTATTAAATAACTTAAGCTTTGTAACATGGCATATTATCCGGTGGTCATAAAGGGATGGACACAGTAAGCAATTATACTCAGTTAGGCAGTGCCATTTAAACAATGCTCAGCGTTCCAAGAAAATATCCCCAACATCATTATACCACCACCATCAGCCTGAACTGTTAATACAAGGTTTAATTAGCTTGTCTGTTGTATGATGTGCTGCTGATGGATGGAAAATGCTTTTATGTTGTTTACTTCAATTGTCACAGCAGAAATCAAGACATATTAGACTAGACAATGTTTATCTTCTGTTGTCTAATTTTTGAGCCTGTGTTAATTGAAGCCTCAGTTTGCTGTTCTTAGCTGACAGGAGAGGCACCTGCTGTGGTCTTTCCATGCTGCAGTCCATCTGCTTCAAGGTTGTTGTGCATTCAGAGATGCTCTTTGGCATACCTCAGTTGTAACAAGATATCATTTGAGTTTATTGAGAACCAGTCTGTCCATTCTCCTCTGACCTCGAGCAATTCCAAGGCATTTTCGCCCAGAGAACTGCTGCTTGTTGTATATTTTCCCGTTTTCAGAACCATTCTCCACAAACCTTAGAGATGGTTATGTGTGAAAATCCCAGTAGATCAGCGGTTTTGTAAAAACTTATACCAGCCACGTTAAAGTCAATTAAATCTTATTTTTCCCCATTCTGATGCTCAGTTTGAACTTCAGCTGATTGTCTTGATCATGCCTATATGCATCAAGTTGCTGCCACGTGATTGGCTGATTAGTTATTTGGATTAACAAGCAGTTGATCACATGTACCTACAGTACCAAAGTGGATAGTGATTGTATATAGTTAAAGTATTTCTACTATTAACATTTTGTTGTTATTACTGTACAAGAGCTACTGTATATCCACGTTGATATTATTCTCTACTGCTGCCATACATAATGCAATGAGTGAGAGATATCAGGTTTGTACCATGTCAGAGATATACCAAAAAATATTGATGTGCTTTCCAAAACACTGAGAAGAAAAGAAACTCTAGTGCTGACTTTTATTTTTCAGGTGCCAAAGTATGAAAAAATATAGTATCTTAAATTCCTGTTATGTCACCAGTCATTTCTGGAGGTCTTCATTTGAATTAAAAGCAGCCACAGCGGCAAAACTCAGGAAGTTGACAAACATACCAAAACGGTTCAGCGGTGCAGTAATAATTGTGAAGGGTGAATGAGCTCAATGGCATAGAGCGAAATCAAAATACACTGGCTATCGGAAACAGTGGTGCTCTGGAGAGTTTTTGATTTTGTTAATTGGAGTAAAAGCATAAAAGCTTTTCCAATGAATGGAGTGGCTCTATAATTAAGACTTTGAGCTACTGATCAGAAGATTGCATTTTCAGGTTCCAGCAATATGACACCTTGGGCCCTTGAACATTACATTGAAATGCTCATTTGTTTAATTATATGAAAGTAACATCGAATTAAGATCTTCGGCTATATTGATAAAATGTAAATGTAAAATGTAAATCTGTGCAAATTGTGTTGCTGGTGCTTTTGATGCGTATAAAAAGGCATCAAACGGATAAGCAGCACATCATTCAACAGACAAGCTAATTAAGATATCATTCAGGCAACATCAATCTACTTAACATTTTCAAGTATGCACTAACTGAAAACAATGCAAAACAAAAACTGCTTTAATGTCATCCCAATAAAAATTATATTAAATGCCTGATTCACCCTACCATGATGCAGTAGTGAAATAATCCACTCTATAATCTCAAATACTAAAAAAAAAAAAAAAAAAAAGCTTTTATGTGCCTCATTAAGTAGAACTGGCTTTCCTGGACTTAAGTGAGAAGGCTAAATAAACACCAGACACAAGGGTTTAAATAGGCACAAGATTAAATATCATGTCTACTTGCAGTCCATATAAAAAATACCAAGTACTCTGTCACTATTTAAATAAAGAATAACAATAAGAGACTATTGATGATAGTGTGGCTTCCCCAATAGTGTTTATCAATAAGATATATGATCCAGCATAAGGAAGGTATTTAAATGATGATACCCGGTGACTTTAGGAAAATTGTTGTTAATGTTCTTTGACGTAGTGTAAGAAACGCTGTGATCGCTAATTAGGTAAAAGGATTTAGTAAAGTGCAATAAGAACAAAGAAACTATAAAGTCTGGGTGAATCTGCTGCCATGGAAACATGGCTTGTGATGTCAACTGAGTTCTCTGTTTTCTTCTCTGGGATGCAGCTCTTTTGTTTTTCTTTTCCTTCGACAAACTGCTAGCCAGGGGAGATTCACACACACTTGTAACCCTACAGCTACATGCTTGGAACCAAAACCTGTCTTTATCCAGTGCATAAGGGAGTTAGTCACTGAGGATATTTTAAGTCAGGCTGACCAGACTAAGAATTGCAAGTTGTCCAGAGGTAGTACTTATTGCAGATGATTCATGGTTTATACTTTACCACCTAATCTGCCCATTCACCAACCTAAAAACAAGAGTGGTACCACCTCAATTACACTGATACAATTTCAGTTATAAAGACAGAAAAGCTGGCTCTAGCAAATGTCATCAGTTCCTGATGTTCCAGCTTCAGACTTCCTCATCAAGTGGTGGATAGTGAGACCTGGTGGATAGTGAGACAATGCATTTGGGTTAGCCAAATGCATTGTCAGTCAAACCACACCACTCTTGTTGAGTAAACAATCAGTGAAAGGAAGCCATTCGCGTCCATCATAAGGACTTGCAACCAACAGTGATTGTACAGTATCAGAATGGTGATGGACCTTGCACCTTAGAGTAACTATAGAATTTCACAGGAATGCTATGTACAACCCTCCAGAGACAAGTCAAGTGTACACTGGTCTTACTCATATCTTACAGTACATGCAACCAACCGATTGAGACTTACACCAGCTGAAGAGCTTTTGTACTACATTGCGAAAAGCATACTTCTGGACATGCTTGGGGGATGACGGAGCAGTACTCTTGCAAGGACAAGCCTCTGGGACAATGACAATTCTTGGAAATATTTTTTTTTTCTTCTGGGTTCTGTCTAATGTTATCTCCAAATCACATTAAGCATCATTGATTAGTCTGCACCAGATAGATGCTGCATTGCAAAATGGAAAAAGGATCCAGAAGAGGTTATTTCACTTTTTTTTTTTTTAAGGTAATCAATTGCCATGACAGGGTCTTACATTGAGGGTTCCACTTGTAATACAGGAGGGTGGCAGGGTTTACACCTACTCAGGCTAGGATTTTACCCGTAAGCATGTTGTAGTCAGCTCTGTCCACAGCTACTGTAGCACTTTATAGATCTGTCAGTCTCCCACAGTGATATAGAGAGCAGGTGTTCATGCCCAGCCATCTGTATCCCATTATTTGCTCTCAGTACTAGTGATGAGCAGGCTAAGGTACTGTTCAGGTACTGCAGGTTTCTACATTCGTAGCAGCCATCATTCTTTTGTTAGCAGGGTAAGGGTAAAAGTCTTCACACCTATTCTTTATGTGCCCTCAATGAGAACATCAGGCTCTATAATGATTGTCTGCATATGGACTGACCCTGAAGCATATGTTTGCTAGCTGGGTCCATATTTTATCCTGCAACGCTGGGACACAGAATGGGAGGAAATGCATTAACCACAACTTTATTCCTTTCTCTGGTGGTGTTGATCTGCACTCTGTACCAATGTGAAAAAGTACAGGCCCAAGGACATAATGGAAAAGGGAACACACCGGCCATAATGGACGGTCGAGCCCTGAAGGGTTTTTTTGTTTGTTTTTTTCATTGCATATTGCAGAAGACATGAAAAAGCAAGGAAATGTGTGTGAATTTGTTGGTACAGTATACAGGGATGTTTTGAAACAACTGATGCTTACTACAGTATGCTTGTGTGTATTTGTGCGCTAGCACCATGAAGATTCAGCACCAATCTGTGGGGAATCTGTGACAAGAAAAAGTAGCATTCTTTTACATTATTTGGTCGTTACAGCTCACAGAGCTTATCTGACATCTCCCCGGGTCGACAGCCTTTATGTTCCGTCCCTGTTGAGCTTCCAAACGACTCCAAAAGGCTTGATGCTCTCTTTGGCCTCCAGCAATTTGTGATCGGGACAGAGCGAACCCTAAGAACATTTGAACACATCATTATTTTGGTGACTTAAACAATGTCTCCATTTATGATGATAAATTTATGCTGACTGAGTCGGTTGTACGCAAATGTCCTGACATGTAATCCAACCTATGGGGGAGAAAAAGAAAGAAAAAAAAAACTGTTACGGGGTCATGAATGCATATAGGTAGAAATACAGTATCTAAGAGTAAATTGTATGTGTTATTATGATGAAAGGTGTGTTTTTAACTATAATGAGCTCATTTGTACCATTTACGTAAAATTTCCGCTTTTGCTTTTAACATATCTTCAGTAACTGCGATGGATTGGCACCCTGTCCAGCGTGTACCCTGCCTCGTGCCCGAAGCTTCCTGGGATAGGCTCCAGGCCCCCCGCGACCCTGAATGCAGGATAAAGCAGTATAGAAGATGAATGAATGAATGAATGAATGAATATCTTCAGTAAATAGCTAGGTTAATATTAAGCTATTTTGTTGTTGTTTTGTTTCCTGATTTCCGACATATGCGCTCATTTCTCCAGCCATGCTTATAGGTCACCAGAGATTTGACAAGAGCCACGGCAAAACTGCTCAACTGTAATTGGATTCCAAGCAATGTGCAAAGTTGTTTTGATTAAATATTGAGAGAGAGAGAGAGAGAGAAAGAGAGAGAAAATACTAGTTACCTTGTAATGGGAAGATTGTATAGAGGTATCTCACGAGAATTCCTATTGCTGATTGTGCAGGAGTCGAATGCTAAAAAAAAACTAAAACCTGTTGGCAGCCTCACAAAAGTTGGTTAGAAGGTTATATTTCTCTTCAGCATAAAGCAGCTTATACAGTAGTCGCCCTAAGCTTAGTTATTCCTGATGCTTTTAGTAGACTAGTGACAGTTAATAACAACACATGAGAATTTAGCTATGTAGAATTCCAATAAATAAATAAATAAATAAATAAAAACTGTACTATTTCACAAAAATATTTGAATATATTCAGTAGTCTCTCTCACTCTCACTCTTCGTAAATTTTGAAAGTTTTCTGTGTGCTAAATTCTTCTGTGCATAACCCTCTGCATGCTGTTGATCTCATCTGTGATTCGCACTTTACATTCGGTTGATATATTTTGTAAAGAATGCAGACCAATAAACTATTTTTTTAATAAATAGTACATAGTAAATAGTGGTCAGTAGGAAATCTGTGCCATTTATATTTAAATGATGATAAACCACAAAGAAAACACAACCTTGGTCTTGCCTGTACAGTATGTTGTGGCCCGAATTCTGGTCCATGTTGACATTATGAAATTCATGCACTTTCATTCTGCAGATATTACAACCACCACATCCCAAAGGTGTTCTATTGGATTCATATCCAGTTACTAGGAAAGGAATATCTGAGGAGCACAGCAGTCATACATTTACATTTGTGGCATTCCATTATGCAGAGTGACTTACAGTATATTTACAGTCATGACCCTTTAATACCTCTGCAATTCGCCCTGGCATGACTGTCAATCAACTTCTGGGCCACATCCTGACTGATGGCAGCCCCATGTTGCATAATCAATGCTGGAAGTTTGTCAGAAGTTTTGTTTTTCTTTGGTTTGGGGAGTTTCCTGGCCATGGACCCAAAATTTCAATGTTTTATTCCTCAAGCCACGTTTGCTTTATGGCAAGATGCTCCATCATGCTGGAAAAGACATTGCTCATCACCAAACAGTTCTTGGATGGTTGGGAGAAGTCTTTGTTTTGTACCAGTCTTTATTCATGGCTGTGTTCTTAGGAATAATTGTGAGGGAGCCCACTCCCATGGCTGAGAAGCAACCACACAAATTGATGGTCTCTGTATGCTTTACTGTTGGCACAACACAGAACTGACTGTTTATTTTCATGGCAAAGAGAGACTATGCAATTAATTGCAATTCATTTGATCACTCTTCATAAAACTCTGGAGTAAAGACAAATTACCATCATAAAAACTGAGGCAGTAGACTTGGTGAAAATTAATATTTGCATCATTTTCAAAACTTTTGGCCATGGCTGTACATTTATGTCGTTATACATATGAGCAGTTGAGAGTTGAAAGCCTCATTCAAGGGATCAACAGTAGTAGCTTGGTGATGCCGGGGTTTAAACCTGTGACCGCTGTCTTTCTGATAATTAGTTCCTCTTAACCATTAAACTACAACTCTCCAATTTAAGAAGTAATTAAATCACACTGCCTGACACCAACAATCTGGTCACAGTATAAATCTTTCCCCCCATTTTGATGATTGATGTGAACATTACCAGAAGCTGCAGGCCCTTGTCTGTATGATTTTCTGTACTAGTCTCATGTACTGATGCTACATGATAGGCTTATTAGATAATTACATGAATAATTACTGTAGATGTACAGTTAGTCCTGATAAACTGTTGCAATCATCTGATGCACTCATCAAATTGAATACAGCGAATTCATAGTGTAATAATTTCATAGGGTCTAAGTAAAGTAAATGTTAAATCATTTGTCTAGCAGGTGACATTTACAAACCTCCATACACCAATCTTAACCTCTGCACTGCAGTAACCCAATGGCAGATCTAATCAGCACAGAGCGAGTAAATGTAGATTCTTCATCATGAAGCCATCAGTGAAGAGACCTATGCTAATTATGTCAGGTATGGAGGAGAGGCAGGACACTGTTTTTTTTAAAGTGGAGCAAAAACATCATAAAAAACTACATTTAATCAGGACTATGAAAACTGAGGCTAAGACTAAACCATGACTAATGGCTAGACAACTTGGGCTTAGTCTATTGTCACCAACAGCTACGGCAAAGATACAGAGCCCCCCCAGGGTTATTATTACTGTATCTGACAAGTCTCTATTATGGCACATAGGGTTTTGCTCTATCTATCTGAATAAACCCAAACTGGAATCTGCACTGGTAGTGGTCCATTTTTATAAAATATGAAATGTAAATATTCTATGAAAAATACCAAAGAAAACGATCCCATATGTAAAATAGCATAAATAAATCATGGGTTGTGTATAGAGTGATTAAAAACAAGATGATACATGTTATGATGAGGAAAATCTCCATCTCTTTCATTCCAGAGATTAAAAACAGTAACAGTGTCAATTGTAGAATCCGTAGAATCCGTAGAATCTGTAGAAGGCTCACGTGCGAGCCTTTTAGTGATGGGTCGTTCATGAACGATTCGTTCCTTTTGAACGAATCTTTAACATGACTCAGATGAACGAGTCGTCTCGGAGAGTGATTCGTT
>JAQMYG010000009.1:19574092-19588946 GCA_030014215.1 Clariallabes teugelsi | reverse complement strand
TGTGTGTGTGTGTGTGTGTGTGTGTGTGAGAGAGAGAGAGAGAGAGAGAGAGAGAGAGAGAGAGAGAGAGAGAGAGACTAGTGCATAGTCATACAAAACTACAATACCATTTAATTAAATTATTCAATTACTAATGTTTATGTAGATTTTTATTCTACTCATACAATCCTCCCCAGATGAAAGCCATGGAAAGGATCACATGATAGTTTTGACAATTGCATGTTTAAATATCTGTGTTTTGTTTTGGTGGCTCCAAGTTGATTTAATTTCGGTTACATTTTGTTAATAAAACTGTTCTTACAAATTCGACATAATTCGCATTCATTTTTTATGGTTAGGTGTGGCACCCAACCCCCATAAGCACCCTACCGTCCCTTTTTTTTAGTATTTCTGTCTGGGGTAGCCACAGGATAAGCCTTTCAAGTAGGCCTTTGACTAAGTGAGTGGCTATTGGTCATCAAATGTAAGCTTATGTGTACTGTCCCTCACATACTTTGCAATAATTAGAGAAAGGCTATACTGAGTGATGCAGGACACTCATATAAAAGAGCAAATGACCCAGTTGTTCACAAAAATGCTGGGAAAAGCTTTCATAATCCAATGGCAAGGCACCTAAGACCGTACATTTGTATTTAGCCCCCCTGAGCCAATACTTTGTAGAACCACCATTCGCTGCGATTGCAGCTGAAAGTCTTTTGGGGTATGTCTCTACCAGCTTTGCACATCAAAAGAGTGAAATTTTCAGCCATTCTTCTTTGCAAACTAGCTCAAGCGCAGTCGGACTGGATGGAGTGCCTGCGAACAGCAATTTTCAAGTCTTGTCATAAATTCTCAGTTGGATTTATGTCTGGACTTTGACTGGGCAATTCTAACACATGAATATACTCAATCTAAACCATTCAATTGTAGCTCGGGCTGTATGTTTAGGGTTGTTGTCCTGCTGGAAGGTGAAACTTTGGCCCAGTCTCAAGTCTTTTGCAGACTCTCACAAGTTTTCTTCTAAAATTGCCCTGTATTTGGCTCCATCTATCTTCCTGTCCATGCTGAAGAAAAGCATCCCAACAATGTGATGCTGCCACCACCATGCACAGTTTTCCGCCACACATAGCGCTTTGCATTTAGGCCAAAAAGTTCATTCTCATCTCACCAAAGCACCTTCTTTCATATGATTGCTGTGTCCTCCATATTACTCATTGCATACTGCAAATGACCTTCTTTCAACAATGGATTTCCTCTTGCCCCTCTTCCATAAGATCCATATTTGTGAAATGTTTTGTAAGATGTTCAAAGCTTGGGATATTTTTTTACAACCTAAGTCTGCTTTAAACGTCTCCACAACTTTATCCCTGACCTGTCTGAAGTGGTCCGTGGGCTTCATGATGCTGTTTGTTCACTAATGTTCTCTAACAAACCTTTGAGGGCTTCACAGAACAGCTGTATTTACAGTAGATGAGATTAAATTATACACAGATGGACTGTATTTACTTATTAGGTGACTTCTACAATTGGTTCCACTGGATTTAAGTTAGGGGTATCACAGTAAATTGGGTATTACTAAATTGTAATAGTAATACATCACTCTTAATTATCAATACAACTGTACATTGGTCAGTATGGCAGTGTATTTTATTTTTACTTATTTTTTTATTTTATTAATAATTGGGTAGTCTTACACTGTTTAAATTGTAATTGTCTTGTTGTATTTTGCACATATACAGGTACACATGGTCTAGAAGAGCTTTCTAAAAAAAAAAAAAATGTCACCATCAGTACCAGAGAGGAGCATTGATGGATTAGCCAAGCACTTACAGTACAATCTACCTGCAATCTTTGAAAATGCAAATTATTCTCTATGTGTCACAGAGGGCAACACAGTCATCAAACATATTGATGAGCTGTCTTTACTGTCAGGACCTCATGTCAGAGAATCAGTAATCAAAATCCAGGAAAAGCACATCTGCTCTATTACTGACAGAGTAATGTTTTGCATAAATATGATACCTATAAAATACCACTGACAATAGCTAAGTGTAAAATAAACTGCCTTTACTAGTTAAACAAGTAGAGTATTTTTTTGAATCACTACAGTATGTGATTATTTTCACATGTTTGCAACTGTTCAAATGTACTGTATTTCATTTTTCATTTCATTTTTATAAAAAAAAAAAAAAAAAATGCCACATCACATTTGCCTGGAAGCACAGCTTTAAGACAGTGTTGGTTTTGAAATTTGATAAAACGATGTTGGGATAATGTTAAAAGAATGACCCTACAACAATGGTTCAAATCTGACCTTAAAACAACAAAATGTTAACATGTATTTATAGCATTTATGCCCCTTAACATCTATTCACATAACGTCTGATCACATATACTGTACATTCAGGACCATAATTTTGCAACAAATATAAGTTTTTTTGCCCTTTGGCCTCTGTACATCACCATAATGAATGTGAAATGAAACAATCAAGATGTGAGCAAGAAGTTTTCAACATTATATGACAAAAGTGTAGTATTAACCAGTCAGCAATTACACCCATTTTCATAAACATACCCACAATTTTTATGGAAGGTGGGGGGTGGGACCATACTGTAAATAATGGAATAAATGGCTGAGACAATCAATCAGATAAGAGGCCTGGAGGTGGTTCTAAGTGTGAAATTTGCATTTAGTAACTCATGAGATCGAAAAAGTATCTTTGTAAGTGAAGGAGAACATCATTAGGGTTAAAATAATAATAATAAAAAACATCAGAGAAATAACAAAAACACTGGAGAGTGGTGATTACAACCGTTTAAAACATATTCTTTAAAAAAAAAAAAGGAATTAACTACAGTAGCATGCTCAGCAACAGCAAACGATCTGGAAGACCACAAAAGACAACTAAAATGGATCAAGTCACAGAACACTCTTTAGGACGTAGGTGTGTCAAAGCCTACATTCCAGACACAGCTTTATGAAGTAAATACAAGCCCAGATTAGACTTCTTGGACTGATGAAATTTTTTTTTTTCCTTGTATTATAATGATGGGATGAAAAACATATGGAGAAGGAAGGAACAGCTTATGATCCAAAGCAAACCACATCATCTGTCACACATGGTGGAGGCTGTGTTATGTCCATAAATATGTACAGGTCACTGGTGTTTATTGATGACCTATCTGCTGATAAATGTAGCAGGATGACTTCTGAAGTGTATAGGGCTAGACTTTCTGCTCAGATTGAGCCAAATGCTGCCAAACTGTACGGAGACCAATACTGCAAAAGAATAATCACTTTAAACATACATCAAAAGCTGCCTAAAACTTTCTCCAGGCAAAAACAAAGTCAGGCAAATTGGTCACCTGATAATTTACTGAAGTCACGACTGAAGTCAGTACTTCCTTGTATAGTTAATGCCATTTAATGGATTTTAAAGGAAACTCAACTATAGACCTGAAAGTCTTAAGTTTGGCTCACTTCTTGAGAGTTTCAATTCAAATTCAATAGGTGTAGACAAGCCAAATGCCAAAAAAAAAAATTATTGCATTGTAATGCACTATGGTCATCACATACTGTAACATCCAAAAATCATAATATATGGTTGAATAGACCTTCTAATGTGACCATAAGAAGAGGGTTGTTTTGTTGTTTATTTGTTTGTTTATTTAGTCTGCTTCCCAATTTAATTAACTGGCTTAGTAGCAGTAGTGAAAAAAAAAGAATATTTCATGGATGTTTTTAATTTAAGAGATAAAAAATAATTGTTAAAAGACTATTGGACTAATTATATTAGCATTTGTGGGCATATCAGTAAAGAATTCATGAAAGTAAGGCCAAAAGTGTGAAATAATGTAACTGAGCAAATGCCACAAATTGCCTTCAGTATTTCTTGCACCTGAAGGTTTCATTGGATTTCACAAATAAAAAAACAAAAAAACTAAGCATTACACTAAGCAACCATCCTCAGCCTTTTTTTTCCTGCTGACCAGAAGCACACTACAGATCTGTGAAGGGCATTCCATAAGAGCTAGTCATTACCTTCATAGATTGACCCTTACAACATCTGAAGGTAGTGTCTATTTTTCTCCATCACCCATACTGTATATTACATGGTGTCACAAAGGTAGATGTATGTAGTGTATCTGTTAGTCATTTGTGTATAAAGGTTGAATATTGGAGTACACATTGAAGTGGATTATCCTATTTACACTGTGCTCTAAAATCATAGGCAGAAAGAGACTTTTATATGTTCCACAAGTTTTTTATTTTATTGCCTGGTAACCTACCAGTGTTGGCTGACCTACAGAAAGCTTATGTTACTGGTTCCTGTTAACAATCCAGCATGTTACAGTAACCACGCATAAAACAGCAACTTTTTTTCATGTACCAAAAATATATATTGTTCTAATCAGTGAGATTTCACATGCTGGTAGATAGACTTTGTTACCTTTGGACCTCTGGATCACCTTCTCATCCAATTCCAAGTAAGAGACAAACAAGAGCATTTCAAGCATTTTTCTTGACGTCTGTAGACAACGTCTGCATGCTTTTCTTAAAATTTAATGTTCCGCACTACATGTTCATTTAACTGTTAGTGCACACCAGAAAGAAGCAAGAATGTGCTCAGACCACGGAATAACTGGCATGTCTTATCAACCTGCAGCAGATGATATGCATCTCAAGAGGTGGTATCTCAAGAAAAGAAAAAAAAAAGGTAGAAGCATAGAAGAAAAAATGGCATCTCAAGAAAAATATAAATCAGCTGGAGTTGCTCTTTTTCTGGTTTCACTTACGTACAGAGTACTGTAAATGAAAGCAACCAAATTAAACTATAACTTGAATATGTAAACATTTTAAAGCTTATTATTGTCCCCGAGACTGTGAATGCCTTCATATTTAACAAAATGATCAGGTTAACTAGGGATCAAAAACTCAATGCACTGGTAGTAATGGCTGCTATATATATATATATATATATATATATACTGTAGTAGCAGACAGATTGGCATGGCTTTAGAATCTCTTGTGAGCATGTAAACATCCCTGTCTCCTCTAAAAGAGCATATGAAGGGTGAAAGAACAGCCTGTGCATTAAAATGGGGAACTAGAGAACCAACCCGAGGGGGGGGTGGGCATAAAGTATGTCGCTCTGAATACAGGAAAGTGCAGCAGAAAGTGCAACAATCTTTCGCCAGGGGGTGATCCAAAAGACGGGACTAATTTTTTTTCACAATTATCTGCATGGAAAAATTGGAATAGTGATTAGGACTTTGGCTTTTGAGGGTTTGAGTCCTGCCATCGTTCTGTGTGCATGGAGTTCTCCCCATACTTGGTGGGTTTTCCCTGGGTACTCTGATTTTCTCCCAGAATCCAAAGACATACAGTACAGATTGGGCTTATTGACATGGCAAGTTTCCCATAGTGTGTGAATGTATGTGTGTGTCCTGTGATAAATTGGCACCAGTCCAAGGAGTATCTTTGCTCCTGCCCCCTGGGATAGGCTCTAGGCATCCTGCAACCCTGTAGAGGAAAGCACGATAGAGAATGCATAAATGAGTGAGTGAATAAATGAATCAATGATTCTGCATACAGAGGTTGAAATGAATAGTACAGAATTAATGGTAGCGCTCACCGTCATATATTTCAAGAAGCCACTTCTCTCCAGGAAAAACATTAGTGACAGATAGATATTCTGCAAAGGGTACAGGGATTGGACGACTGATGCCTGGGGTAAAGTAATTTTCTTTAATGAATCTCATTTCTGACTGTTTGAAACATCCGGGGGGAAAAAGCTTTTTCAGAGAAGAAAAGGTGAGTGCTACCATCAGTTCTGTGTCATACCAGTGGTATAGCATCTTGAATCTGGTCGCTTCTCAACCATGGAAGTGGGCTCAATCACAATTTTGTCTTTAAGAATGGCACAAAAACATCCTCCGAGTAACTTCTCCCAACCATCCAAGAACAGTTTGGTGACAAACAATGCCTTTTCGAGCGTGATAGAGCACCTTGCCAAAAGGCAAAAGTGATAACTAACTGGCTCAAAGAACACAACATCGAAATTTTTGGTCGATGGCCGGGAAACTTTCCAGACCTTAATCCCACAGAGAACTTGTGATCAATCCTCATGAGGCAGGTGGACAAATAAACCTACTGTACAAATTCTGACAAATTCCAAGCATTGATTATGCAAGAATGGTCTGCCATCAGTCATTTTCTGCTTATGTTTTTGTTACAAATGTGAATATAAATTATGCCAGTTCATCTTTGTAACCTGTACTTTTATTCTTTATGAAGCTCTACAATGAATTCCACTGAATCCCCCAAAAAAGTCTACCATTCCTCATGTTTGAAGCACTTGACAACTATACACCTCAGGTGCTAAAATTCTAAAAGAAAAATACTTTTTGTGGTTTTTGCTGTTTTATGGCATATGAAGAACAGATAAAATATTTGTAATCCATTTCATTTATATTGAATGTGAACAAGGGACCTCATCCTCCCCTTATGTGTGGCTTGTTTTCAGGATAAAAACAACATTAGTGCATTTAGAACAGAAACCCTGGCTGGCCTAGCACTGTACTTAAAGCAGAATTCATTAGGAATCTTCAAACCTTGCTAGGAACCTTTTACTTCCCATAGCATAATGCCATGCAGAGAGAAATCATAAGTGAAAATAAAAATTTAAACTCCCCTCTACTGTAAGTCCTGGTGGTGTTTTTCAGTATAGTTCCTTACCTTACTTAGTGTTTGCTGTTGAGTACTACAGAGATTTAGAATTGCGTGGTGCTTCCATTTCATAATATTGAAGTTCAATAATTCAATAATCAATTCTTGATGGAGCAGAGTTGCCCCTTAACTGAATGTCTTGGGCTTTATCCTGAAGTAGCCTTAATAACCAATGAAACATGATGGGAGAACTTAATAAATGAAATAGTTAGCGGTTTACATTGTAATTTTGTGGGACAACCACGTCAGTACATCTTGATGGCATTTGATGAACTCGATGAAGCAACATTTTCATGATTTATAACTTCTATTGTCTTTTTATTATCATGATGTCCAATCAATCAATGTATTTTTTAATGATAGTAACATTTATTGCATTTGATAAACAAATCATTTCTATTGATATTTATCAATATTTCCTTAAGTATTGTTGGATATCATTGTTTACACATTCAGATATGTTGTTGGACTTTTGGCTGCTCCCAGCAAGGGGTCGCCACAGCGGACACTTGGTCTGCACATACAAGCTTGGCACAGGTTTTTACGCTGGATGCCCTTCCTGACGCAACCTTCCCATTTTACTCGGGCTTGGGACCGGGACAATCTCCTATAACGTAGTCATCAGTATTTTGTTTAAAAGATTAAAGCATAGACTTTTCTACTAAAAGACCGTCTTCGGAAGATCATGTTGATTAGTCTAATTCATACTGCTGAAGTCTCATATCAAATTCAGAAGTTTTTTTATTGATTTCAAAAGTCAATTTGAAACAGAAAAGTAAGTACAGTAGATTTATCTCGTACATTCATGGACAGTATATTGTAAACAAGAGAGAATGTTGCACATACTGTACCAACAACTCTTTATATGCAGGGGTGAAAAGTCAAAAGGTGAAGAGAATAAACCATGGATGAGATGGACAGTCCTGAAAAGTTTCTCTGTATCTCTCAGCTATACTATTTCAAGGTGAAATCACAGGTTGTACGTTTGGCTTTAACATTGGGTTGTCTGAGATCTCCACCCATGTAGGGGTTCTGAAAATATGAAAATAAGCTGTTTCACATATTTTTTTAAGATGAAGAGACATACCAAACCAACAAGAAAATTAAAAAAATTGTTATGCCTAATTTAAGCAAGACACAGTGGTACCTCGGCATAGAAACGCCCTGCCTCACAAATGTTCGCCTTCAAAAATGATATTTTGCAGGACATTTGCCTCGGTGTGCAAAGCATTTTCGGCATACGAGTGACCGAACCAAGCCGAATCAGCTAAGTTGCGCGTACGTCTGAGAGCCGTTCAAAACTTTGCATTTCAGAGTAAAGCCAAGCAAAGCAATTTTACATATTTTTTTGTGAACTGTGGCTATGGACTGTGGGAGGTAACTAGAGTAATCGGAGGAAACCCACCAAGCACAGGGAGTGCTTGCAAACTACAGTACATACTGTACACACAGAGGTCGGAATGGATTATCTGCATTTACATTATTTCATATGGGAAAATGTGTTTTGCAATACGAAATTTCATCTTAGGAACTTGCCTCCAAAACAGATTAAATTCGTATTCTGATGTACCACTATAATGACAAATGGCTAGTAGCTCCAAATGTAGTCATTAGCCTAGCTAGCTTGCAGTTCAGCTAATGTAACAAGATGACAACTGGAAAAAAAGATTTTCATTCAATTATTTCACCTTTCTCTTGTTGAGAAAAAATGTTTCTCTTCTTAAAATAGCTTAAAATTGCTGGTCTTTTACTCTCAGTCTTTCACTGTGCAAACACTTGCTATTCCTGGCACCTGTAGTTATTGCTGCATGCTTGAGAAGACGGGTTGGGTGGAACCATGTCTCAGACGTGGGCTGGGGATGTCATTCTTTGATTGCCAATTATTAAACTGAGAAAACTAAACACTTGATAACAGTTAGTAATTTTAATTCATTATTATGGTATGATATTTGGAGGGGGTGTACTGGACAGCTTTGATTAAACTCATGAAGCGATGTACTCATCATGCATAGTGACCACTGTACAAGCCTGGAGGTAGTGTTATGACCTGGCATTGCCTCAGCAGGTCAGAAATAGGCAGCTCAGGAATGTTGAAAGTTTCACAGCAATTGTGAAAGAATGGTTCTGGGAGCATCAGGAATCATTTTCACACATGAACTGACCACCAGACTGCATTGCAATCAAAGCTCCAGCCGGTCGAAATAAATCTTAAAGTGTACAACTTTTTTGACACAGCAGTGTATTACTATATTCAAATTCAAATTCAAATTTTATTTGTCACATACACAGTCATACACAGTACGATATGCAGTGAAATGCTTATACGACCGCCAGTGACCTTAAAAAGAGAATTAAAGCTTATAATAATAAATAAATATGAATAAAAGAAATACGATAGAAAAATATAGATTATATACTCTATACACTATTAACAGTATACATGTTACTGACCTGTGTATATATAAAGCAACGTTTAATGGAAATTATCCATTTGTTACAGGTCATTGTCGTCTTGCAGGACTTACGATGAAAGTTCTATTTTTTTATTTATTTTTTATTTACATTAGTGACTTCAACAGAGTTTGAAAGCCGTATTAGTTCCAATACGCCACCCTAATGAAATCTCAGCAGCTAATACACTCTAAAATTGAAAACAACAGCGAGACTCTTGGGTTGCCATAACAATAACGACCTTTTGGCTGAAAAATGTCTCTCCCATGTGGTGCTACCCCTTATAATTGACATCTAAACTGCAGACTTAGAGGTGCCATGGCTCTGGCTGAAGTCTGAAAATGTGGGAGCATTTGGTATCTGATTAATGTGACTGCAGATCCCAGCAGGCTGACATGCCTGAGTTGCTGCTCTGTTTGCAACACTGCTTCATTTTAATTGCTGACACTTCCATCCAAAGCACTTTGGCAATGCTTTTTGTTCTGAACTCGAACAAGTAGGAAGTAGTAGATATTTCAACCATGTACTGGTGTAAAACATAGTATGTGACTTATGTGACTAGAAAACCAAAAGACATTCATTAAAATACAACTCTAATCAGATTTGACTGGATTATATAGACTGTAACCTATCTTACGAATGATCTTAATTCTTCAAGAAGTTAATCCTGCTGGTCCAAACGTTTTTAAAGACAATCTATTACTTTAAAAAAGTAAAATTATTTTTTAACATATGAGAAAATAACATGAAGAAAGATGCATAGGAGCCCTTCTTTGCAAATCACTAATGTTGAATGTTCTTCAAAAAGGTCTGCTCGAGTTTAGCAGCTGATATATGGGCCGTGGAGAATAAAGGTGCTTAAGGAAGGCATGAGCAATCAGCAAAGTAGCAGAATAAAGAGATTGGCCTGTAGCATGCAACTCTGGTGCTGGAAGAAAAAAAGCAAACACAGATGCAGGAGCCTGAAAAGATTGATGCTGATCTTTTGTTCCGCTATTGTGTCATGCCTTTTCCAAAGACGGCCCAGCCATTTTAAACTGATGTGCTTTTGAAAGGAAAAATGACCAGGACGAATGACCAAGAAAAAAAAGATATAATTTTTTCACATGGCCTTTATGATATACTGTATATGATGATGATGATGATGATTTGGGGAAACAGTGAAAGTTGCTTGCTGGGAAATCTGTCAAGGTCTCATTTACAGGCACTGACTTTTTTTTATTTTTATATTGATAATATGATTTTTTTGTTTTTCGTGCACATTGCTCTGGTCAAACCTTTTAAGGAAGCCAACTGCCTTTAAATTTTTCATTTAAACAATTTAAACACAAAAAATATTTTTAGTAGTATTTATTGTTAAGGAAATAAAGTTAATAGGACACATTTTATTCACTTCATTGAACTGAACACTATCAAGGTTTTGACGCATATGAAGCATTTTTGCAACTTATTAAACATACTGTATTAGAATAGAATTTATCTGAAATAAGGCAAATCGTTACAACAACTGGGCTGCGACCAATTTAAACTTAAACTGTTATGGCTACTCAAGTCATTTGAGGAAACTGATTGCTTTAAGGTGCAATAACAATATACATCCAGATCTGACATAATGTATAAATTTTAGCACAAGGATAGTTATAACTGCCCATAAATTTCACATCAGTTACATCACTTCTTTCTGTCACATGATCAATAAAGCTAAACTACAAGGTGTGCAAAGTAGCTGGCTTTTTGGAGAATGTTTGGAGGCTTTTTGGAGAATGTTAAAGCCAAGAATGAAGTTTTTATATTATTTCTAAGGTTTCTACCATCATCATTCTAACTAAAATGGTTTTGTTACTCAAAGTGAGCATGGCGTTATTTCACGGAGTACACATCTTGGCATTCATTGGCCATGAGTGGCCACGGGTCTGCCCCATGACAAATCATGTCCAGTTAGCACTGGAGCAGTGCCTGTTGTGGCTGTGGAGACCGATGCAACACACGTTGTGCCTTCTTTTCTTCTCTATGCAGGTTTTGATTCCAAACCAGTCTCCAGTGGGAACGCTCCTGTGCCAGTCATTCATGTCCATGTCAGTGGCTTTCATGTCTCTTTACAGAGACATCTCTGAATCAGAGTTCAGGGTAGCCCAGAGGTCTCTTGCCTGCTGCCAGCTCACCAAATAGTAGGTCCTTGGGGATCCATCCATCCTGCATCTGCCAGACGGGTCCCAGCCAGGGTAGATTATTTTGTTTTATATTAGAATAGATGCTACGTATGGCAGCATGGCTGAGGATCTTTTTAACTGTCATGCAGTCCAACCATTTGATGGATCATTTGAGGACCATTTACAGGCGTGGGATGCACCAGAGATGTGTCATAAGTGTCTGAACACTTGTAAATAGGATATTTAGGGGATTAACAAATTATTCCTGGTATTTTTCATTAGGCGATATTGTGTGTAGAATGATAAAACTAAAATATTTTAATCCATTTTAAAATGAGTATTAAACATAATAAAATGTGGAAAACTGAAAGGGTCTGAAAGATTTTCACTGGCAGAGTATACACACATGCACTCAGGTATAAACAGAATGTGTTTGTATTTGTGTTTGTATTTACTGTTATTGTTTAACCAAATATCCATAAACTGGATTTATATACACTATATATATATATATAAAATTGAACAGACCGCTGTTTCCAGAAACACAGAAAAACACTGGACAAAACAATTCCCAAGGCAGAGAAATGACAGCACTCTCAGGCGTATTCCACATGTATATATTTATTTATTTTTATGTATAACTTTTTCCATACTTCTGAAAAAATTTTTATAATTTTTTTCCACACAATGCAAAATGCACTGTCTAAGCATGCCAACCCAGCAGGCAAAGATAAAAGGAAAAAGTTCTCACCAAGTACATCAACACAGGAGATAAGGCACATGCAGTCTATACTCTTACAAACCAAAAATAAATAAATAAATAAATAAATATATTTTCCTGTCCACGCATCAATACTGAAAACAGAGTTTCTAAATATCTTCACCCAGGAAGGAGCATCCAAAAAATGTCTCTTTTCAATGGCCTAAAATGTAGCGTGTTTGTGTAGAGAAAAAGCCAAAACACATATAAAAAAGTTTTTAAAATACAGTACCCGTGTACGCGTGGGCTAGGCTTCTGTCTGCTGAATGATATTCTAAATTTAGTTGTTAGTATTGATTACCTACCCATTTTTTTTTATCAATTCTTTTTACAAATCCTATTTTCTTAAATAGAAACAAGTAGCCTAATATTAGTCATTAGTAGCACTTGAAAACGCCATGTTTCCGCACGAAGACGCCCCTGTGCACCAAGTGAGCTCAGTGAAAACCTGGTTATTCAATGTTCGAGTGAAACTTAACTGTCATGCACAGAGCCCTGATCTCAACGTCACTGAACACCTTGGGGATGAACCGGAACATTGACTGCACCCCAGCACTTCTTGTCTGGCATCAGTACCTGACCTTACTAATGCTCTTGTGGTTGAATGAGCACAAATCCCCACAGCTATGCCTGAATAACTAGTGCCATCCCAAAAGAGTTGAGCTAATTTTAACAGCACTAGATCTGGAATGGAATGTTCCACATGCTGTTATTCAAGTGTCCCCAAACTTTTGGTTATACAGTGGTGTGATAATGAATTAATCAGGTTTGGAAATCTGAGTGTTAATAATTCATGTGTAGGACAAACCTGCAGAGACTGCAAAGAGCTGGACTATGATTTTTTTTGTATATGATTTAGTGAAGTCTGAATGTAGTCCCATGATATTGATACAGTACTGGAAGGGAAATTGGCAGACTCTCCAAATTGTGAGACTAATGCTGCAAATTATTGTTCATTGGTTTCCCTTAAGAACAAGACATATTTTTGCCCCTGAAGAGTGATATTTAGAGCTTTTAGAGAAACAGTAAGAATCGTTTCCAGACATTGTTGGAAAAATCAATTGTGTGACATATTTGTAACCTAACTTTGCTTCAGCTGTCAAATCTGTCCATCATGTATCAAAGGGTGTGTGTATGTGTGTGTACAATGCTCCTGCAGTATGAATACTGCTGATTGACAGCTGTGTGAATATGTGCAAAGATCTTGAGCTTTTTGCTTTTTACCATAAGCACATAGATTGTGTATGCTGCAGAGAGCAGCGTGTTGTGTTTTACCTTTCTGTGGCTTCGAATTAGTAACCAAATGTAAATTCATCATTGTCACTTTTTTATTTGTCAGATTAAATTCATAAAATGTGTAAAATATAAAAAATAAAATAGCAGTGAGAGATTGCCTCGATGGTAATTATACAGCATTAATGTTGCATGCAAGGAATTTCATGAAGGTGTAAAATTGCTCAAGAGAAACCTCATTCCCATGATGCTGGCTTCTGTACCTTGTCCTTCTCTCTAGGTACTCTATAGGGACTGCAGGCTCTCCTGGGCAACCTGCCCAAAAGCTTGTTCACAATTACAGTATATCCTTGCATTTCATCACTGAAGTGTCCCTGCTCTCATGTCTCAGTCCTACACAATTACAACCATGCATGCTTCTAACTAAATGTCTTCTCTACTTCTGCAACTCCAATAATACTTAGTTAGCAAAGCTTTTCAGCACACAGCCACAAACCATCACCATCTCCTCTGTGATAGCTGATGGGCAAAACAGTATAACAACAAAGTAAACAACCACAGTTCAATAGCAGAGTGATTTTTAGAGAGTTTTTTTTTTTGTTTTTATATACAGTATACAGTATATATGTGTGTGTATACCATATATGGAGATAGATATGGAGGCATGGTGGCTGGGTTTGATTCCCTTGTCAGGTCTGTGTGCATGTAGTCTGCATGTTGTCTACGTGCTCGGTGGGTTTCATCCAGGTTTTCTGGTTTCCTTCCTTAGTCCAAAGACATGCAGATTAAGCTAATTGGCATACCCAAATTTCCTGTAGTGTGTGAATGTGCGTGTGAATGTGCATGGAAATCTTGACGAGAGGTCCTACCACGCTTATACAAAATGTGAATAACCAGGGACCATGGAAGCCAATGGTGACCATGGTATTTATTCCATAAAAGACCACAAAATAATCAGTTTCTTATGTTGTTGTTTTTTCTTACAGGTGCATGTACTGGTGAGATGAACAGTTTTGTTTCATTTTCTGTGAAATGCTGACAATATTTCTCCTAAATTAAAAATATAACTATTGTTATTTAGACTGTATATTTGAAGGAAATGATAACACATCAAAATACTGTAGGCCAAGATCATGCAGTATTTGTAGAGCTTTAATAACTCAAATAAAACAAAATGCAAATTGTGTTAATGCTTTGGCATGCTCTCCACCAGTTTTCACATTGCTGTTGGGTAACTTTATACCACTGTTTGCAAAAAAAGCAACCAGCTCAGCTTTGCTTGATGGTTTGTAATCATCCATCTTCCTCTTGAAGTTTTCTGGAGTAAATTGAAGTGGTCTCTTATATACAGTATAAAGTAATTATATATACACAGTGGGTACAGAAAGTATTCAGATAACCTTAAATTACACTCTTTGTTATATTGCAGCCATTTGCTAAAATCATCTAAGTAAATTTTTTTTCCTCATTAATATACACACAGCACCCCATATTGACAGAAAAACACAGAATTGTTGACATGTTTGCAGATTTATTAAAAAAAGAAAAACT
>JAQMYG010000009.1:19562791-19573992 GCA_030014215.1 Clariallabes teugelsi | reverse complement strand
TTGCAATGCGTTTATTATATCGGATGACTTTAGAGAAAACTACAACAAAAATATATTGTCATAGAATAAACTACCCGGCTAGTGAGACTAAAGTTATTACCCGCCACAGCCGAATTTTACCCGCATTTGGCGGGTGCCAATGTCAAGCCCTGATATATATATATATATACATTTATTTATTTATTTATTTATTTTATTATATATATACAGTATCCTGTATATGTATACACTGCATGCAGTTGCACTCAAAATTATTCAACCCCTACTGAAAATTAGTTTTAATGGCCCAAATCACTAACTTGCAGCTGTTTGTAATAAATCAGTGACACAAAGCCAATTTAAATATCTCAAAACAACTAATATGACTAATAAGTGGTTTCTCCAAATTCAGCACAAGTGGCCTCTTTAAATGATTCCTGCAGTCTCAGAATTATTCAACCCCCTTGATAAAATCTGGTCAATCAGATGTTGTCTCAAGCACAGATTAGAAGCCTCTGGTGTGCTTGATTTGGAACACATAAAATACCTGGACTTTTCAGAGATTTGTTGATGGAGATGTTTGACTGCATTGTCAAGAGAGTTGTCTATACTGTACAATTAAGAGAAATGATAATTGCCTTGCACAAACAAGGACAAGGATATAAAAAAATAGCAAAGGTTCTAAAAGTTCCTAGAAATACTGTAGGAAGCCTATTTTGCAAGTTCAAAGTTAAAGGAACAGTGGTTACTCTACCTGAGCGTGTCAGAAAGAGGAAGATATCACCTGCTGCTACCAGATTCCTGAGGAGTCAAGTGTTGAAAAATCCCCAATTGACTGCAAAGAACCTACAGAAAGATTGGGAATTTGAACTTGAACATTTTGGACCAAAGAATCGTAGGCCTAAGCAGTATGTTTGGAGGAAAAAGAAAGGGGGATATGTGGAAAAGTGCATTCTGTCTACACTGAAGCAAGGTGGTGTGTTGGTGATGTTCTGGAGCTGCTTTGCTTCCTCTAGCACTGGAAACCTGCAGCTTGTAGCGGGCAAGATGGATTCAATCAAGTATCCTCGAAGAAAACATCATGCCATCTGTGAGGAAGCTGAAACTTCTGTGTCGTTGGACCTTCCAGTAGAACAATGACCTCAATCATACTTCAAAGTCCATCATGCCTTGGTTGCCAAAGCCAAAGTCCTGGAGTGTTCTAGAGTGGCCACCACAATCACCTGACTAGAATACAATAGCAGAATTTAAATAAATAAATAAATAGTTGCAGCACGCAAACCCAAGGATCTTGCTAAACTAGAGCCATTGCCCAAAAGGAATACGGTTAGGATCCCTCAGAAACACTGCCAGAAGCTAGTGTCTGGCTATACATCATGCTTACAGCAGGATATAATAGCTAAAAGGGGCTCTACTAAGTACTGAGGATGTTTCTCATCAAGGAGTTGAATAATTTGGATACTGTAATAGTCATTAAAAGTAACATTTTGTTGACCTAGTTCTAAACATTTGCAGTAATTTCAAATTTAATTGTTTTGTTCCAGGGGGAAATAATCCTGAAAGATACAATTACCTAACCACTAATTAGCAAAAACATTTTAATTGGATTAACACTTGATTTGTAATAATCCTATAATTTAAAAAAAAGAAAAACAAAAACAGTTTTCTAAAATGCATATGCAACATTAAATTACTTTAATATACTGTACAGCACCCCATATAATATCAGCCACAACATTATAACCACCAGCCTATTTTGTGAACGTTTGGCTTGTGCCAATAAACCCCTCGAGGCCTGAACTCCATAAGACCTCTAAAGGTGTTTTGTGATATTTGACACCAAGTCTTTAGACTTGTTTGTCCAGCACTTCCCAAAGGTGTTAATATAGTGAATTTGGAGGCCAAACTAACATATTGAATTTTTTGTCATGTTCCTCAAACAATTCCTGAACAAATTTTGCATCATGGCTGAGGGCATTATCCAGCTGAAAGAGGCCACTGCCATTGGGAATTACTGCTACCACAAAGGGGTGTACTTGCACTGCAACAATGTTTAGGTAGGCAGTATATATACAGTATGACCATCATCAGTATTATCAGCATGATTTCTAGGTTGTGAAACATGGCCCAGAGCATTACCCTGCTGCTGATTTTTTATTTTTTTGTGCTTTATAGATCCTTCTGATCACTCAGAATCTGACTGGAGGGTCTGCTACAGAATACACAATGTTTTGTGTTTAGTTGCTGAACTATGTCTTTTTTTCTACACACATTAAGTTCTGCTGTACAGTGTTTTTCAAGTATTTTATATGATCCACTGAAATATTTTCTAGGTTGATGACCCCAACATAAAATATAAATTGTAGCATGAACCACAATTAGCTTTGGTAAGCTGACATACAGTTTCCCCAATAAGCATTTATATCAGCAGACAAAAAAATTGAAACTAAATTATCACACAGATCTATCCAACCTATCTGGAGCACAGGTTACCAGACTCTTAACCAAGAGTGTGAATTGGCAGAGTACCACCTCACAATCAGAGACACAAAGTAGAAACACGGTTGAAACAGAACCACTGGGAAATATTCGAACACAATATTTATTAATAGATGAAATATTTCTTCAAATGAATTAAGCAGGAGATGTGAAAATGAGAATTCTCAGGAAGGCAACCCGAATGTAACCTGTGTTCCTTAATTTGTCACAGAATGTCTGAGCCTGACTGACAGGGAGAGTCCACATCCTACCATCACCCAACTTGATAAGTGCATTGCAATATTTATTCATTTTCAGTTACTACTTTCTCTTCACCAGAGCATTGAATCCCAGAAACATGAACATCAGACTTGACCACTATACCCAAGGAATAGACGTCAGTCCATAACAAGGCATTATGCATAGATATGTGCGCACTCATTTACGCCCAGCGGCAATTTGAACTAATTAATGCAATTTGGGGGTGGGAAATAAATAAAATAAATTTTAAAAAACAATACAAAGAATATCATAAGGCTATCCATATGGACCCAGAGAACTGTACTGTAGGTTTGTTTTAAAGTTAAATGTACTGTACATCATGGCCAAAAAGTCTGGATCCATAGATTAAAAACGTATTTAAAAAGGTATAAAATTACAGGAAATACTTTTAAGACCGCAGCACTTATAGGCAATACATGAACACTAAAAGTGTCCAGTACTGTTATCAGAACTGATATCAGATGTATCAGAACTGTTTCTGTTGTTAAATGCAGAAATACAGTAATTTCGTCCTCCAACAACCACTGTTCTGAGGCAGTTCCAATAGACTACTGACCCCAAAGAAAAAAGTTGAGTGATATTCGTTCTGGTTCTGGTTCTGTTTGAAGCCACTTTCAGTTTGAAATTATTATTTTTTAAAAACTATTTAAAAAACAGTTCCATATAAACAATGTGCTTATGAATCCAGACTTTTTGGGCCACCCAGTTAATAATCATTATTTATTTATGTTCACTGCTAGCTTCAGTAATTAACGCCATCCATTTCAATAAAGCATTGAATATACGATTTAAATATATAATGCAGAGGAAAAACAAATGGATTCAGTTAAATTACCAACATAAACAACATTCTGAGACTACACATTTTTCCCCCCATTCTAAAAGCCCTGATATTATAAGGTTGTTAAAGGTCATGCTGATTGGGATTAAATTCCTCCACATTTCCATTAATGACTGCCAGTTTTCTTAAATAAACACTCAGTACTTTATTATATAATTTTCCCTGATCCTTACCCACGATGCCCTTAGTTTACATCTTGCAGACCTTCACTGCCTTAGAGGATGTGTCTTTAATTATGAGCCAGAGAGTTTTGCATCAAACTGCAGGGTCAGGCTAAGGTTTCTCGAAGTTCAATCCTAGTGATAATTATAATTACAAAAGGTTTCTCATGAGGGGAATCTCATTAGCTTAAACACCAGATAAAACCTGATGAAGGGTTCCTCCTGCAGTCGGGGCATCTTTCACGCGCCTCACCCAATTACCTGTATTAACATGATTAACAGCTGGGATTAAACACCAATTTACAGAGGCACTTTAGCTAATAAATGCATATGGTTATTCCAAAGAAGTGGAGTGTACATTTTATGCTGATGGATCGTGCTGCTAAGCCACTCCGGCTCTTCACAATCATTATCATGATTAGTTGCTTTCTATTTCTTTAGCTTCTGTGCTGAGTGAATTCAAATTTCTTTAGTTTATTTGTGGGTTTCTATTTGCCCCAGTTGTGTGGCATCAATGCACTGCATAAAATCATGCAGCTATGCTATGCTTTGGTTAATGTTCACATCAACCATTAGAACAGGGACGACGCTTGATCTTAGGATTGCATAGGCAGAATTAATCAGAATGGAGGTGCATGATTCACTTTATTTACAAACATTTACCAAGCGGGCATATTGTTCTTGAATCGTGGCACCAGGGTGAGCACAATGTCCTCAAAGCCAGCCAGTGAAGCCAAAAGATCATCCTCAGCACCAGAGGGTGCAACTGGGCTTAACTGGGATGGTGCAGGGCTTTGTTTGGACTGTGTACAGCATGATGCATTAAAGTAGACAATACAGGGTTAGGACTGAATATCGCAAGGCTAGCCTTGGACAGAGTACAGTATGGCACTGCTAGGACAGACCAAAGCATTGCTTAAACAGAGTATGGTATTATAGGGGCAAGTTAAGGCATTGCTGGAATAGAGCATGGTATTTTATAGGACATGGTATTTTTTTTTACCATCATACCATATATTTGGTATTTTTAGCCTGGCATTGCTATTACAAGACATAGCATTTCTAAAGCATGGCCAAGCATTGCTGGGATGAGACAGCAAGCATTTAGGGGATGCTCATGCACAAACGCAGGATAATGCCTGCTGTCCATGCCTGCGGGATATAAGTGCAGCTTTCAGTTTAAATGAACTAAGCAGGTAAATAAAATAATACACATACATTACTGTAGCCTTTGCATGAAAACCAGGGACTCCTATAACCTCCTATAACTAACACTCCATGACCTATATCAATATTCATAAACGTAAGCAGAAACCCAACCCAGAAACTAAGAATTAATGAGGCATAAATAAGGAACCCAATTAACAGAAACAAGACCCACATTAACTCAATAAAATAGTGAACCAGTTAAACTCTGGACTGGAAGACAGAATCAAGGGAACTGAATTCTGTATCACAAAAAGCCTGCTGTCACACTAGTCATAATTGATGCGTACCATGGCTGAATGCGATTGCTCCCAATATCCTCTACCCCCTGGCCAGCATTCACATTATCACTAATGTTCTGCAGTATGTTCTTGTGTATTTATAGTATACTTTCCAATATAGAAGGTGGAAGTATACTCGTAATTTGGTTGTAAATTCAACTTTTGTGATTGGCCTGTTATTTCATTTTTTTTTATTAAAGATATCAAGCAGAGACTCCACTTTTACTGTATCAGCTATGGTTGTGCAGTTCAGAGAAAAAAAGTGGAGTGTACTGCATGCATATGGAAAGTTCAGACGACACAGATGAGGTTGAACAGCGGTCCACTTCCATGTTTAGACACAGATGGCTTTCATATATGATTTAAACTGGACCTGAAAATGCCATGACAAGTTGCATCTTTTCTAGTGGATTACACTTGTTATATATATACAGTATATATAATAACAATATTAAAACTCTGTGAAAGATTCCTGAACTGTTAATGAAAGTGTCATGATTCTACTCCAGTGTAAAGTCCAGTGTAGGTCTCTTCACCATAAGCCCTGTATGTCACCATGGATTGAGGTAGTGCATTTTGTTCCTGTTTGTTATCGTAATTGGCTTATTGATTTCTTTTGTTTTTGTCATTATTATAGAAACCCACCTGGGATTATCCAAACTGCTTCACTATTCAAGCACTAATCCTAACAAGCAGAGCTTTGTGTTCTCTCCCCACTTACTTTGATTGATCTTTAGGCATGGAGCAGTTGTTATCTCGCTCTCTTCACTCTTAGCTTGCTCATTAGTCAAAGTCAACCAGTGTCCGTCCTTTGGGGCTGCTATTTAGGCACTCTGAAACCCCAGTTCTGAGCTGACAGACTTATGATAATTAATTTCACATCTGTGCCACTTGGGTGGCTGGACTGACAAGTGGATCATAGAAGAAATAAACTGCCATGCCCCCCCTCCGCTGCCTCTTTATTGAGTCTAGCATCTTTCAGAGCCTATTGCTGCAGATGCAGGGTGTAATAACAGTGCCCATGCCCATTACACATTTCTCTCCAGATCAGTGAAAGTTTTATGACGTGATTATATGTTCAGGGAATACTGTATCCTGTTTGCAATCCATCACCTTGTTGCTTTAGGCTACAGACGCCCCTAAGTTTTTTCTTCTTTTTTTTCTCCTATTGCTGGTTCTGCCTTGCTCTAATCTCCTAATGGACGAGGGTTAACAGTGTTGGCCCTGGCTGGAGTTTGTCCTGTATACTGATATTAAATTTTCATTCCAACAAGCAATTATTAATGCTAATCATCAGGCGGATGGATCTTTTCTTCATGACATGAGTATTTCTGGAAGATATTGTAGGAATCCTTTTGGCCTTTATCACTATGCAAATATTAATACACGAGGCCACAGTAGTGCAGGAGTGAAAACTTGCTTTATTCATCAGGTTTTTATGCTGGATCAATTATAAGCTGCTATAAGTAAGCTCTGCCATCAAGGCATGGAGGATTAACAATTTTGTAATCAATAAAAAGGCCTAAACTACAGTACAATTAATCAAGCTCTTCTGACCAAAGAAGTGGGCAAGTTCGTCAGACCTGCATTGTTGTACCGTACAAGGCATCTAATTAAAAATTATTAGGTAAAATATGGTCTATAAGTGATATCTGAGACATTTGTTAATACGTTTTTTTATGATACTACAGAAAAGCCACATCAATCTACAGAAAGTATTAGAAGGCAGCTTGTTTACTATTTTATGGTTAACTGCACACATTTTATTGATGGCGTTTTACCTGGTGGTGAGTACAGGGGTAACTTAAAGCCACTAAGATGTGCAATAAATCAGTAGTGTAAATAATGCAGTACTGTAAGTATCATGGTGCCAAGGCCATAAGCATGAGGACAGCAATGTTTCACCAAGCACTTGATGTATACTGTATACATATGATAATGTTGTGATCTAAAATCTAGAACAAACTAACAACAATACCAACTAAGATCAAGACAAGACCAACAGAAAAACAAAATCAACCTGTAAGAGTTAAGAACATAATAATTAGAAGACCCATTCCAACAAAGCCAAATAAGATCAAAATCCCCTATGATGAAAAAAAAAAACCCATGTAAATCAAAAGCAAAACAAAACCAAGACAAGACAAAAACCCATACAAATCATGAGAAGACCAAAATTTATATATAAAAATAATAATAATAATTAAGACCCCTAACAATCAAGATAAAAAAAAACAAGACCAAGACCCATTGTAACCAAACCCAAGACCCATACAGTATGAAACAAAAACTGAGACCAATAAAGACCAAGATACATACTGTACAGTACAAACTGAGACATTCATCTACACCTGCTTTTTAAAAAAAATATCACAGTACTATCTACAATGGTTTATTATTGCGGTGAAAAATAACCTTAATAATAACATTAATTATCTACAGTATATGTTATATATTGCTGTATGGGAGTGAGACATTTAATAGTTATATTTTTGAATATAATTTGAACTAGCATGTTAATCTAGCAAATACAGGGGTTTTTGTAGTAACCCAATATTGTCCTGGTTGTTTCTTTAAATGTCCTCCCAAAAACACATGCACACAGCTTGATTTACAAATGAACAATATACCAAGATGAGGTGCCAAAAACGCTAGAATACGAAAAACCTTGACTAGTATTAATTAGTATAAAGTACCTAACAATAATTTAGGTGGAATTTCAGCCAGGACTTCACACCTAAATATGTAACAATTTTTGTAACTACACAAGGGAATAGGATTTTAGGGTATTATAAACAGTGGAGTTTTAACAGTGTGCATACAGTATGTCTTCCAAATATTATACAGATTATGATGTAGATGTCAGAATTTATTAGACTTATTAGGCCAGGGTAACAAAAAACTTTATACTGAGTACAAGACAAAAACAAAAATGCTGATCTAGTAGTTTTGGTTTGGGCTTGGAATAAAATAAATGGCAAACCAAATTACTCCAATGATATTTATGCTGATAGAGCATGTTTTTCTTGCTGTGCTATACCGGGAAGATTGATTAGTGTTTAAAGTGAATGCACAGATTTGCCACATGGTTTAGCCAAGGTTTTGGTGGCATGGCTTTCATTGTTGCACTGAGTGAGAATGCTTAGCTATTCTCAAAGTTATTGAAAATAATGTATGCTGAATAATATTTTGTAGTACTTTAGAAAATATTACAATGACTTAGCCATTATATACTGTATAGCCATTTATATAAATATTTACCTCCATAAATACAAGGGTCTATTAATATCCATGGTATACATGATGCCTCAGAAATCCCAACTCCAACAAAACATTAATTCACTATAAACTAAGAATTATTGATACCTCACAACCATAAATTCAGTCCTCAACTTGTGTTTACGATGCAGTTTTTTTACGGGTCTTCCAGCTACAGTTTGAACTATGGGGAACTTTGACCACAGGCTAATCATCAATTGTAAAAATCCCAAGAGGAAAAAAACAGTGACTCAAAAGTCATTGAAAAAGTACATGATTAAAAGTAAGTTAGTGTGAATTAATGTTAGAACGCTAATCATCCATCCATCCATCTAGGAACCTCTGTAGTCCAGCTAGGGACGATGGAGGCCAATGGTGATTACCATTGTATGGTGATGTACCTGTACTTATTCCCATTCTACAACCATGGTAGGACCTCCAGTCAAAATTCACACGTGCATTCACACAACGGGCAATTTGGGAACACCAATTAGCTTAATCTGCATGTCAACTGTGGGAGGAAACCAGAGCACCTATAGTAAGCCCACCAAGCACAGGAAGAACATGAAATCTCCATGCACACAGACCCCAGGCCGGAATCGAACCCGGACCCTGGAGGTGCAAGGCAACAGTGCAAATCACTAAGCCACTGTGCTGCCTGCAACGCTAATGTTATATTCCAATCAATTTGTGTTAACGATAATAACCATGATGTTTATTAATGATTTCAGCAACATTCTGAAATTAACTTTTTACATGGCCCTCCTTTATACTTAGGCTTAAAATGTGTCTCTCGTTTCTGTGTAATTATCTAATCCAGATATTAAGTTTAAAGAAAAAGATGAATTGATGTGTCCATCATGCCACGATATGCTTACTGACCGGCTTCAGCTCTCTTGCGGAACAGGAGAGAGAGAGAGACACACACACACAAACAGCACACATAATGTGTGTCATCCTGTCTAAGAAGTCTAAGAAGCACAGAAGTGTCCTTGGGATAGATCTGTTTGGTCCTTTTCCTACCACTGCAAAGGGTAAAAGGTAGCATTATATTGTGTGAGTATGTTGTGTATTTGTAACCACCTTTGAAGGTAGAAAATGCTTTTTTTTTTTTTGGAATAAAAAGAAAAGAGAAAGTTAGTCATGGATGCAAGATATATTTACAACTATCTGAAGGTTCATTCTGACAACTACAGATATTTTCATGAAGTGAGCCATGGCAAAGTCACACCAAACACCAAACCTGCCAGGAAAATAGTCAATATTCTGCTCGACTGACAGACCAAGGGCATGAATTTGTAAATGAGGTACAGTTGTGTATTATGAGAGAGACACACAAACAGCATGTATTTAAAACACTGTATGTGTGACAGAATATTTGTAACTGAGTCATACAGAAGCTTTTGTGTTTTTGTGACTCTAGGTGTCAGAAACTGCATTACATCAGCCTACCATCCCAAAGGCAATGGACAGGATGAGCAGACAAAAAGAATCATAAAGACTGTGCTTGATAAATACTGTGGGGAGGAACAAGATGACTGGAATGTCCATTTAATAATTGATAAATCAGACATATTGCAGACAATGTGTTCAACTCTTTTTCACTGGAAAAAATTAACCTGTAGACAAAACTGTCATTTCACTCAAACATCCAATATTGCCATTTCATGGACATTCATGAGAAAGAGGTTAGAGTTTTTTTTTTAAATAAACATATAATAATAATAATAATAATAATAATAATAATAATAATAATAAGATCATGCATTTAAAAAGGAGAGCTGTGGACTATCATACAGTGGTATGGAAAGTATTTAAGTTCATTTTTTTCCCTCATTAATGTACACACAGCATGCCATATTGACAGAAAAACACAGAATTGTTGACATTTTTGCAGATTTATAAAAAAAAAATTAAAAAAAACTGAAGCACTGAGCACTCTGGAGAAGGTTTTTATCCAGGATATCCCTGTACTTGGCCGCATTCATCTTTCCCTCGATTGCAACCAGTCATCCTGTCCCTGCAGCTGAAAAACACTCACACAGCATGATGCTGCCACCACCATGCTTCACTGTTGGGACCGTATTGGACAGGTGATGAGCAGTGCCTCCACACATACCGCTTAGAATTAAGGCCAAAAAGTTCTATTTTGGTCTCATCAGACCAGATAATCTTATTTCTCACCATCTTGGAGTCCTTCAGGTGTTTTTAATGTGTCTTGCACTGAGGAGAGGCTTCAGTCGGGCCACTCTGCCATAAAGCCCCGACTGATGGACGGCTGCAGTGATGGTTGACTTTCTACAACTTTCTCCCAACTCCCGACTGCATCTCTGGAGCACAGCCACAGTGATCTTTGGGTTCTTCTTTACCTCTCTCACCAAGGCTCTTCTCCCCCGATAGCTTAGTTTGGCCGGACGACCAGCTCTAGGAAGGGTTTTGGTCGTCCCAAACGTCTTCCATTTAAGGATTATGGAGGCCACAGTGCTCTTAGGAAGCGTAAGTGCAGCAGACATTTTTTTGTAACCTTGGCCAGATCTGTGCTTTGCCACAATTCTGTCTCTGAGCTCTTCAGGCAGGTCCTTTGACTTCATGACTCTAATCTGCTCTGACATGCATTTTGTGCTGTAAGGTCTTACAGTATATAGACAGGTGTGTGGCTTTCCTAATCAAGTCCAATCAGTATAATCAAACACAGCTGGACTCAAATGAAGGTGT
>JAQMYG010000009.1:19549598-19562691 GCA_030014215.1 Clariallabes teugelsi | reverse complement strand
CTATGTGTACATTAATGAGGAAAAAAATGAACTTAAATGATTTTAGCAAATGGCTGCAATATAACAAAGAGTGAAAAGTTTAAGGGGGTCTGAATACTTTCCGTACCCGCTGTATGTGACGTGAATACCTATGGAATTTTTAATTTTGCCGGATAATGCCAGCGTGCCACAGTGACATCAATTTCGCAGTCAAAAGACAAATATTCTAAAACATTAATGTCAAATACTAATAAGCTCATTTGCTGGAATAATAAGCAAGCTGACCCGCTGGCCCTTCAAACACTTAAAATACATTATAATCTGTGTCCTTCTGTGTGTGCCAGAGAGAGAGAGAGAGAGATGGGGTATGGAGAACGTGAGACCAAAAATGACCAAAATAAATAAATAAATCTGAACTTAATGTTGAATAGCTAGTGTTGCTGGGAAATTACAAGGTAATACTCAGGGAAGCATGTAGGGTAACTGCAATACATTTATAATACAGGGCACTAATTCCTCAGTCCTGCCATCTACAGTACTGACAATCAATATTACAGGGAAAATCTATTACAATAAGCGCCATTACAGAGTCAAAGCAAAATAAGCAGTAAAGCACACATACACCGTTTTATATTCTTTCCATAAAATACAATATCAATATGAATTTATAGTTTATGTCTCTTACACTCTGTATTCCAGAAAAAAGGAAAGGAAAGCAATCCATTTATATAACATTTGTTCTGTACAGTATGTGTAGCTTATTCCACAATCATATAAACCATACGCATGCATAACCAAGCAGCTGATTAGATTAGTACAGGGCATTATTTATATAAGAAGCGTTTAAGTCAAACCAAGACTTAAACATTAAAATTGTACAGTACAGTAATGAGACACTTAATCACAGTAAAAAAAAAAAAAAAATTATAGTTTTACAGGGATTTAAAAAGGGACATCTGTCTGATAATCCTGGCCGAAGTGTTCCCAGGAACATTCAGTCCACAAAAAAAAAAAAAAATTTTAATTCAATTCAACTTTATTTGTAGAATTTGGAAATGGGATAGAAAAATGAAAGGAAGGATGTATTAATTATAATTATAATTATAATGATCAGTTTGTCCCTGGTGAGCTTGCAGGGCAAAGGTTGCAAGAACAACCTCCTAGAGATGACGATAGATTATAGAGTCTGTTGAGGCCCCTTGGGAAAAAAAATGCAGGGGCCCTCTCCGACCATAAACAACCAGCATTAATTACCGTTATTTTCATGAATAATGATAAATACTATAAGTTTCTCAGGCCTCTGGGACCACATACTGGCCTGGGGCCCAAGCAGTTGTCTGCATTGCCTGTTGACTGGCAGCACCTGTGAGTCTGATCATGGCTCTGACGTACAGTACCTTGATGTTATCCAGGAACCAGTAAATGCTGGGATAAGTGCATTAGTGTAGCAGAGGATTACAGTATATAGAGAAATAAAGGGAGTTTTTACTCTAATGACTGTGTTCTATTATTCTGTACAGTATAATCAAAAGTTCCAGATTGACTTGAAAGCCTCTCCTAGGTTAGATTAGATTTAAATTCATTTATAAAATAATATAAATGATTCCTTATTGCAAATAAAACCTGAATTCCTTTTTCTTTTACAGTCCAAGCAGGCATGTTTAATACCTCAGTACCTCTATGCTCATAATCCTTACTAGTAGCTACTTTAGAAGGTAACATTAGCGTTCTGGCGAATGATGGTAAAGAAAAGCATTTGGGGTTGGCATGAAATCATAAAGAATAAATCAGTGATTTACGGTTTTAAAAAGCCTTACAAATGCCACAAATGTTACACAAGTACTTTAAAAAACGATTTTTTTCAATAAATTGGCAAAAAGTTTTTGACATTCACATCGACAGTCCAGCTCCGTCTAGTCACTAAGATTGGGTGTTGTTGGCTGAATAAATACATGTAATTAGTAGTGATTTTTAACTTCAATTAAACCTAAAATAGTGTGAATGTGGAATGGAAAAACAGCAGGTTCACACATTAATTCCATCTACTAGTCACTGGATGGGGGAAAAAAATCATCATTTTACATTCCCAACCTTAGGATTTGCATGCATTTACAATATAAGGACATGTCTGACATCTTTCTATTGCACTGAATGCTCAGAGGATTAAAATATAAACGAGGAACCTGTTAAAAGCACATAGCAGATACAGCAATGTCAACGACAGTACCTCAGGTTATATTTATTTAACAGACTAATATAATAATTTCCACCAGGACTTGCAGTCTGGGTCGGACTCTAGAGGAGATTCTGAGTAAAATAAATGTTCTGCAGCAACATTGGGACGCACAAAACTTTTCTGCCATTTATGGTTTTATAGACACCAAGCTAACAATAAAATTGAAGGAATAAAATAGCAAAGGTATATTTTACGGAAGTGGATCAATGCTAAGCTTTGACATCAAATGCACTCACTTTATACAGTATGTTTCTCCTTTATTATAATGTTTCTCCTCCTTTGGTGCAAAATTGGCTTTTCTAAAACTTAAAAGATTTTTTTGTGTGTTTTATACATTGCTGGCATCATGGTGCAGTGTTTGTCACGGTGTCCTCGCACCTCCAGGGTCAAGGGTTCTTCCTGTGCCTGATCGGTCTCTGCTACTGTAGGTACTCCTGTTTTCTCCCACAGTGCAAAGATTTGCAAATTAGGCCAATTGGCATTTCCAAAGTGAAGGTGTAATTGTGTGTGTGCTCGTATGCCTTGCGTCAGACTGGCATTGCATCTAGGGCGTACCCGACCTCATGCCCCAGTCCCCGGGGATACGCTTCAGGCTTCCTGTGACCATACTGTATATACTGAACAAGATAAGCAGTATAGAGAATGAGTGAGTATTACAGTATACATTTATACCTCTGCTAAATCTATTACAAATGATTGAGAAAAATATGGTGCAAATGGGACACATCTTGCTAGTGGCTAAAGACCTCATTTACAAGTGTTCCTAAGCCAATTAGCAAATATTAATTATTTAATAATTTCTTGGATGTACCTTACAGCACACTCACTCACTTAGTGTCTATATCGCTTTATCCTGTATTCAGGATCGTGGGGGACCAGAAGCCTATCCCAGGAGACTTAGGGACGAAACTGGGTACACCCTGGACAGGGTGCCAATCCATTGCAGGGCACACATACACACTCATTCACACACTATGGGCAATTTGGACACACATATTAGCCTAATCTGCATGTCTTTGCACTGTCGAAGAAAACCAGAGTACCCGGAGGAAACCCACCAAGCACGGGGAGAACATGCAAACTCAGAAAAACATGCAGACAGAGGCAGGAATCAAACCTGGCCAGGAATCGAAACCTGGAGGTGCAAGGCGACAGTGCTAATGACTTAGCTACCGTGCCGGCTCTTACAGTATGGTGAAAATTATTATTTATTTTTTGCATATATCAGTTAGGAAGCTGGGGTAAGAGCCCAGGAGCAGATAGGTTAAGGGCCTTGCTCAAGGGCTGAACAGCAGCAGCTTGGTGGTGCTGGGGCTTGAACCCCCAACCTTCCAATTAGTAACCTAGAGCCTTAACCGTTTGAGTCACGGCAATACAAGAAACAAATTTTGTCAGTACTGTAAATGGCATGATAAATGAGGGCATATGAGATTTAAACAAGCTCTATTAAGTTAAAAAACGAGTTACCTAATGCCTTGATACTGTATGTAACAGTTTTCTGTTCACACAACATCAAGTTTCAGTAAAGTAATGGAAGGGTCTCCTGTAGAGATATTCAAATGTATACAGTATTTACTATTAAACATATTGACCAGGGTTACTGAGCAAGGATTGAAGTCTAATTTGAAGATTGAGAACTTTCCTGCTGTAATCAGACACACTGAAAGCCACATGTCAAACAAACATCATACATATTGCCCTAGTATGGGCGAACAGAGTCATTATTTTCAACAACGTGATCTGGGTATTTTACACGGTTTTATTGAATCTTCAGCAAATCAATCATAGTATGAATATCAATAGCCGAAACTGTGCAGCCTCTAGGATAACAGTCAGAACCTTGATTTAAATAAAAATGCATAATACATGATGCCAGGTTCAATCCTGCATACTCAAATCAGTCTGTACTGAAGAAACTACTTCATCTACTGTTGTTGCAAAGTAGACACTAATAAGCAATGTAACTGTTCATTTAATAGATGGGGAAAAAAATCTGCGTTTTGCGTTAATTGCAAGCCATTATCAGTGCAACAATTAAACCAGCAGTAATATTTTATTCAACAATCAAAACTGTATTTCGTTGCGAGGGAACTCGGCACTGCAGGTGTTTACTGGATATTGTAGGAAGAAGATAATTCTACAGCGTTATCAGAAAGTGGCTTTACAGAAACCAAGATATAGTTTGACTCTCAACAAATAAGCCAAACATGATAATGGCAAGGAAAAGAAAAATCTTTCTTGAATGATGTGACAAGAGGAAGAAACCTTAAAAAGGTTCTATGTGACAGCGAATAGTAGACTTTACAGTATACAGCTGTAGAAGAATAAAGCCTATGGTCACCCTGGGTACACTGGAAATACACATCCTGGGATGAGAGCAGGATGGTCTTCATGATTACAGATGACAGTAGGTACAAGTCTAGTCTGTAGGTGCTTTTTTCAATATTGTAAGGCTAAATTTACTGCTGCAAACATTGTCGAGCCTATATAACAAAGGTTATTAATTCAACAAGGGAAAGCTAATTCAACAGTGAAAATATCTACAATTTGGTCTCTTATCACACCCAATGTAAATGTACACCAGTACACCATACACTGACTTAAAGACAGACAAATTATGGGGTGGTAAAAGGAACGAATTGCATTGAGATTTCTACTTGGAAGACCTGAGCAATAGTTTTGTCTGAATGTGACAATTGATTTGTCCCAAGCAAGTTAAAGAATAAAATTTTTATATGCTAATTAAACATTATTTCCCCTGACAACCCTGTTCCATAACAATGCATAAGACTAAAAACTTTTTAAATACACTGCCTGGCCAAGAACAAAAAAAGTCAAACACTCTAAACCACATTGGAGCATCTTTATTACCTTTGATTCATTGTCAACATTATGCAATGTCAAAAAAAAATCTGTTTAAAAGTTGCATAACTTATTTTTTTTGGCAAGACATTGTGTTGCTGGTGGGAGAGTTGAACTATAGTCTTCTCCAGCACATCCCAACGACTTTCAATGTGGTACTCAGTGGTGGCCAAATCGTATGTGAAAATGATTCCTCATGCTCCCAGAATCCCTCTTTCACAATCTCAGCCTGATTGGAATATGAGCCATGCCATCAGAAAACAACCCACTGATTGGATAATATAGTTATTCAGTACATTCAGGTCATCAGCTGACTTCATTTTATTGCCACATAACGTTACTGAGCCGAGAGCTGACCAAATGTACAGTACTGCGCTTCCTTCTTACCATGATGCCCCATTGCTCTGGAATTGGGTTAGACCGTAGTCATTAGACCACATGACCTTTTTTATTGCTCCAAAGTACAAATAGTTAACAAAATAGTTATTTTTACGAAATACAAAAGCAATCTTATAATAATTCCCTCATGCAGATTGTGTTGTGATCACTAAGGCTACTGAATGAGAATCGGTGAATGATAATGCAAGTCTAATATCCATAAATAACCCTAGAGAACAAATCTAATATAATCTCTGTAATTGCTTCAGTGGTTTATTAGGCAATATAGTGAATGTTTATATGTACTGATCCTGTTGGAATATTAATTTCTTTGTCTAGGTACACAATTAATCATTTATTAAATCATCATTTGTTTGTCATGATATTGATCTTTGCAGCACTCGTATTGTGTTCTCAATTACCAAAGTCCCAGATGAATGTCAACGTAAGAATTCATTGCATTTATGATCTAAAACTGCTCGTTCTAACCTGTTTCATATGGCAATCCCTGTTACATAACACCTGAAATTTCAATAATAAATCCCCTATACTCAGTCATGCTGGTTTAATCATTCCCTGGTTATTGAGTCCATCTCCATCCAACATGATTGAGCTAGAGTTCTAATTGGTGAACTCTGGGAAGCATATGCGTCATTTGGTACTGGATATACTGAACTATCATGAGAGGTCTGAGGGGTAAAGTCTTTTTATCAGGCAGCCATAAATTGTTCATTTACAACCATCTGGGAAGATAAAATCACGGTAATAATGTTGAGCAGGTAATTCTTTGGCAGCGGTTAAGGGAATTTCCTCATGTGACACATTTTGATTTGGCAAGCTACACTCAGAATGAAGGTTAAGTGCAAACTGGTTGACCAAAGCGACAGCAAGAAAATAACACCTTGCACACTTTTAGACTGAAGTGTGTTTCTACTAAGAAACTGAATGAAGTACAGGGTACAAGTAATGGAAAAGAAACTTTGCTCTTCTCAGCAGTAAGAGTATTTATCAGAATAGGAGAAATCATAGCTGGATACAGGTTTTTTCTAAAGCACTAACCATGGAAGCTGATGCATCACAGACAAAAATCAGAAGCAATTTGGATGCAAAATGAAGATGGAGTTTGTTTTGAAAGCTACATTGTGCAAAACACCAAGGTTTAATTTGAGGCATTGGTACCGTAATACGAACAAGACAAACAGATTACCTGGCAGACACCCAGTAGGTTGTCAAAACATTGTACTATTTCTAATTTGGCATTATTGCAGACACTGGAACACCATTGATATTAGGTTGTTTTTGTACACTCTTCTTCTTGTTCTTTGAGCTTTGCTGGTGGCTTGCAGAGAGGGATGGCCCCGTGGCCAGTACACTGCTGTGGGTGCCGCTGGATTCCAGATGTTATGCAGTTACACTTCCATTCCTAGTGGTTGGTGGCTAAGATCCTGTTATTTATGTTGAGGCAATGGTTGTTCAGATATTCCTTGATGTTCTTGAGCCAGATTTTCTTTGGGGCTGCTCGCTGGATCTTCTACTGGGATTGTTATTGTCGCCAGAGAAGTTGGTGCGGTTGTTGAGTGGTGTCCATTTTGGCAAACGTGACCGAACCTCTCAGTAACTGTTTTTAAATGTGTTCTTTGATGGTTACCTGGTAGTCGCACCTCTTACAGGTGACTTCGTTTTGATCACAGTTACAGATGGAAATTCCCAGTATCTGATGCAAGTATCGCATTTGGAATTTCTCAAGCTGTTAAGATCATACTTGAGGAGCACCCATGTCCAAAATCAATAAAGGAAAATTGGGAGAAGGAGTGTTCTCCTCTTCTTCTATAGGCACCACTTGAGTGAGGCAAATGCCGCTGCTGCCTGTCCAATTATGCTGTGGATGTCAGACGAGGATGCCACTTTCTTTTGCCACCCAAGAACCCAGGGTACAGTACTTGAACTCCACCCATGCATGGTCCCAATCCCAAGGAGGATGGTTGACCCCCTGCCAAGGGATCATAGAACCCCAGCACGAAACCTATAGATAAGAGATCAGACTTGCTTGTTTTGAACATTAAAATTACTTACAGTAAATGACATTGGACCAATGTTGACTACATGATGTTGGGATAACATTGAACAAATAACCCTAATAATAAACTATGGCTTCGAAACAACATTAACTTATTATTAGCATTTGATTTTAACCCGCTAAATTGAAATACATTCTTGAAATGCTTGCATTTTTTTTTCTGCAACTATAACGATACACTGACTGGAGTTCCAACCCAGGCCATGTCAATGAGGACACTGCATGCTAACCACTGGTTCTACAGGTAACCTGCTGCTGAAGCTTGGTAAATCCACATTTACTGCTTTGTGTTACAACAAGAATGTACAGGTCTTCACTGCTTAATGAGCAAGAAATCTGTTCTCTCTCTGAAATCGGACGTTGTGCATTTTGGTCATTGTGCAAAAGCCACTTACAATTTAGTTGTGTAGATACATACTGTAGCAAAGCTAATGAAGCAGTGTGGCTGAAGTGTATGAGTGTGCGCAATATCATTCACTGAGGTTTCACCTTCATGCTGTTTTATATCCTTTTGTTTCATTTCGAAATCAATATTTCTACTTTGCCTCATGCTGATGCTATGTGCTTGGGAGCCATGATGCACTTCAGAGAATATTTTTTGAAGAAAGTAACAGTTAGGAGTTAACACTTTAACATTCAAGAGATTCCTGTGCACTTTGTGTATAAGAGACATGAGATTTCATTTTCTCCAGTCAGGATTTCTAACCTCAAATATACACTTAAGGGACCACAGATGTATGTGCTGTCAAACACTATGTAAACTGATGCCAAGTGGCATAAATTTTGTAAATAGAATTTATTACTCTTTTGTTTTGAGGTTGCAGACTTTGTGTTGGGGTCTTTCATTCAATGTTACTCCAAGGTCAATTTATCAATGCAATTCTAACTACCAAAAACAACATTGTCATATTTTGGATGTATGATGTCACAACTCAATATGACCATTTTATGCAGTGTTAGGCTTCCTGCTGGGTAGTAGTCGTAGCAAAAACTTTTATTTGAAAAACAATGGAGCAGAGCCAATCATTGTAAAGTCTTTGTAAAATACTCTGGTGCATACTAGTGGAATACTGGAAATAGTGTGAATTGCTTTACCTTGGATCTATGCCACAGTCAGTTCTAACCTGCTCCGGCTACTACATCTACTATGGCCAAAATTAAAATGTGCAGCAATAAATACAATTTCAAGTCGTCAAGTCAAGTCGGCTTTTATTGTCATTTTAACCATATACTGTACAGTACAAAATATGAGCAAAGTACTACTGCAATTTAAAACACTGCGACATTAACAAAAACATCTAAATAAAAACCTCCCACTTGCACAACTCTTTTGTTGCATAGTGTGGCGTTTTATTACTGATGCAAAGAAACAATCAGAGGACATGTGGTTGAGACTGGAGGTGTGCAAGTTTTCTAAAAATAATAATAATAATAGTATTAGTATCTGAATTGGTATCTGTTCAGAATGCATTCTCTCACTAATTCACTTATTCACTCATCGTCTATATTGTTTTTTACTGTATACAGGGTTGCGGGGGGCCTGGAGCCTATCCCAGGAGACTTATGGCACAAGGTCTGGTGCACCCTGGCCAGGGGGCCAATCCATCGCATTGAACACACACACTTTGGGAACGCCAATTAACCTAAGCTGCATGTCTTTGGACTATGGGAGGAAACCAAAGGAAACCAAGCATAAGGAGAACATGGAAACTCCATGCACACAGGCGGGAATCAAACCTGGACCCTGGAGGTGCAAATTGACAGTGCTAACCACTACACCGTGCCGCCTGAATGCCTTAGCTGTTCAATTCAAATTATATAATCATGTTCCATTACATGCATGACATTTATATGTTCTGTTTGTCTTGCTTATAAATCTGAACTATAATTAGTTATAGAAGATAACTAATAAACTCCAAAACTGGAGTTTCACAGTTCCAGTTTTGGTCTTTTCTTAAATCTGAATTCCATCTAGATTTTGTGTCACGATTTTGAACTTGGCTTGTCTTCCTAGAATATAATAAGGGATTTGCCTGTTGAATGTGTCTGTAATCTGAAATTGCATTCAACCATTTTCTGTGCTACACAGAAGAACGACAATCGCCATAACCTAATTTTGGTGCCAATTAATGATAAATAACATGGCATATGTATGCAGGTCAGAAACCAAATTCATTATCCTCTGAAATGAGACAGAAGCTGAAAATCTCTCTGAAGTACCATCAGAAATAGACCTCAATATAAGAATGTTAACTGATAGAGCATTAACAATTCAGCTTCTTAATCGCTTTGACCCGCATTGTCTCAAGGCTCTGCAATGATAGGATAATCATATGATAATCATACTGCAACATGTAAGTTGCCAGGAATGAACGCAGAAAAAGGTGAGCTTATTTTATGGGTTAAGTTGAAGAAAGAATGCTTTACAATTGTATATGCTCCATGGATGTCCCTGTTACTTGGCTTCAACAAGAGCAGGCTGCTTGTTCACTCGGGAATATCATAATGCTGTCAGTTGTCCATGCTATGCCATCCATCAGGGGAGAAACTGTTCCTGTCTAGCAGTGCTGAGCTGTGCTGAATATGAAGAGGTGTGGGTCAACACTTACTTAAAGGCAAGCTCACCTCATTTATTCAATACCACTTTATTTATTCGAAAATTCCCAGCAGCTCTTCCTTCACAGAGTTCCCTTCCATTTTGCCACAACACACTTCAGGGCATAAGAACTTGAAAATGTTAAGAACGTTAAGAGAATATGGATTATTTTTGGAACCAGCAGCAGTCAGACATTATACATAGAAAAGGGTTGCATGCTTGATCTCACAGGACTGCTGTTGCTATTCTCATTTTTTATTTTTCATTTTATTTGAACATGCGTTCATCATAAAGGTCACTCTCACTCACTCATACGCCTATGCGGTATAGGGTCGCGAGTGGCCTGGAGCCATACGATGTGGGGTTCAACCTGGACGGGATGTGAATGAATCGCAGAAGCACACTCACATACTCACCTACACACTACGGACAATTTGGAAAGGCCAGGTATCTTAATCTGCATGTCTTGGGAGGAAACCGAAGTACCCAGAGGAAACAGGAAGTAAATGCAAACTCTACAACCACAAGCAGACCTGAGGCAGGAATCGAAACCCTACACCCAGACGATGCAAGGCCACAGTGCTAACCACTGCACCTCATAAAAGGTCAATAATATCTAAATCTTTAACGTTCATGAGGACATGGGGCTCACAGAGTTAGTAGCTTATGCATGTACAGTACTGTATATCCCAGACTGGACATAGTGCTCCAAAATATCCAGCGCAACATAGCATTCTACACACTGCAATAATCACAAATATGTTGCTTTTAAAGCTTTTTAAAATGTCTACTCACTTGAAAAGCTTTTTGTTTAATACCTGCGCCCTTGAAAACCTGTTGTTAAAGGAATTTCAAACAAAATTGTTTGAAGAGCTGCCAGTCAAGTGAAGAATAGAAGTGTAATGTACCTACAGTATGATAAATACAAAATGTTTGTGAAATAATATAGAATATGAGACGAGGTGATTAAAAACTATAAAACAATTTTAAATAATAATGTAAATTGCAATGGGAAAAATAAAAAAAATCATATCACAGATTTTGATAAATAATCAAATGTATTTAACAGGATGACTTCTAACCTTAATTTGTTGGTATACAAACTGTACATGATATAGGGATGATGATCTGTACTGTATATCCAGGATTCTGTTAGGGAGCTGCACTTGTTCCAGTCCAGTGGCTTGCATCAAATAGAAAATGGTAAGTGATGAAACTGTGGGGTGCTGCTTTGAAAAAGAAAGGATTTCAGCTAAAAAAAAAAAAAAAAGGAAAATAAAAAAATGTATATTGATTTAATAATTTAGTAATCTAGCAATATCTGTTCCTCTTAATGCACACAACTGCTGAAATTGCAGACAACCTCAACACATGCCCTCCTTTTAAGCACCCATGCCATTGCAAATTTCAATAACTGCACCTAACAACCCAGACTGTTGTCTCTCTCCACTATTATGTCTGAGACCATATGTCTGAGTTCCTAACCACTGCTTGTTTTGATACCTCTTACGACTGTTTCATATTTCCTGATTTTCGCCTGCTTTTCGATTACCTGACCATTAGATTGCCTAATGTACTTCTTGACTAGACATGCTGTCTCTCAGGTTTCTTTCGATGTGTTTTTGATAGAGAATACTTCTGTACATCTCTCTGGATATGTGTGTCTGCTAAACGACATAAATGTAAATGTAAAGCTCTGTAAGTCATGAATAGCAGTACCTTCATGTTGGTGCCCACTCTACACAAATAGCTCTCATCACTCAATCTAACTTAGATCCCGCCAGGATCACTGACATGTTTTCTTTCATGGCTTGAGTGTGCAGATTCCACCACCTAACTCGTGTACTGGTGCAGAATCTGCTTCTGAGTGCTTCAAAATAATGAGAAGGCACATCAAAATTTAAGTCAAGCAGCTCAACAACAAAAGTAATTTGCTGAAAGACACTGCTCTGAGAGTTCCACATACTGTGTGAACCGAGTGACTGCACGGTGCATTGACCAATTACTTTAGACTATTAGGAGTAGAAACAAAAAAACATGTTTTTTTGTTTGTTTTTTTTTGCATATGCACATTCAGAGCAATCCGTCAAATTTCATTATCAAAATAGGTGCTGAAAAGGACACCAGCATATTCGGTAAGGTTTTGGCCTTGAATCTCAGCATGACCAAAGTCAAATCCAGTATCTCATTGATTCATTCCCTCAAGAGATGTTTTGCATCCCTTTTCCTTCATCCCTGCTGTTCTTGCTGTATCATCCAGCTCCATGACCCTTAGAAAGAGCTTCAATCAGTCCTCAGAGTAAGGTCTTCCTTCATGTCTTATGTCTCCGAGCACTGCACGGGCCATGTGGCCAAGGCTTTTGTTATATAACACCAGAACTTGCCCTTGCATCCAGCTGTAAAGTTCAGAACTTCATTTGTATTATATGACATGCATTGCAAAATGTCATCTTGTAGAGTCAACAAGCTGACAAATGCTTAATCCAGCTGGGTGTAACTGATAAGGTAATTGATGATGTTCAAAAAAGTTTAATTAAATATTTTAACAATGTGCAGCTTTACAGATACAATTATAAAAATATATGGATATAAAATAGAAAAATGTAAGTTGGGGTGATGACAACAAGAAAAAACTCCAGAGATAACGAGGAAGAAACCTTCAGAGGATCCAGACTCAAACGGAAACCCAGCCTCATTTGTGGTGATACCGGATCTTCATTAGAATTATCAATCAATCCCTATCCTATATCTGTTTGGTATAAGGTTGAAGGTTCAATATAACAGCAAAGATGTTGAAGTTAATATAAAGTCCACTTTCGCTACAAAACTGTCCATGGCTATTTCAGTTCTAAAACTATTTATACGACTGCAGTCATATGCCATCACTGAAAAAATGCCCGCATCAGCTGAGGCCAAGATCATCTTCATGGTCATCAAGTGGAACTATCCTCAGTCCCCACACACA
>JAQMYG010000009.1:19499966-19512953 GCA_030014215.1 Clariallabes teugelsi | reverse complement strand
TGTGTGTGTGTGTGTGTGTGTGTGTGTGTGTGTGTGTGTGTGTGTGTGTGAGAGAGAGAGAGAGAGAGAGAGAGACTTTTTTTTTTTATTATTTTGGCCAGGCAGTGTGTAATTGACATTTTTTCCAGATCAACCAGTGTTCAGAAACAAGAATTACTATTAGGTTCACTTTAAGTTTCATATCCTATCAAGTACAACTGAAGGTGAATAGTTACAATAAGAAGTATAAACTCACAATAACACTTAAGCCAATGCCATAAGACAACACATATGTTCCCTTGGTAGGTGGCACAAAAGCAAACCTCAATATTTTACTTGCTTTCTGTTTTTCTTGCTAGCCAAATCATGTTAGACATTGCAGAGACCTCAGTTAGGCTATGCAGCAAGCTCCTTAGCTGGATATAACTAAACACTTAAAATTAGAATTGTACTTTTTTTTAACTTATTATGAATATATTCCAACGGTAGCTATAATCAAGATGAAATTCATTACTAACTATTGTATAGATGTATTGTATACACATATATGCAAGAAGTAAAGGCATTGTTTTATGATAGAGTAAATTAATGCACCAAAATTTGTTGCCATTATTAGTAGGAGGACCTGCCCCTTACAGTATAAATTGCTGCAAAAATCGTTTCAAAAACTACAGTATAATAAAAATGGTTGATTTTTAGCTCACACTGTTGAGAAGTTGAGAAGGTGTTGCTTAGGCCACTAGCTGCACCTACTGTACCTCTTACTCTCCAGCGTTCCCCTCAAATCCAGTGACACTATAATTCTTTAATTTATGTCATGAACCATAGATGCTAGAGAGTTAGTTCCTGGATTGCTTGACTTTAAGACTATGGGATGTATATTAATAAATTGAGCACAGATGGCTGTTTGTTCAAAGTGGTCCAAAAGCATTTTTTTTTTCAGTAAAATCAGCCACAGTGGAAAATGGATTCCCATGACAAAATCCATTTTTTGTCAGGTCCCAAACAACTCTTAATTGCTCCCAAATGGTTAGACCACTCTTATCTACTTCAAAGTTTAAACAAGGTATTTTGTTTTTTAATAAGTTTTAATAAGGTGTTTAAAAAAAAAAAAAATGTTTTGTGTATTTATTTTTTGGGCTGTGGATCGAATAATTTAAGTTTTCATTATTTCTTATGGGGAAATGTTTTTGAAATGTGTTTTGAAATACGAGCCTGTTTCCGGAACGAATTATGTTCGTAATCCAAGGTTCCTCTGTATTAAATCTAGACTCATTTAGACTTTCAGTAACCATTATATCTTGGTAACACAGAGCATGAACTGGTAATAAGGCTCTGGATGGAACGCCAGTACATACAGTATCAGCACACAATGCACAAACAGATGCGTGCACACAGGATTTAGACTTATAGTCTTATAAACCAAAACATTTCCTCAATAAAATGAGTGTTTTACTATTACTAAAGTCAGAGCATTTTATGTTGGAAAAAAAAAAGGAAGGATAACATCATGAAATAGAAATAGGAATTGAGATCTTTCAGTTTCTATACTGTTTAACTATGACACTTTTCTGCATTTTTTTTCCCCCCATATCCATGTGGACATCCTCCAAGTTGTCCATTTTCCTCTCACCTTCCAGCAGCATGTCAGCAGGGGGACTGTCTAATCTCACCTGTCCTTAGATGTGCATGGTCGCCCTGTGGATAATGTCACCTTCAAGACATACTTACAGAAGGAATGATAAAGTTTCTTTAAATGCCTCATCATTATTTTACCACTATCACTTAAAAATCAATTATAAATTACGAGCTCCATGAGGGTGGCATGGTGGTGTAGTGGTTAGCGCTGTCGCCTTGCACCTCCAGGGTCCAGGTTCGATTCCTGGTCAGATGTGATTCCCGTCTCTGTGTTCTCCCCGTGCTTGGTGGGTTTCCTCCGTGTACTCGAGTTTCCTTCCAAAGACCTGCAGATTAAGCTAATTGGCGTTCCCAAATTACTGCTTTTGGACCACTTAGTGAGTGTGCGTGCCCTGCGATGCATTGACACCCTGTCCAGGGTGGACCCCGCCCCGTGCCCCAAGTCTCCTGGGATAGGCTCCAGGTCCCCACGATGCTAAATACAGAATAAAGCGGTATAGATGATGATTGAGTGAGTGCGTCATATCCATGAGGTTGGTCATTATTAGTACCGTAGCAGATGTCTGGCCACAGTTGTCCCAGTCCAGCACTGGGAATTCACAAAACATAACATTCTCATGTGGTCTTGTTTATCTGATGTATATCAGCAAGCGCTTATCAAGTTTTTTAACGTTCTAATGTTTAATTCATGGACAGATCATTTGCATGGCTCAACATGATCAGCTTTGTATGTATTAAATGGTATGCTTTAAGATCATTAACAATAAATAATGATCTAAGGGTTTACGGCATTACCATACAATATGCTTTTCATATTTTTTATGTTTTTATGTCTTTTCGCTGCTTATACCTTAAGGTCACTGCTTTCTACATTTTTTGTTCTTTCGAAATTTGACGCCCTTCAAATTCACCAGCCAGATCCATTACATTAAAATGCATTTGTGGAATACATATGGGTGTTTATGACCCAACAGACCTGAAACGTCTTTTCTCCATTAATGCTCTGTACAATCTATTTATCCTGCTTGCCTCCTTTGCTTTGCTTATCTGCCCCAGTCCAGAGTGTCAGCTGAGACAGAAGGAGATGTGCCAGGGGAAAGATTACACTTGATGGGCAATTCTACACTTTACTATGATTTGGAACGTCATCATTTGAGAGTGACATAAGTTTATTGATGTGTCCCTGGCTTCCTCAAAAAAAAAGAAAAATATAGGTATAGGGAACAAAATTATGGGGGCCAGGAGCTGTATGAAAATGTACATTCGCCATAAGAGCGGTGTATTATTCTAACTACGATGGAAAAAAGAGCTCAGCCTCTGTGAATGGAAATTTTAATGCATCTATCGAAAGAATTTCTATAGGTACATTATACTTGGATGCAATGTTGTACATTAGGGAAAGTAAAACCATTCTGTATGTCTGTCAAGCTACATGATACTCCTGCTGATGAGATGCCATTGACCCTGGCTTTTCCTGATGCTCTACTTCTGCTTGGCGTTTTCTTCACTCGAATCATGTATTACTGTTGAGAATGCCCCCACATGTATAGCCTAAAGATATCTGCAGATTGTTCCATAAAGATATATTAAATATTGCTGTGTGTGGGCTCGCTTGGACAGAAAAAACATTTCACTTACTGAAAATAGATCATGCCCGAGACTTATTCATCATTTATTAACTAAAGTTCACTTGGATGCAACAGATTAGGCAGGAGTAAATCTAAATTAAATTAAATGGAGTTCAATTGAAACTATGGGTCCATCATTTTCTTTATTGCCATGCTATATGCAAAGCTTGTCCTGGGAATGCTGAGTTCATACTAAAAACCCAAAAACTGGAGGAAACCACCGTAGACAATGAGAGAGCATATACAGTAATACGAACTTTTAACCCAAGCTTAAGCTAAAAGAAAGCTGTATGTGTGTAAATGATGATCCCAGAGCTCATTGCAGTCGTTCCCATGAATAATCAGACGGATTGACGGGTAATTTGTTGCGAAACCTGCGGAAGAGACGCATCTGTCTGTATGAAATGTACACACAATCATTCACCAACACCACTTGCACATTACAGGAACTCAGGTAAGAGTTACTGCCACATCCTCCCATACTGTCCTAACCTCACTTCAAGTCATTTTCACATGTTTGGGACATTAAAGGAGTTCCTGGGATGCGAGTGTTTCAACCATGAAGGAGGTGTAGCTCCAGCGTATTGAGAAAACGTTCTACCTTAATTGTATCCAAACACTAGTGAAACACTTGGATAAGTACATTCATGTAGCATGGGATTATATAGAGAACTAATGGTACAGTAGTATTTACCTTTATACGTAACTGCAGAATCAAAAGTCCCTGTTTGATGTGAACACCCTTCATATCTATGTTCCTACCGCCAATGACAAAGAAGTGTCAATACAACACACTGGTTTATGGATATGAATGATAAGTCTGTAGAAGTTGACGGATCTGTCTGTACTGTGTGATGTACTTTATATGACACATTTCTCTTGTTTGAAGGTAGCCATCTCCCCTAAGACTCGAGAAGGATTTATTTTTTAAATGACAAAAAAAAATGCTGTCAAAGAACAAGACGGCCTTGGTTTCAACTCTAGGGACATACAGACAAGATAAAGAAGACAAGTCAGATCTAAGGGAAAAGAAGACGTGTATGCAACATACTCCAACAAGTAGTAGTTCTTTAGATGCACATTCATTTGACATGAATCTGTCTTTGCCCATCTAGCACAGTTAAAACCAAAAAGAGGAAATGTCTCCGTAATATACTGTACATATCACAGGTTTAAAAACAAGCATATATATATGTAGATAGAATGCTTTGAATTATGTGACCTTGACAATAAAGTTCATGTTCAAATGGATGTTTAGATCTAGCCTAGATTATTTATAAGACCTTTTATCACTGTGTATAAAACTAACAATGTACAGTAATTTTCATTTAAATTCATATATTGAATAAGTGAAACCATTGACATGGTTGAATCTGAAAATGGTCTACTAGTTTAAAAATCACCATGTTTTTATTGACTGCATTTGCTGTGTTATTTGAAAATATTTCAAGCAGAAGTACTGTAATGTCATATGATTTTAATGGCTGGATATCTCCAAAAGATGGACATTACATTTAAATATTCCGACCCCTTCAAAAAACTGAATGGTTGATGTCCATTTATGGGATGGAACTCACCAACTGATTAAATAGTGACTTTCAACGTTCGGTAGCAACGCTTTTGATAGTTTAAATAGACAGACTGCATTTCCTGCTGCATTCGCATGTACTGTACAGTAACTGGCTCTTTACATGATGTAACTTTGCAGACAGAAACCGAAATAAGATTATAAAGTACCCTGAATAAAATGAGTTTTCTTAAAGTAGAAGTGTCAAAGTATAATAAATAAAAAAAAGTAACTTAAAAAACTAATTTTGTGCACAAAAACACAAAGGGTTAACTTGAAATTAAGCCTTGATCCTGTAGCTTTTGACGATTGTTATAATGTTAACAGCTTTAAAACTGGACGAAAGATGTGAATAGTTTTCATGTCAGAAGTCAGATGCCAAACTTGAAATGGTTTCATTCAGAAAGCAGTCTCACAGGAAGTGTGTAGAAATGAAATAATGGTTGAAATCCAGTTTCCCTTGAACTGATACATGCAGTTCATACTGTATATTCAGGTGTTTTAATCAGAAAACTTTCACAAGGTCTAAGACTAGTTGTTTCTTCTTAAACAGTAGCTAGGATTGCCTTAACATATTGAACCCAATGAAAAAAAAAAAACATTTCTCTGTTCTATTCTGTTCTTTTTAAATGTTCACATTTAAACATGATAGGGAATCCTGTTTACAAAAAAAAAAATTGCCAATTAAATCATGCGTGTTGCCTTGGTTATTTCCCTATACCTGCACATCCCAGAGTGTTTTATTCCTTTTATACTACAACAGTTTGCAAACCATTACATGACCAATATGTTATACCTTTGAACTGCTTACAAGTACATGTAATGTAGTGAGATAAGTTGGATCCTGTTATCTCTTACATTATAGCAATAAACAGCCATTCTCTTACCAGCTGCCTTTTGTTTCTCTTTTGAATTTAATTATGAAATAAAAATTATTAGTCATGTTTCTGGGACACTGCAAAGCATCTTCTCTGTCCTGAAGCCTCATTCTCTTTACCACTTATACAGGGTCATGCAAGACTAAGTATGAGGAGTTGGGCACCAGGCAGGGTGCCAATCCATTGCAAGGCAAACACACACACACACACACACACACACACTAAGGGCAATTTGGAAACCCCCAATCAACCCAATCTGCATATCTTTGTACTGCGGGAGGAAACCAGTGGTAACGCAGCAAGAACAGGGAGAACACGCACACACCGGGCAAAACCCAAGTTGGGTTTTGAAGTTGGGAATCAAACCCTCAATCCTGGAGGTGCGAGGCCACCATTGTGCCACTAAGGAAAATGTAACAAATCACTGAAACTAACATGTTCAATAAATGTATTCATATATTTATGTATAATGCATTATATATATTTAGTGATTAGACATTCATATTTGGTTAACTACAATGTGTTTTTGTTTTTAACAGATTAAATAATAAATTAAGTCTTACATTATTTCCAATGACAGATTGCACAGAGACCATACAGGTCCCAGTGAATCTGATGTTCCTGTTATTAACAATAACATTTTAGAACAAGTAATATTCACACTAATTATAGCCAATAATTTTGTCAGTGCCGGGGTCACAGAAAATTAATCAACACTTTCTGACCAATCAGAATAATATAGTATATACAGTATAGTATAATCTATCTAACTATTTCATTAATATTAGGTCAGATCCTAAAGTATTTTAAAAATGAAAAAAATAATAAAAATCTCCATTAAACAACAGGCAGGGATCTCACACTGAGCCAAAACATCAAACTCCTCCATTGTGCATTGTGCTGGATTTGAGTCATAGACCGTTCTTGAAGTAAAGGATTGCCGTGACATACTTTTCACATCACTTAGCTTTTGTTTTTGTTTTTTTTTACTTAAAAGACATGTGACAATCACTGGGAAATAAAAACAACATCCGTTTAGAACAAACTAAATCAAATACTCTAAGTCTTTCCAAGTGCAAAGTTAGCTTGCAAAGTTATATGTGCTTGGCTTTCTGATTAGTGACCTGGAAAAAGTGACAAATGTGCTGACATGTTTATGGACCTGAACAACCCTCTGATGCTGCAACTTCAGTAGCTGTGAAAAGGGCTTCTACGTTTTCATTTCTGTCACCTCATTAAAGTGTGCAGTTCTGCTTTGCACACTGAAAATCTGCACAATTTGTCATTTGACAGTTTTATTCAAGGCCATTTAATTGAGACGCAATCCAACTTTGTTGCTAAGAAGCTGAGGGGAAATGGTCCAATACCGGCTCTCTGGCAATTATGGGATTTAAAGTAATTTGTCAAATATTTCTGATTGTAAGATTACATTTTTAACATAGCACAGTTTTAATGAACTCTCTTACATGATTGCACTTTAATAGCACTCTGAGGGTGCAGAATTGATGCACCCTTTAGAGTGAAAGCATAATGTTGCTCACCAAGATATTCAGTCCAAATGTGAACAAACACATAAACACACATTCCCAAGTGACCGATGTGAAATGTGAGCATAAGATTAATTGCAGCGGGCTCTTACTAGAAGCCAAGAGGTCAGTAATGGAAACTGCAGCCTTCCATTGATTAAGAATGGCACATTGCTGTTTTTCACACTGCCTAATAAAACGTTCCATCTATCGCCCTAAAATGGTCCATCAACCAATTTCACAGTGTACACACTTTAAAAATCAGACTAGTACGCCTATTCTGGTATTCCGCCAAAAGGTGCACATGTCCTGTCATATGTAATTGAATAAATAATGTGATTGTCAGATGAATCCTCTGTAGAGAAGATCGGTTTTGCTCATCATAGTAACAGTGTACCTGTTGGTGTGGTGCCCTGGGAAAACCTTTTACATGGTTTCTGACATCTGCTATATAGTTCAGGAAATTACAGGTTTTCCTGAACTGAAATTGGTGTCTCTGGCGCTCATAGTACAATCAGATGGTAATTTCTAGCACTTTAAAGTCAGCCAGGAGCATTATAGGAGAAATTTTGTAATAGGAGAAAAAATTTCATTCCAATTCCAATGCAGCACACCCACCTACCTCTACTTGTATAACCTTCTCTATTTACGTAAAAACAATATAAATGACAACTTGTAAAATTAGAAGGTTAGGGTAAGAAACAATTTCTCATTTTCCCACAGGATTGAACAACAAGCCTCATTAGCATCTGTTCATTCAACTGATGTCTGTTCACAGTTAAATCAGTGGGGAATTAATAGCTAGTTGTCAGTAAGCACAAATCACATTTATAAGGTTAAAACATTATCTGCTGTCATGTGTACAGTGTGAGTAAGTGTTATTCTCTGCTTTGAGGATTATGTGATGCATCACAGAGGTTTTGACAGCCAGTGTCTGATTACAGTAACTGAATGGATTGATGCCAATCGCTCCATGACATAGTTCCATATGTCCAGGGTCTGATCAAAGCATGATGTTCAACATGTGAAAAAAATCACACTTTGCTATCTTCATTTTTTTTTTTAATCCAAGAAGAAGCAGATAGTCTGGGTCATAAAATATTAAAGTATTACTGCAATGAGATTAATTAAACACTTCATGTTCTGTTGAATGTTCTTGTCTTTTTATTAGGTCATTTCAGTTTTATGCATGTACAGTAAGCACTCTTCTCCAATTTGAAAATGATGTAACGGCAAGTGGGGCAGCATAGTGGCTTAGTGGTTAGCGCTGTCACCTTGCACCTGGGATCTGGGTTCGATTCGCGCCTCCGGTCTGTGTGCATAGAGTTTGCATGTTGCTTGGTGGGTTTTCCTCCCGGGACTCTTGTTTCCTCCCACAGTCCAAAGACATGCAGACTAGACAGATTGGCGTTCCCAAATTTGGAGCCCTAGTGTGTAAACGAGCATGTGAGTGTTGGTATGTGTATAACCTGTGATGGATTGGCACCCTGTGCCCACCTAGTTCCTTCAGTGTCCTGCAAACCTGTATACATCATAAAGCGGTAAAGACGATGAGTGATGAAGGAATGTCAGAGACATTTTGTCATATCTGATTATAAACTCACATGTTGAGACTTGATCACAGTCAATGTGTCAGGAAATCATATTTATGTTTTAGACAGGATGATTTTCTTTGTGATTGCTACAAAAATGGCTCCTACAGCAAAGGCAAGGTTATACAGCAGCCTAATTCCACGTGTTTTAGTGTTGATCAAGGATACTGGTATGGAAAAATCAGAAAACTGCTTTGCAAACAAGGTCGTAACAAGTGCCTTGATTTATTTATTTTTTTTCAACAAGCTGAGGGGAAAATCGCACAATTTGTGACTGACTATTTGCAACATGCTAATTTGTGCATTCAATTGAATTCCACAGTTTTGATGCAGTCATGGTTGGTGTCTGTCACGCCAGCGTGTGATGATGTGTGTGTGATGATAATGATGGTGTGTGTGTGCGTGTGCGTGTGTGTGTGTTGCAGCATTAGTGATGGCCAGCGCAGCTTCACGCGCGCCTCACTACGGAAAACGGTGCGTAATTGATGAGCTCGCGCGCCGCCTGAACGTCAGTGAGTCGTGCCAAACGCTGCGCCGCTGGAGCTCCGCGGTGGGCGTCGACTGCCCCGTGTCTTCAGGCGTATCTTTGGGAAGACTTTCCTGTGCGTAAATGCGCGTAAAAAAAAAAAAAATCGGATTGTATCGGTAATATGCATGCAAATACAAAGAAAATGATTTGGAAGTGTACATCGGGAAATTTCAGATGTGAGTAACAGTAAATAATAAATATTTTTTCCTCCTTAAATTCTTCTGGAGATGAAAAACGGCTGTTTGGAAACGCGTCTCGAGCGCGTGCCGCTCGCGGTCACTCGGGATCCGGAGAGATACCTCACCGCGCGCTGGACTTTACCGGAAAAACGAGCGAACCGGCGCTGGACGCGGAGCAGGAGACGGGAGCGCGGACGCGGACGCCGTCTTTCCCCCGAGCGCGTTGAGAGCAGCAGGCTGCACTGAGGGGATGCCGAATCCGGGCAGGTTGGTGCTGCTGCTGTTGCTCGCGCCGGGCGCTTTGGTGCTCGTTTTGACGCCCGCGTGCCTCCTCGCGCACCCGCAGCCATGCCAGATCCTCAAACGCATCGGGCACACGGTGCGCGTCGGAGCCGTGCATCTTCAGCCTCGCGCCGCCGTGACGCACAGCTCCATCAGGAGGAAAGAGCTGGAGGTTGGGGATTGGGATTGGGACCGAGAAACGGCTCGGGAAGAGCTCGAGTTAGTCAGGAAAAGTGTGAGTGTGAGTGAACCTGGCGCGAGACCTGGCAGGACTAACCAACAAAAAGGCGCGAAAATGAAGAAACCTGTAGAGAGTGCGTTTCTGCCCAGGGACTCGATTTTCATGGCTGCGGAGACTCTGAACCGATTACCGAATCTGTTACCGTTCAACTTGTCCTTGGAGATAGTCATGGCTGTGGAGCTGGGACTCGGCGAGCTGCCGGCTTTCTCCTTCTTCTCGTCTTCACCTGCACCTGTGGGTTCCGACCCCATGTCGTTCCTGCAGAGTGTGTGCCACACCGTCGTGGTTCAGGGGGTTTCAGCCATCATGGCGTTTCCACAGAACAGAGACGAATTCGTCAAGTTGGAGTTTGTGTCCTCTTCACTGCACATCCCGGTTATCAGCGTCGTCCAGAACGAGTTCAGGCGCAAGAGTCGGGTACGAGTCTCTTTTCTTTTCTTTCCTGCCTTCTTTTGGAGAATGCTGAATATTAACATCCTACAAGATGAGGATGATACGGTTATGATTTTATCCCTGGTGTCATTCAGAAAACCCTAATCCATGTCATGTACATTCAAGTAATCAGCTAATTACCAGCCCTGACCCAAAGGAAATGAGTGTGTCAGGGAAGGAAAACGATAAAATGTGCAGAGGGTACTTCAGGACCAGGGCTGGCCTACTGCAAGACAGGGACAGAATACCACATTGCAATAATTGGATAATGAAATGTGGTGCAAAATATTAAATAAGTGGCATATCCAGATTTACAGAAACAGGAATGGCAAAAAGGCAGTGAGTGTACACTGAATATGAACTGCCAAAAAGTGTGCTTGTGCTGGGCACTACATATGTGCAAACGGTCCCTTATGCTATGAAAAAGAAGCGTTTCACAATTTGAGTCCTGGAATATTTCTGTGCCATCAGGAAAGAAAAACTGCAAAGATGTGATAACCTGGCCATTAGGTACATTCAGGGCATCAGCTGACTTAATTTTATTGCCACACCAACTGAAGCAACCCCAGATCATAACACTGTCTCCAGTGGCAGGTACAGTGGGCACTATGCATAATGGGTGCATCGCTTCACACACTTCCTTCTTACGCTGATGCACCCATCGTTCTGGAATAGGGTCAGTCTGGACTCTATTGCTGTTTCTCTATTGCGCTAAAGTCCAATCTTTATGCCCGATCCTGTCGGTTAAGGTTGTGGGTTACTGGATTGCTGATCGGAAGGTCAGGGATTTGAGCCCCAGCATCACCAAGTTGCCTCGGTTGGGACCTTGAGGAAGGCCCTTAACCTTATCTGCTCTTCACTGTGCTGTAAAGTACATTTGACTAATAAGTGAATAATTACTCATAATTAAGTAATTATTAATAATGGGGAGGGGGGATTTCCTTATTTTTAATATTAAACAAAGCTGTAACTACCTCTTTTTTATTTTATCATGAACTTCCCCAAGCATTTAACCCTTAAAACCCCAAGCAGCAAAGATCCGTGCCAGCAACTCAGCATCGGTCAATGATGATAAAAAAATATATACAGTATATGTGCTTATATACTGTAGAAGCCTTTCTGGTGTGTTAACCGGGAGGCCTCAGACTTCAAACTGTGTATTTGGGTTTTCGGATATGTCAGGTAGAAAAAAGGTTATCATTACTTTGATAAAGGGTAAATTTTACCACTACCAGAATATGGGAGTGAAGTTGTAAAAATGTAGAAAACGTGATTGTGTGTATTTGTGCTATTTCTTTGCCTTTGTGACCCGTGTCTATTGTTCCGCTCAGTTGTGTTAATTTGATTAAAATGAACTAAAAGTCAGTTCATTAAATTGCCTATTTTTGTGCTGAAAAAAATGTCACTCTATACTGCACAATCCTGATCCCTATACCTGTATATGTTTATTTTAAAAAAAACGCTAAACAAATAATGTCTAAACAAATAATGGCTAAAATGCTCTGAGCGTTAAGGACTACGTGATCGCTGAACACTGCCATTACTGATTTTTTTTTCCGACCAAATTTCTTCCGCAAAGTTGACAGTTCAGCGCTGTCCTTACAGGCCTTAGTTGGTTCATACAGCAGTTCCTTATACTGAATGAATTATGTAAAAACACAAACAACACTACAATGGCTGGCTGTGTATTTTGAGACTTTTTAGCATGTTTTTTTTTTTATCATAAAAGGTGTAATGTATGGTACTTACATTACAATTTCGCGCCATTACCTGCAAAGCAACAATGTCTTTTTTATATGAACATCTCAGTGTGGCCACTGCTATGATGCTCTTCTAAAAGCCACCAATAGCGGAACACTGGAGAAAAAGAGAAAACTGACAAGACACATTAATTGGATTGGTGACATAGAAAAACATGCTAAGTGGCAGGGGAAAAAAAACATTTTAACACATTTTGTACAATATTTTTCTTTGTTATTGTTGACATACATTTTCTGGTCAGGCTGACAGTCTAAGCTGATCATAATAATTTCCTTCAATTGCAGGTTTGTCGTTAGAGTCGTCATTTTAGAAACAGACATATAGGACATTTTGTCTGCTATAGAATCTAATTAATTAACTTAATAACCAGCTTAAATTAATATGAGCTAGATACACTTTATTAAATATGTGTAGATTGCAGTGGTGTAATAGCCTAGGTGTTCTCACAGGTGAGAATTGGGGTGGCAAGCAATTTGAAATGGTGTCAGCTGCCAATCTGCACCACCCATTTGGCCACACCGCTGATTAAAACAAAGTTGCAGTGTTTCAAAGTTTAAGATTAGCTTGCATTAATTTACTCATTCCTGATTTGGGATCATGCCAGTTCATGATTTATTGCCTGCAAGGCAACTTAATGCTTACAGGGAAAAAAGAAATTATTGCATATTATGAGACTTTATGACAATTAGCAGACAATACATTGTACAACCTCTCTAACTCACTCAGGTAGGGTATACCCTCAATGGGATGCCAAT